>CM062818.1:878077427-878609927 GCA_031772625.1 Pinus tabuliformis | reverse complement strand
TGCACATAGAAAGAACACCTTAATAACTTAGTATTCAACCTTCAGGGAAAGCTTAGGCACAATCATATCAATTAAGTTACATGTTAAAAAGGCCAGGTTGTAGATAACTTATGAAAACAAATAATCTGAGGTTTGATGTCTAATCCTTGTCATTTTATTTGCAACAACATTTCATTCTCTAATGCATGAACTTGGTCAAGTATATAAATAACCCATGCCTAAATAACAACATGAAATCAAACTTTTCTAGTAGTCATGAAAATATTTTAACACAAAATAGCTAAAAAGATTTCAATCAATTAAGTGATACTAATTTCATATTCAATATTTGGTTGTTGTTTAAATGGACATGATACCAAGTATTTTCAATTTCATAGTTAAAAGACAAAACAAAATCAAAAGAAACATTCAAAATACAACCAAAAAATAAAGAGAGGATAAAAAAATTGTTTACTTGTCCAATGGTGTCTTTCCTTACATTCCTAAAACATTTTCTATCCCAAAATAACCATGAGGGGAAAGAATCACAACATTAAAAACCATAGGAATCACTACTAGAAACTTGAACAATTTTCTTTAATTAGGAGATAGTGGCCACCATGTGGCTAGATGACATGTATAAACAAAGCAAATAAAACATCACAATAGAAAAGAACACCTTAGGAACTTAATATTCAACCTTCAGGAAAACACTTATGCATAATCATGCAAAATAAGTTACATGTTAAAAATCTCAAGTTGTATACAACTTGTAGAAATCAAAATAACCTCAAACGATAAAATTATCCTCCAAATAATAAAACATAATTGCATTACAATATTTGGAGTAGGGAAATAAGCAATAGCCCATCGAACAATAATAATATTTCATACAATCCAAAGGGACTTCAAGGAATAAGGTTACCTTGAGATTGAAGTCAAATTGCCTTCAAACAAAATGAAACAAGTAATCTGTTGGAAATCCTCCCCTTTGTTCCAAAATGAAGGGACAACAAAGGTTAACTAGCTAAATAAGTGCAAGTTCAAGAACACTAACTAAATAGCACATGGACCGAAACAACCAATATGTACATCATCTGTTAAATAATTTAGTTAGATACTTGGGTCATCTTCAATATATTTTGCAACAAATGACAATGAATTACTAAATAAAGATGTGGGCATTCATCATTTAGATAAATATTCTAGCTTATTGAAGTCAATTGCCTTCCAAGGAATTATGTATTCAATTTGTACTTTCAATGCTTTCTAGGATTTATACATTCAAATTTGTTTTCTTGTAAATAGGGCACAACTTTTCCGCAATAGCCATTTTATGATGCAATCCAAGTGGTGAATATGGCTAAAGTTTAGAATACCTGGTTCTTCATTGTCCTTGAATTCCTCCTGCAAAATCAAGGTAATTATTTATGAAAAACTAAACTCCAAATACACAGATATAATTCCTTCATAGAACATGTCAGTTGTAATTAAAACCAACTCATAAGTCCTTTCAATTAATTTTTCTAACTATGAAGAATTATAGCAAACGCTGGGAAAGTATTATATAAACGACATATACTGCAAATTTCATCCTCTGGCTACTTATTGGAGGCTTCATTTCCACTGGACTCTATGCCAGAGTAATATGCACTTCTCTTCAAACACTTAAAAACTCTCTTCACTTAACCCTACACTCACATAACCTATTAATTCCTTCAAATCCAAGAATTCTTGTCATCATGGACAAAATGATTTTGCTAGCTCAGTATTTTAGGACATAAAAGGAAATCAAAAAACATGTTAGATAAGTCATCTCATTGTGTGGCAAGATAATCCTACTAAACAGGAATGGGTTCATCTCATAAGTCATGTTATCCACATCTAATCACATATCTCTATGTTGATTATGTGCTTTGGAAACAACGTAAAATGCTAATTGGTCTAAAATCAAGATATCATGTAATTAAGAATGGTGAGCTTGTAAGAACACAAGTATAATATTTTCAATAGACACAATACTATGTATACTACCTACAGAAAATAATAAATAGAGATATTGAAAAATACAACTAAGATTTGCAAAATCTTGAGATATTAATTGTTACAAATTTGCAAAACTTTGTAATACAAATACAAAAACTAGTCCTCAATGGCCAAAGACACTAAGCGAGTAAATTAAAGAATTATCCAGATGTGTTTTAAATTTAATTACAGAGACTCTCACAACATAAAATATTGGAGGGATTTGGAATAGATGTTGTGAAAGGCTTGTATATAAAGTTCCTTAATTTAATTGACATTCCTTCTTTTGGTACCACAAATAAAATCATTATAACCAAATGACCATAAAAATTGTTTTCCTTTCATTTTCCATTGTTTTCTTTTTAATGAGCCTTCACATGAAACTTGAACATAGAAAAGATGGAAATACATGAACATGGACTAAAGAACTTTTTTACAGGATATCCTACCAACATTTACATGTGTGACAATACCCCATGCTAACAATGTTCCCTTTATCAAAAAACATGTACACTACAACATAGTGCCGTGTCAAAATGTTCAACATCCCTATATTATAAGGCTTTAATGAAATCATGCATCCAATATATCATGCTTTCCAAACCTTGGTGGGCATGCTCCTCCTTGAATGAGGTTTCTCTAATGTGACTATTTACTATATTGAATATTGTCGATGTAGCCTATAGTCATATTTTTGAATGGCCCTAACAAGTACCAATAAAACATATAATTTTCTTAAGTGTCTGAATTAGAAAAATATGTCAACACTATTGGGGCACCCACATATGAATTATAAAAATATGTTGCTAGCAAACTTGCACCTATGGTTAGCGAGACCAATTCTTACATTAAAGACTCTGACCATTATATAGAACTTATAAAGAAAGAAAAATTAGATCATGGGGATAAGATTGTTAGTTTTGATGTGGTCCAACTCTTCACGCAGATTCCTTTAGATGAAGTTGTCTAGGTGGTAAAATAATTCATGGACCCCTGGACTGCGAATCTTGGGAAATATGTCTCCATTCTACTTTACTGACCTTCCAAGGTGAACTCTTTGAGCAGAGATCATGAGTCGCTATGGGATCTCCAATTTCCCCTATAGTACCTAACCTCTTTATGGAGAAATTTGAAAAGAATGTGCTTGATACCTTCCCACTAAAACCTAAATTCTAGATTAGGTTTGTTGAAGACACTAGTGTAAATTGGCCTCATGGGGACAAGGAGTTGAGTAACTTCCTATACCACCTTAAAAATTTATCTAATGACATCAAATTCACAATGGAGTAGAAGAAAAAAATAGTATCATGTTCCTAGACATTCTCCTCCTTAGAAATAAATATGGATCACTTGGACATAAGGTGTTTAGAAAGAAAGCACACACTGATAACTACCTTCATGCAGAATCTCACAATCACCTAGCTCAAAAGATGGGGGTGCTCAAAACCCTCTTCACTAGAGCTTTAAGAATATCTGACACCAATCATGTTGAAGAAGAAATTGAGTATTTAAGAAAGGTATTTTTAGGCATTGGTTATAAAAATAAAGACAACATTAAGACCATCAAAAGAGCTAGAACCAAAAATAGAGTAAGACCCCCTACAACAAACTCTCAAGCTTCTAACAGTAAAGCCTATCTACCTTTCATTCAAGGAGTCGCTGATAAAATTGCCAAGGTTCTGAGAAAGAAAGGTATTCAAACGTCTTTCAAACCCTTAAATACCATAAGACATAATATGAGATTCGTTAAAGACAGTCTAGATCACCTCCAACAAAAATGTGTTTACAAAGTCATGTGTTCATGTGGGAATTGTTACATTGGAGAGATTGGGAGGTCCTTTAAAATAAGGCTCAAATAACATCATGTCGAGATAAAAAAAAGGAGAACTAGGATTTTGTGCTTGTAGAACACTCAACTAAGACATGTCTCCACATATGTCTTGAAGACAATAAAATAATCACTAAAGAGAAGCATCAAAAACGAAAAAATCGAGAAGCTCTTGAAATTATAAAGCATCCTCAAAATATGAATAGCGATGGGGGTTTGGAAGTAAGTAGAAGTTGAATTCTTGTACTTACCCAAAACACGAGAACTCTCAACAAAAACCAAAACTTATATGATTTTACCTATTTCCTTTCATTTCCATCTTCATCATTTTCATCTTCCTCATATTCATCTTCACATCATAAATCCCTTCGTGCACTCCCTTCCCACAATCCTTCCATTCCTCCTTTAATTTTTCCCTGAATTATAATAACAACATTTCATCCCTATAAATATAATATACTTATATCTTATTTCAAGATTAAGTTAATATTTCTTTAATAATAACTATTAACTTTATTCCTTAATAATAATAATAACATGCATCAATAATTATTAATCCTTATCTCCTCATTTATTCCCCCCTTTAAAATATATCATTGTTATTAATATTTATATTCCATCCTTATTTTAATAATTATTATTAGTATAGTCTTAAATTAGTATAATGTTTATTAATCTAGATAATAATATAATTATTATATTATTAATTAAACTTCATTATTGGTAATAATTATTACCAATAATGAGGATAATTAATTCTCATAATAATAATATGGTTCTTAACTTTATCAATTCACCATTATCCTATATATAAGCTTTGTTAATAATTATTATTATCTTTAACAATTTCCATTTATAATTATTTTCCTTAACTTTTAAACCTTTTCTATATATCCTTATAATTAATAAATTAGGGTTTTCTGGTCGGCCATTTCTCTCTACTCATCCTTTCTTTCACTATTTATTCCCTTCTTCCTCTCTCTTCTCTATGGATTTCTCCTCGTGATGAGTCTTGTTTTAGACTTAGGACATCAACATAAAAATGACTACTATGGTTAATATTTCGAATAATCATTCTCAAGATTCTGACCATAGAAATCTTCAATCACTCAATTTCCTTGTTTTCTGGAAAAAGGCCCCAAAAGATCAGGTAAAAATTTCCTCTAAGGAATAAAACTAAATTACGAAATGCAAAATAGATAATTTTTCATATAATGCCTATTGTAGAATAAAAGAATTGCTACCACAGAAACATAAATAAAAAGACCAAAACAATAGAATTCAAAAGTTTATTAAACTACAAAAACTAAGGCTACGAGATTGAATAACTAGGTATCGTGACTTTAGATGGACAAGTATTCCATATATGGACATTAGTTGTTTCATTAACATCTTGTGTTATATGTTACATTAACATATTTTGTTTTATCTAAAATATTTGTTTATATAAAACCTATTTCAAGTATCCAAATTACCACACAAAAAACCCAGTACATCAAAAATACAAGAGGAAATGGATATAGAAAGATAACAAGGATAACCCAAAGTATTAATTTGTGATTAAATCACATTTATTTCGTAACAAATAATTGCTTCATCTATTACAAAATATAATCCTTGTTACAGAATCACATAACTGCCACCAAAAAGACCAAAAACAAACATAGATTAAAAGACCAAAAACAAACATAGATTAAAAGACCAAAAACAAAAAAATTATGGACGAGTTTGAAATAGTAATACACCAATTCTTCACTATCCCAAAGGAAATATGATAGTCTATTATCCATTCGTAGTCTACCTGTTAGATATTTTGGAGGTTTTTATAGCCTACTTTCTAGGCTCATTTTCCTAGAAACTGGTAGGGATTTGTTGGAATCACAACTTTAAGTTGTGAACTATCCACAATCCAAGTGTCTGAGGAGTTTTTAAGGGTGTTGAATCCATATATGTAGTTGAAAACCCAGTCTAAACAACACAAATCAAGATTTGACCAACAACATTTTCACCAGATTCCAGCAAAACACTCTAAAACATCTAATAGACAACAACTATTATGCATGGGGTCTTCAAAATATTTTGAATAATTTAGTCATAAAAGAAATAATTTACCAATCCAATCAAGAAAAGTATAGATAAAAGACTCTCATTTATAGAATTAAACAACATTCTCTCTATTTTTCAAAATCATCTTGCTAGAGGTCTTTGTCGTCTACTTTTCGTGGGTGGCTCAACAATGGAGATGTTTGTTGAAAATGACCCTTTCACAAAAGGATGATCTGAAAGGTTGGATGTTGATGGTTGATCTGTAGGCTCAATTTTTAAACAACATTGTATAAATTCCTTGGCATCTCTAGATAGTACATCAAGTATAGGTGGTAGCTCCCCATGTCTAACTCTCCACAAGGCATGTTGTTGTAGGATCATCACAATCATCATTTTCAACTTATCAATTCCTCAACCAGATATCTAGTCTAAATTCAAGAAGGTATAAATGAATACATATGTCATCTGCACTAACCCAGACTAAATAATTTGTACAAATTTCCAGCATTTTCAGATTGTGGGTGGACATGATGTCATAACAATCCACGCCAAGGATTGCATTTCTATTGGAACACTATTCATGCTTTAATAAATTCAAAAGGTGGAAAAAAAAGATTTAATGGACATGCATTTGACACTAATTAAGATGAAATACCAATATTAAGGCCCAACCAACTCAAACTAGTGAGTCGTATATTTCTAGGATTTGATAATGAATACAAGTTTGTTGACAGGTTAATTTTGATAATATGACATTAAATATTCTACTGAATTTCATTCACAATTCTGGCCCTACTTATATCAACCAGTCATGTTGTATCCTCATATATATTTAGATTTCAAAAAATAGGTTAATCAAGAGAGGCATGAAGTTATCTTGATGATGGATTGCACTCTTAGACCAACCTACTAGAAGCTATAACTCATTCATATTTGAAACAAAAAAATAAGCATAGTGATAGTACTCTTACATAGCAATGAGCAAAAACTCATGAACTATAGTTGCAAACAATAACTTCATCCTTTAATTAGTACCTCCATGTAGCAACCCCAAAACTTATGGAATCTATTGTTCTGCACTTAAAACTACAAGTTTATCTTAGTGACTATTTCCTGCTATGTTGAGCACATGTTAAGACTTTTGTGGTACTCCTAAAAATAATTTGATGAAGTAAATGGGGATCAATACTTACCATTGACTTCTAATTCATAATAAAAGATTATTTTACTAGACCAAACAAAATTAATGAGCAAAATAAAATAAGGTTTAAATTTGAGAAACGCCAAACACTTCCTCCAAAAGATGCAACCTCAGTCTCTAAATAAAAATATAAAAATTATTTTTGGCATAAAATCTAACTATACCAGAGCTAAAGGATGGAACAATGCAAACAAAAAAAGTTGAGGAACACCAAACATTTCATAAAAAATACACAAAATATGCAAAGTAAATCATATTTTACTCCAACAAATATAATGGCCAATGAAGAAATTATGGGTATTGTGAATAACTAAAATAAACAAACAATTTATTAATTCCAAGTTGAAGCATCAATACGATAATACCATCATAAAAAACTATTGAGATGTACCAAGAGCTACATTGTGTGGAAGAAAAACTAACCCCTACTTAGCTCTCAAAATAGGCTTCAGGTGTGAGAAACCTCGAAGCACCTTCAGGAGCACTCTTCCATGTCACTCCACCAAAGAGCATTTTTTGGGAGTGCAATCCATGGCTTAAAATTTTGTTCCCCACCTTTATTGGACCAAAGAGAGAAGTGACAGCATGAATCACAATTTTCCAAAAGATTCCAGGAGCAAAGAATTATGGGAGCTAATTTTATATAATATATATTTTAATGTGGGTGTGTGTCTCTATCCATTCAAAAGAAGCATGCAAAATGGTCAATTAGCTGTAGAAAATTAAAAAAATTTGCAACAACCTATAGCTCATGGAATTATAGATGCATTTGGTGTTGCTTGAAAGGTCCTGCAGGCTACAATAGTTTAGCAAAGACTGAACTGATGGAAACCTATAGCTCAAGGAATTACATATGAATTTGTTGTTGCTTGAAAGGTCCTATAGGCTGTGATGGTTTAGCAAAGGCTGAAATGGTTGAAACTTATAGCTCAAGGAATTACATATGTATTTGTTGTTGCTTGAAATGTCTTACAAGCTATGATGGTTTAGCAAAGACTGAACTGATGGAAGGGATAAGCCTAGTTCAAGAATGACCCTATTAAGTCACAGGAACAACACAAAGTATAAATGAATGGAATAACATGGAAATAGAGGTTTAGGTAGCACAATATCTTCATGCATGGTAGTGTTAAGGATGAAATATTCTTTGCAGAAGAAGGGTCACCATAAAAAGAACATTAACAATTGTTCAGTTGCTGCAAACAGATCCTATGGCTAGCATGTAAATAAAACCCTAGTTAGATAAGCAATGTTAATTAGCCTATGGTTCAAGGGACAAAGGATAGGACATCACAGACAACCTACCCACCCTTCCCACCCACAAGAAGAATATATATATATATATATATATATATATATATATATATATATATATATATATATATATATATATATATATATATATATATATATATATATATATATATATATATATATATATATCTATATCTATATATATATATATCTATATCTATATATATATATATATATATATATATATATATATATATATATCCAAGGTCAGGGAGGGACCAATCAACTCCAGGTACAATTGGAGAGATCCCCCAAATTTCCAAGGATGCCAAGGGATAAGGAATCAGAGACAACCACCACCACCTTCATATATTTTACACACACATAAAGTGTCATAAAAATAAATATTTTTATTATTAATAATTAATCACAATTCTACACAGGGTAACATCCAATTACAAAATTTGAAATTCAAATAGCTAAATATTTGTGTTCCTATGAATTCCAGAAATCGTATATACTCGATCAAAAACACAGTTCTAGTCACCAAAATTCCTCCATGCACTAGAAACCATGTTTAGGGCCTTTTTGGAAGGTTCAAAATGCCTCAGCAGTTTCTGGCCATTTCCAGAAACTGTTAAGCTTGTTTCTCAATAGTCAATGAAAACTTCTTGAAGCCATTGATTGTTTCAACTTTCAATTGTTTATGTATTTCTAATAATTTAGCTAAAATATTGAAAATATAGAAACAAAAGGGTTTTTTATTCACACTAGATTGTGACAACCCTATAGAAAAAATTCTGAAGCGTGAGATTGAATAACAAAACAAAAAACACTTTCATGTAAACTAAAGGGAAAAAACAACAGTGAAAGAAACAAGGTTTTTTCACAGTAGAGAGAAGCTTTTTCATAACAAAAAAGTGATGTCTCATAATTATGGAAGAGTGAATTCACAAAAGGCAATTTTTGAGTGCTTTTTTGGAAACTATGAATATGTTAGTTCAAAGATCACCTGAGCACATCATGGCACAAAAGAATTACAACACATGAAAAAAAGAGTCCCTGAAAATCCAAGCTAAAAAAGCCAAAAAGGAAAGGAAAGCATTTTTTAGCTACAGAGCATACCTTTATATAAAAGTCTACAACAAGGTTACCAAACTCACCCCAAACAATGACTCATTGAGGCCAAGGAGTTAGAAAGGACTTGGACTCAGAAAATCTCAAAACTTGACTCAAGAAATTAAAAAATAAAAAATACACCAATGTTCAGGATAAAGGGGATATTTTTCATAATATGAAAATATACAAGGTGCATATAATACAAATTTCTAATAATTCCTTGTTTCAGAGTACATAGATGGCAACACATGCTACAAAACGTCATAGATTTTAGACAAATTGACATGTCTATTAGTTTTTTTATCACTCAAAAATGTCCTTACAAGGTTCTATCATCAACCTCGCAACTACGAATCAAATGGAACAATCAAGAAGAATGCCATGTCACCAACAAACTTCTCTCACCTTGGAACCAGTGCATGCTAGTTTCAAGAGGGTATGCCTAGTGGCATTCACTGAAAGTTATAAATTGGGTCAACAATACACATCCAAAAAGAAGTGAATCATAACACTTAAATACTTCAAGTAAAGTTTTCTTGAGTAAGGGGAGAGATATACTCAAAATATCAATTCATAAAATCATTGATATAAACCAAAGAGTACACCTGAAACATCATATTGATCCCAAGAGAGTATTCTCCATTAACAAAGTTGTAGACAAGTACAAGCTCCATAGGCAGAATAACATTGCTCCAAGAGAGTTTGATGGGTTTCATGCCAACAATGCTCAAGATTATTTCAACTCTACTATTCATAGGTCATCACTAACCATATCAATAGCAGGACCAAGGAATCAATATCAAACAACTAAGTGCATTGAGTAATATAATATGAAAGGGATAAGAACTGTGGATGAATGAAGAGAAAAGGTGGAATCAAAAGTAACCAATCCATTGTCTACTAACCTTCTCCTTCTCTTATACTTGAACAAGGACTGATACATAACATAATCCCAATAATAACTCTACCCAAGATAGGTGCCATGATTCGAATGGAAGTTGGCATCCACCCACGGTATTCACCGACCCATGGTATTTATCCACTCATGGAATATACTCATGCTATTATAAGTGGCATCCACCCATGGTATTCATCACCCAAGGTATTTATCCACCCATGGAATTTACCCATGGTATTGTAAGTGGCATCCACCCGTGGTATTTACCCAGGGTATTGTAAATGATATCCACCCATGGTATTCAATCGCCCATGGTATCTACCCACAACAGAATTTACCTGTGGTATTATAACTAAAAACATACTATAATTAATAAGTCACATTTTGTAAAAGGACATATTATCCGCCGCAATGTATCTTTTACAATTATTCTCTATTTTAATAAAAAAATTATTGGTGGTTTTGTTTAAGGTGTATTCTCCTATTTTCTTTTGGAATTTCAATTTTTCAGATCTTAGGGGCCTCACCCCCAATATCCATTTCAATTTTTTAGATCTTGGGTGCCTCTCCCCAAGATCCAAATTAGTGGTATTAGAATCAAGTTACGGCTCCATGGGAATGAGGATTTGACGCATATTTTAGTTTCAAATTTTTCTAGCAATCTTCAACAAACTTCATGTACGTGCTACAACCTCCATAGAGCACTTTCTTGGGAAAAGTGGGAAGATTTTTTTTTTTTTGCAGGAATTTTTTGGGCAGTGAGTTTGCAGATCATATCTGAAACTTTTGGTGCAAAATTTACAAAAACAAATAAAATATTTAGATTCCTTGAGAAAAAATACCCAAATTAAAAAAAAAAAATTGACAGAATCAGAGTCCATATGAGGGAGATATTGTTGACTTAAAATCAGTTGAGTTGCAAAAATGTTTCTGACGACAATTCGTGGACGGTGGCTCTCCTATAATTTTTTGCAGTTTTGTGGAGAATTGCAGAAAAATGATTTCATATATGATCTCCTCTTGAAAAAAAACCCAATTTCAAAAAACAAATTGGTCGAATCAAAGTTCGGATGACGGAGATATCATTGATTTAAAATCAGTTATTTTTTTAGAACTTTTATGACGACAGGATGATTGCAGTGTGAATATAAGTTTGCATAGTGTCCAGATAGGTATTTCAATCACATGGGAATATGCAAAATGGTCATTCTATATAAAAAAAACTAGGTTATAATAAATATTTTCAGTTATATTGACTGAGTTATGCCCATTTTAAATTAGTTTTTATATCCAGAGAAACATTTAGAGTGGGTTATCTTTGGAGACGTGCCCTCCCACCTTGCTTTAGTAGAAACCTACTTCACATTCATCAGTTTAAGCATATGAACATCCATCTTGAGTTCCTTGGAGATGTTCCCTCCCACCCCAGGCTATGTGGACACCTTCTACTTCACCAACAATCAGCATCACGGTTATGGGTTAACTGCATAAAATCCTTGTCATCACAGTCCATTTGCTAGGCTGCACACAGTTAGTATCATAGTTGTTCACGAGCATTGTAGTGTATCTCTATCCTTGGATGTTTGTTTGTCATGATTATGGGTCATCCAAAAATCCACACTTCATTGAAGTCCATTTGATATGCCGCACATTGTTATTATCACAATTGGTCACAAGCATTACGGGTTATCTCTATCCTCGGATCTTCATTCAGAACGGTTATGGGTTAACCACACAAAACCATTCTCTTTAGTGGCGCTTCATATTTAAAAAGGGCTTCTTAGGAGGGAAATTCACGCAATGGGGTCCATTGCTTCTTAAGGAGGGAGGAATCATATGAATGGAAATTGGCACCCACCCATGGTATTCATTGACCCATGGGATTTATCAACTCATGGAATATACCCATGGTATTGTAAGTGGAATCCACCCATGGTATTAACCCACCCAAGGTATTTGTCCACCCATGGAATTTACCCATGGTATCGTAAGTGGCATCCACCCATGGTATTGTAAGTGAGATACGCCCATGGTATTCAATCACCTATGGAATTTACCTATGGTATTATAACTAGAAAAGAACTATAAGTAACAAGTTTCATTTTGTAAAAGGACATATTGTCCACCACAATGTAGCTTTTATATTTATTCTCTATTTTAATAAAAAGTTTCTTGGTGGTTTTGTTTAATGTATGTTCTCCTATTTTCTTCTGCCATTTCAATTTTTTAGATCTTGGGGGCCTACCCCCAAGATCCATTTTAGTTTTTTAGATCATAGGGGCCTCCCCCCAAGATCCATATCATGCCATGCAAGGTCACCTGCATCCACCATAGATCAAAAAGTAAAAGAAACTAAAAGTCAAAGAAACCCTAATATGGATGATCTAATCCTCATACTTATGTGCATGAAAATAAAGAGAGTGAGTCCAAGTAAGCCACTCTATATGGATAAGAATAGATCGTCTCCAATAATATAAAAAACCTTCCAATGATAGCATGCATCACTCCTCAAATAGGGTGGTCCAATCTAGCCAAGAAAAATATCCTCAACTTAGCATGCATCCACCTTCCTCTCCCTGAGTAAATAAACAAAATCACCTTGAAGCATAATCACATAAGGTGGCCTCCATACCAAGCATATATCTCCTAAAAAAACACAAGTGAACAAGCATGAATAGATCTCCATCAAAAGTGCATGCACCTAGGTGCCTCCTTTTATCCATGAAAAATAGGTCATTCAAAGAATGATGAAACCCCAAGATAGGGCACTTCCATTTTCCAAAATAAGAATCTTCAAATCAACAAGTAACCCCACCAGGAACAATGCTAACCTTCTAGAGACAAATATGGAACCTCCCTTAAAAAAAAAAAAAATTCTAGTAACTTCATCAACCAAAGCACTTTGCCTTCCCATTTTGGCTCATATCTTTAATGGAAAAAGTGCCAAGGACATATGGACAATAATAGAAGAAGATACACTCATGCATGGCAAGATATGCACTCCAAAATAACAATAAGACACCACATATAAATTATGCCATAGTTCTCAAAAATACTCCACAAGAAAAGTACCTCTTTGAGCCAAGATAGGCCAATCCAATTGTTATAAATTTATTATTCAAGGCACATAAAATTCATTAGCTTTTATCAACAGACATGTGCCTAAGGTCCTCCATGAGCCTATAATACATCGAGCATCAGATGCACACTATCAACTTTTTTGTTCAACTCAAAATTTCAAGGAAGAACTACATTGTCTATTGGAAGACCATATAAACCACAAAAATATAGAAAATAGAAAATCAGCCCACAACCTTCCCTCATAACCACTGATATATGATGCCCTAATTCTGGTTCTCCTCAAAATCCCTGAATTTTATGGGTTTCCTTCACAAACACTATAGGGTCTCATTATGATCACATGAAAACTGAAGCACCTACTAAAGTAGCAAAAACCAAAGACCGCTTGTTGATGAAGCAACCTGATGGTATGTTAAAGGTGTGTGTTTCTACAAATCTAATATTGTAGGCAAGTTCTCCATGATGTGTTCTACCTTCACCTAGTTTTCATATAAAAAATACCCACAAGAAGTGAAATTGGATAGGGCGATGTAAAAAAATGAACATACATCTTTTTGAAAATGAGCATTCTCTCTCCCCTTTATTGTGAATTTACAAGGCCATGTTGGACAAGATTGATGATGACTTTTTCTCTTACAAGATAAAGTCTTCACTTTTGGCATTTGAACAAGAATTAAATAGACTTTACGTATTAGACCTGTAGAATTTAAGAGCCCTATCTTAGATTTCCCAAACTGAGACAAGTTCCCATTATGGAATACACTTCCTTGTCTGCAAATATAGCATGTCTTTAGCCTAAAACCAAAATGTGAACAAGTAGAAATAGTGGTTATTGTTCTAGAAGTGGTTTCTAGGATTCAGAGAAAATTTTTGAGTATGCACTTAACATTGGCACATTGACTATAGCCAAAATCTGCATTTAAAACCTGCTTTCAAAGCCCTCCCACATGACAATCTAAGGCACTACTATGGGAGAAAACATGTTGAAATGATGAAACTCCTCCTTTGGCGGTGTCATCCTTCTGGAATGGTGAAACACCTCCTTTGGGAGTATCAATTTTCCAAGAGTATTTGGACATTCATTCAATACCATTACAATATTCTTCTTTAAGAAAAGCTTCACTAGTGTGCCACATTGTTTGGAGATTTCAATTTTCCGTTTTGCTCATCCTTCATTGGGATTTTACAATGCTCGAGTATTTTTTCCTTATTCACCCTCTCGAAGATTAGGTATAAGTATGTTTTTGAGCCATGTATCTATTGAATGTTCATTTTTTGCACCATATGGGTTGATGAGGCACATCCCAATTTGTTGGCCAAGGGTTACTTGTTTATCAACGATGTTAAAGCTCTATATTATATATATTATTTTAACTTTATTTCAACTCTGCAATACTCATACTTAATTTTGTGGATTAAACTATTTCAAAACAACTTTGTAATACTCATACTTAATCCGTTTTGGGTTCCTGCCAAGAACTGAGGTGATCTGCCTCCTACATCTAGAAAAATTTCAAAGTTAAAGCTAAATTCAGTGATTGCACTGAGAGGTTCTCTACAACCCAATATGGAAGAGATGTTGTAATGTCTTGTCTTGTTATGTTACATAACATTTTGAATCAGTTAAATTTCTTTAAAATATAAATAATTATTAATTATTAATAATTAAACCAACCTAGATCTTAAATCTAGATCTATCGAACGACAATAGGGATCAAATATCTTGAGGTGCAAACCATTTTTAGAGTGAAAATAGATTTTATCCCTCTTGGAATTTGGTATATCCAAAGTTAATATGGATCTATGCTAGTAGATAATAGAGCACAAGCATGGGATCAAACCATTGTTGGAAATAACACTGAGAGGGGGGTGAATTAGTATTATCAAATCAATTCTTTTTCATTTCACAATTAGATTTGTATACGCTACTTCAGTTATGGGAAACTGTGTATATACGCTATTGTGTCTAAAGCAACTAGCGTATATCAGTAAACTTATGATTCATTAAATGTTGATCTTTAATCAGTGCATCAGAACTTCATTAACCATAAGAATAGTAAACAGGTGCAGTAAAACAGAACAGATCATCACACACATGGACACAAGATATAAGGTGGAAACCCAATGTGGGTGAAAACCACCTGCTGCAATTCGTCTCTATCTTCTTTTAATAAGAAACTTCTTTTTACAATATTTTTGTACTGGTGCAGTCTTATACCAGTACGCAGGCTTCTACCTACAGAAGGCTACAACCTTCTCTCATTCTCCAGCTTCTCCTGGAAGGGAGCTACAACCCCCTTAGCTCTTGTACTAGCTAATGTACTAGTATGTAGGTGCTGACCTACAGAAGGCTACAACCTTCTTTTTTCTTCCAGGGACCACGTTTCATAAATTTTCAGACTGGATCCATCAATAACAATAATCAAACATCAAATACATCTGCATCAACCAATCTCCTTTTCTTTAATCAAAACTGAATCAAACAATTACTTCTCTGAATGTTGTAACCAAAATACATTAATAGTAACCAAAAACCAATCCTGAACCCAGAACACTGCAGCAATAAACAGAAGTGGCTAAAACATATTTCATGAGACGTACGCTACTTCAATATGTAGAACCTGCGTGCATACGCTTCTGTATTAAGGCCAACCAGTGTATACGCTATTTTGACTTACTGAACCAGCATGTATACGTGCTTCTGCTATGCCGAAACTGCGTACAAATCTATAAAATATAATTTACCCTTTTCACTTATTCAGACATCAGTTATACCCAGATTATCAGATTTATGGATCAAGTCATGCGCCAAATACAACAGATCAAAATCACGCAAAGATACTACTATTCAAGGCTTAAGATCTTGACCCATTAATAGAAATTATCCTTCTTCTAGCGCTCAGGTTCCTCCTTGGTTCAGATCCAACTATGCACCATAACCCAATTCTAGACCTTGCTCTTCCTAAGATATTCAATGCTTAAGTGAATGACTTTGCCTAATGATCTCCTTCCCCTCTTATAGTCTTAGGCCTTTCTTAATACCATGGTCCAAAACCATAGAGAATCAATACCATGGACCCAATACCTAGGTTCAACACTTCAGACGAGATACCATGGTCCAAAAACCATAGGTCGAAATACCAAGGACTAAATACCATGGACCAAAAATAATTTTTCCCGCATGTACGCGCTTTTCCTTGCATGAAAGTGCATGCATACGTATACGCACCTTTTGATCGTCAAACCTACATGTATACGCGACTTTGTTAAGAGGAACATGTGTATATCTCTTTTTCCTTCATTCTGAGAGCCTGAACTGTGATCTGTCATTTGAGTGAGTTGCCATCAAGGACAACACCTGTGTCATAGCGCCAAACCTGTGTCATAATGCCAACAATCTCCCCCTTTGGACTTGATGGCAACCCCAAGTCACTCATAGTCATTCTCCCCCTTTGTCATCAAGGGAAAAGGGTTATGCTCCCCCTGAGTACATGCTGAAATCTCTACTCTGCTGTGCTATCCATGCTCCCCCTGACTGTAGGCAAGGTCTGCAAGAAGATGTTCTACAAGAAGAAACATGACTTTATACATCATAAATGACCTTCCTATCACCAAAGACTCATACATACATCCATCTCCCAACCAAGTGGGGATATACCAATATTGACTCATCCACCCAACCAAGTGGGGATACACCAAAAATTTACACATGATAAAACAAGAACATTACATCATCCATCCTAGGCATAGTGGGGAAACCAACATAGGCCATTACATGACCTTGATAATACAAGAAATATATGACATAGAGATTAAATATCTAAGACAAGACTATGATAGTCATCAACAACTAATCATCAGCAGCATCTGTCAATCGTCAACAAGACCAACAACCATGATCTCCCCCTGCACTTGTTCCACCTGAAAGAAAATGAACCAAGATCTTCTGAGATAATGCCGACATGCATTATTAGAAGTATATGCTCCCCATGAACCTGTGCCAGATGGTCTCTGTCAGACCCATATCAGACTCTTTTTCATCCTGAGTCCGGCCCCATTGTTTGTCTTCAAACCAATATATACACGACTGTATCCACAGAAATCAGCGTATGTACATGGATATGCTTCATCAAACTCACGTACGACCACTATTCTCTGAAACAGGTAATTTCAACAGCAAGATGATGCATCAACTACTCCCAGCTTCTGTCTGAGTTATTCAAATGTCTCCCTGGGCAGTGGTTTGGTGAATATATCAGCAACCTGTTCCTTGGAGGGAATGCACTCCAATTTGACCTTTTGTTCAAGCACTTGTTCCTGGAGAAAATGATATTTGATAAGTATGTGCTTGGTCTTCGAATGCATGACTCGATTTTTTGAAATATTGATTGCACTCGTATTATCACAAAAAATGGAGATAGGTGGAGTACAAGTGATTTGAATGTCTTGGAATGTTTGCATCATCCAAAGGAGTTGTGTGCAGCAAGATGCAGTAGCCACATATTCTGCTTCAGCTGTAGATAATGCAATTGTGCTTTGTTTCTTGCTGAACCAAGATACTAATCTGGGACTGTTGGGTCCCTATAATACCAGTGATTACCCCATTACTATTGTAGTTGTATCCATTATTAATATTGTTGTGCCCCCATTGTCCCCATATTGTTATTACTATGCCCCCTAGAATCCCTCTATTGTTATTTTTGTGGCTTTATATTATTATTCTTAGGTCGGCTGGGTTATATTGTGATCCTTAGACTCCTATATATAGAAAGGAGGTTTTGTCATTTGAATCATCCAAGAATTGTTCATTTATGTAATGTAAAGGAGGTTTCTCCCTCAAAGAGGCTGAATTCTAAGGCGTTGATCTATCTTTTATATCTTTTTCTTGAGCTGGTTTCATAACATTTGGTATCAGAGCTTTGGATTCTAGGGTTTCGCTGCTCCAAACAGGTCATCGTGGAATTTTCGCTATAACTTTTTTTATGAAATGTTTCAAAAGCTAAAAAAAAAACCCATTTGAGAAGAAATCATGCTGAATCTTGGGTCCAAATTTCAGAGCTTTTTGTGCTATATATGCGGAGATGTGATCTGAGGAAGTTGGTCTTTTTGCAGACTCTTGAATTACATTCCAAACAGGTGACCTGGGGAAAATAGTCATAACTTTCTCTCTGAGAATCGGATTGAAATTTTGTAAGAAGGTAAAGAAATTGGATGGACCATGGTTTCTTGTATATATTTTTCAGATCCAAAGGTCGAAACAGTGACTCGTGGCACGTCGTACAAGTTCGCTCTACTGAACTAGTCTATAATCAGGTCATCTTGGGATATTGTGCATAACTCTTCCTTGGAGAATCCAATTTGGATCAGACTGCTGGCATTGGAAAGAGGACATAGAGGGCTACTGTAGGTTGCAATTTCAGAACTGGATGATCCGAAATTGTAGAGATACATCAGATTCAATATCAAGCTTCTACAAAGTGAAAAAAGGTGTGTAGTTTTTTTAAATTTTTGCATAAGCTTGGTTTGAAAAATTAGTTTGAATCGGTAATTGATGCTCTGAGGAAAGAAAATGCAAACACCTAGTAAGCAACCTAAAAGCTCTAGCATGACTCATGAAGAAGAGGAAGAAATGCAACATGATATATAAAAATTACAAGACCAAGTGCAACAAGTGTCACTTGCACAAAAAGCAACAAAAGCTAAGATGGATGGTTTAAAGAAAGATGTAGAAGCTAAGATGGATGGTTTAAAGAAAGGTGTAGAAGCTAAGATGGATTGTTTAAAGAAAGGCATAGAAGCTAAGATTGATGGCATGGAAGCTAAGATGAATGGCATCGATGCTAAAATTGATGGCATGGATGATAAGATGGAAGAATTGAAGATAAATATGAATAAGTTGCTACAAGAAATGGTCACTAATGGTGAAAGGGTAGTAAAGGAAACTCATGATGAGAACAAAAGAAATGTTAATCATGATTCCATAGACTCTAATGTTGGATCGAAGACCCACCATATTCCAAAAATCGATATGAGGAAGTTTGATGGCAAGGATCTCGCAACATGGATATTACAGATGGAGCAATTTTTCGATCTCAATAATGTGCAAAACACACGAAAGGTACGTATTGAAACTTTATATTTGGAACCAAATCAATTTGTATGGTATCAATGGATTTGCTCTCGTAAACAAATTATCACTTGGGCAATTTTTATGGAAGAATTGACAACACATTATGAGGATACAGAAAGCAACACTTTTTCTAGCCAATTGATAAGTCTCAAACAAAAGGGTTCAATAATGGAGCACATTGAGGAGTTCCAAAAATTGAACATAAGGGTAAAAAATATTCCATAGGAGCATAGAATTGATCTTTTCATAGGGACTTTAAAGGATAATATCCAACATGATGTTCGCCTTTGGGAACTTGATTCATTAGAGAAGGCATTCAGGTTAGCAAGAAAAATGGAAAGCAAAATTATGGCAACCAAGAAGCATACCACACACAACTATAAAGATGGAAGTGTTGTTGCCCCTAGTCTTCCACAACCTATAAGGTTGACACCACAACAATTGGAAGAAAAAATAGCAAAAGGGCTTTGTTACAGTTATGATAGCAAATACACTAAAGGTCATAAGTGTGCTGAGAAGAAATTATTCTACATGGATTGTGAAGAGGAAGAAGAAAAGGAGCAAGAAAGGTCAAAAAAAGAGGATATACTCCAGGAACAAAGCCTAGATAAAGAAGAAATGAATCCGACCATATCTTGTAATGCATTGGCGGGAATTACCACTCCTCAAACCATCAAGATAGAAGGACAAATCAAGAAGAAAAAGGTAATAGTGTTGATTGATTCAGGAAGTACCCACAATTTTATTCATTGTAAGGTAGCAAAAGAATTGAATTGCTTCTTATATCCAGTACCAGAGTGTCAAGTGATGGTTGTAAATGGAGGAACAATAAATTGCTCTGGAAAGTGCCATAATATCAAGCTATCCATGGGAGAATATGTATTGACTAGCCCAATTCTTTCCATTCCAATGTGAGGTGCTGATGTTGTACTAGGAGTCTAATGGCTACAATCCTTGGGTACAATAGCTTTTAATTTTCAAGAACTTTTCATGAAATTTTCTGTGGAAGGAAAGGAAGTTGAATTAAGGGGTATTGCAGGGAAACCGGGAAAGATAATCAGCTCTAACGGTATGAAAAAGCTTCTAAAAAAGGAACAAAGAGGTGCAATTTCACAATTATGTTCGCTAGATGTTTCCACATTGGAATCATCTATTTCTCCAGATATCCAAAAAGCATTGGACAATCATTCCAAGGTATTTGAGACTCCCAAAGGTCTCCCACCTATTTTTGATCATGATCATGCTATTCATCTAATTCCAGGAAGTGTTCCTCCAAACATCAGGCCGTACAGATATCCCTATGCCCAAAAGAGTGAAATTGAATGTATGGTTGCAGAAATGCTAGAGGCTGGTATAATTCAACCGAGTCAAAGTTCTTTGTCTGCTCCAGTAGTATTGGTGCACAAGGAGGATGGATCATGGTGCATGTGTCCGGATTATAGGGAGCTCAACAAGCTCACTATTAAAGATAAGTTTCCCATTCCTGTCATTGATGAATTACTGGATGAATTGCATGGATCAATTTACTTCACCAATTTGGATCTTCGTTCAGGATATCATCAAATCAGAATGAAGACTGAAGACATTCTGAAAACAACATTTAGAACTCATGAGGGTCATTATGAATTTTTGGTCGTGCCTTTTGGCCTTACCAATGCACCTTCAACATTTCAAGGTTTGATGAATTCCATTTTCAAACCATTCCTTAGAAAATTTATGTTAGTATTTTTTGATGATATACTAATCTACAACAAGTCTTGGAAGGATCATGTTGAACATGTTGACAGGGTGCTACAACTATTGGAGGAGAAACAATTATATGCAAAAAGATCCAAATGTTTCTTTGGAGTATAAGAGGTGGAATATCTGGGTCATATTGTATCTCATGAAGGAGTTAAGGTAGACCCTAGCAAAATTAAAGCCATTAAGGAATGGAAAATCCCCACATCCATAAAGCATCTGTGAGGATTTCTCAGGTTGACAGGGTATTACCACAAGTTTGCTAAGAATTATGGGAGAATAGCAGCACCTATAACAACATTATTGAATAAAGATGCATTTTCATGGACTCCAAAAGCAACAAAGGCCTTCGAGCATCTTAAAGAGGCAATGTGCCAAGCACCAGTCTTAGCTACACCAGACTTCACAAAGACCTTTATTGTGGAATGTGATGCTTCAAGAAATGGAATTGGTGCTGTTTTAATGCAAGATGAAAGACCCATTGCTTTTGAAAGTCATCTAATCAAGGGAAAGTTTTTACACAAAGCTATTTATGAGAAGGAAATGTTAGCAATACTCCATGCACTTAAGAAATGGCGACCCTACCTAATGGGAAGACACTTCAAGGTAAAAACGGATCATGATAGCCTTAAATATTTTTTAGAACAAAGATTATCTTCTGAAGAGCAACAAAAGTGGGTCACAAAGATGTCGGGTTATGACTTTGAAATCATCTACAAAAAAGGGAAGCAAAATGTGGTGGCAGATGCACTCTCAAGAAAGGATGAGGATGTGGAAGCATTGTTGTGCACCATTTCTATTATTCAACCAGATTGGATAAACGAAGCAAGGCAGGAATGGAAGAATTATGAAGAAGTGTGGGCACTTATTCGAAAGTTACAACAAGACTCCAGTACGTCTGATACATTTAGCTGTCAAATTGATTCGTTATGGTAAAAAGATCGCTTATACCTCTGTAAGAATTCCCAGCTAAAACAAAATATTCTTATGGAATTGCACACTTCTCCCTTAGGAGGGTACTCAGGATTTTTAAAAACTTACCATAGGGTTAAGAAGGAATTTTTTTGGGAGGGCCTTAAATCAGATATTCAAAATTTTGTGGCGGAATGTTTGGTTTGCCAACAAAATAAAGTTGAAACAATTAAGACACCGGGTCTATTACAACCTTTATCCATTCCAAGCCAACGTTGGGAGAAGGTTTCAATGGATTTTATCACAGGATTACCCAAGTCTGGGGGAAAGAGTGTCATCATGGTGGTAGTTGACAGACTTACCAAGTATGCACAATTTTGTGCATTATCGCATCCATTTAAAGCCAGTACAGTTTCTACTGCATTTATGGAAACAATTCAAAAGCTACATGGAAACCCAAAGATTATTGTAAGTGACAGAGATCCCATTTTCATTGGAAATTTTTGGACAGAATTATTTTCTTATCTTGGTACTCAGTTAGCTCATAGCTCATCTTATCATCCTCAATATGATGGGAAAAATTAGATAGTAAACGAATGTTTGGAAGGATATCTTCGTTGCTTTGTATCTGATAAACAGACACAATGGGTCAAATGGTTGCCTCTGGCTGAATGGTGGTATAAAACTTCCTTCCATACAGCAACAAAAATGACCCCATTTATGGCACTTTATGTATATTATCCACCATCCATCACATCATATTTAAGAGAAAATTCTAAGGTTCAAGCAGTGGAACATCACATCGAACATCAACAACAAGTCCTCCAACTCTTAAAGGATAACCTCGTGTTGGTACAAAATAGAATGAAACAACAGGAAAATCAACTTTGTAGAAAAAGAAGTTTTGATTTAGGTGACTGGGTATTCCTACGGCTACAACCATATAAGCAAATGTCCCTCAAGCAAGCTAAGAAGGATTATAAATTATCACCAAAGTATTATGGTCCGTACAAGGTGTTGCAAAAGATTGGTACTATGGCATACAAATCGGAGCTTCCTGCAGCTTCTCGATTGCACCCAGATTTCCATGTTTCATGTTTAAAGAAGGTTATAGGCGACAAGCTCCCAGTTCAAACAATATTGCCAAAACTTGACGAGGAAGGAAAAATTATATTGGAACCAGAAGCAGTCACAGAAACAAGAACTCGACAGTTACGAAATCGATCAATTTCAGAGTATCTTATCAAGTGGAAGAACTTATCTGCTGAAGATTCCACATGTGAGAATGAGAATTTTATATAGAAGCATCCAGAACTACTCAAGCATTGAGGACAAGAATTTTTTGAAGGAGAGGGGCATGTTGGGTCCCTATAATACTAGTGATTACCCCATTACTATTGTAGTTGTATCCCTTATTAATATTGTTGTGCCCCCATTGTCCCCATATTGTTATTACTGTCCCCTAGAATCCCTCTATTGTTATTTTTGTGGCTTTATATTATTACTGTTATGTCGGTTTGGTTATATTGTGACTCCTTAGACTCCTATATATAGAAAGGAGGTTTTGTCATTTGAACCATCCAAGAATTTTTCATTTATGTAATGTAAAGGAGGTTGCCCCCTCGAAGAGGCTGAATTATAGGGCGTTGATCTATCTTTTCTATCTTTTTCTTGAGCTGGTTTCATAACAAGAACCCATAAAGAATGCACCACCACTAGTTCTTTTTCTGTCATCCACGCTTCCTGCCCAATCTGCATCTGTATATGCATGAAGTGTGAGATCTATATCTCTAGGATACCATAAGCCATAATTTTGCGTTCCTTGAGGATATTTAAAAATCTTCTTAACTGCCTGAAGGTGTGCTTCCTTTGGATTTGCCTGGAATCTTCCAACTATTCACATTGCATGCATGATGTCTCGTCAGGTACTTGTCAAATAGAGCATACTACTAATCATGGATCTATAAGTTGGTTGATGTACTGCTGCTGATTCATCATTTGCGCTAAGGCTGCATCCTGTTACCATAGGGGTACATACTGGTTTCGAGTCCTCCATCCCATATTTCTTCAAGATCTGCTTGAGATACTTGTTTTGTGATAGAAAATACCATCTTTGTTTTGTAGGAATTGTAAACCAAGAAAATATGTGAGCTCACCAAGTAAGGACATTTCAAATTCTTTCTGCATCACCAAAGCAAAGTTTTGACTCATGGTTTCTTCATTGCTACCAAAGATGATATCATCAACATACACAACAAGTATTAGCAATTTATCATTATCAATTTTTATATATAGATTGCTATCTGTTGATCCTTTTGAAAAACCTTGTTGATGGAGATATTTGTCCAACCGAAAATACCAAGCCCTTGGAGCCTGTTTAAGGCCATAGAGAGCCTTTTTGAGTCTGCATACAAGTTTTGGATCATTTCCAAGGATGAATCCATCTAGTTGCTCAATGTACACTTCTTCTTCTAAGTCTCCATTTAGAAAAGCAGATTTCACATCCATTTGATATACTTTGAACTCCTGAAAGCTAGAAAGAGCAAGGAACATTCTTATGGCATCAAGTCTAGCAACTGGTGCAAAAGTTTCTTCAAAGTCTATGCCTTCTTGTTGAGCATACCCTTTACAAACAAGTCTGGCCTTGTTTCTAATAACATCTCCATTCTCATTCAGCTTGTTTTTGAATATCCATTTTGTCCCTATGACATTCTTATCATTTGGTCTAGGAACCAACTCCCAAGTGTTATTCTTTTCAATCTGCTCAAGTTCTTCATTCATAGCCTTGACCCAACACTCATCTTGGCATGCTTCACTTACATTTCGTGGTTCAGTGGAGGAAAGCAATGCTAGATAGCTTGAAGCTTCTGAAATAGTTCTTCTTGTTTGTACACCTGCCTCTTTCTGCCCCAAAATTTGAGTCTCTGGATGATTCTTCTGGACATACCTGGATGGAGTCTTTTCTTCTACCCTTATCTGTTCTTCTAGTGCCTCATAGGTTTCTTCTTCATCATAAGTCTGATTTGATGTTGAAGGATAGTCCTCATCATCTTCGAAATCTTCGGATTTTACCTACCTTGGATTGTTTCCTTCTTCATCAACCACTACATCAATACTTTCAACAATTTTTCCAAGTCTTTTATTGTAACACTTATATCCTTTGCTCTAGGGAGAGTAACTAAGGAGAATGCCTTCATCTACTTTAGGTTCAAACTTGCCAAGGTTTTCATTAGTCCTTTTGATGTAACATTTGCTTCCAAAAATTTTGAATTATTTTACCGTAGGAGTCTTACCATACCAAAGTTCATGAGGAGTTTGAGTGTTGTTCACCCGGACATTTGTCTTGTTGAGAATAGTAACGACAGCAAATCCAGCTTCACCCCAGAAGGTTGCAGAAGTTCTAGACTCATCAAGCATAGCACGAGCCATTTGTTGAACCATTATGTTCATCCTTTCTACTACTCCATTTTGCTGAGGAGTCCTTGCAGTAGAGAATTCCCTTCTTATTCCATGTTCTTCACAAAAATCGAAAAATTCATTCGAGGTAAATTCCCCTCCTCGATCAAACCTGAGGCATTTGATTCTGCAATCTGATTCATTTTCAACCAAGGCTTTGAATGCTTTGAACTTTTCGAAAGCTTCATCTTTATGCTTCAGAAGTCCTATCCAACACATCCTGGAAAAGTCGTCAATGAACAATATGAAGTATTCTTCTCCTCGAGGTGACCTTTTCCTGGATGGACCACATACATCAGTATGGACAAGTTCAAGTGGCTTAGTAGATGATCCTTCCTTCTCAAGGAAATTAGTTCTGGTTTGCTTAGCAAACTGACATGATTTGCATATTGTATTTTCTGGAATTCTGATGTCAGGGAGATCATGAGCTGCCTGATATTTGCATGCTTTCCTTATCTGAGAGAAGCTTAGATGCCCCAATCTTCTGTGCCATAGCTTGTGTTCATCATTTTTGCTTAGAAAGCATTGTTGTTGTCCTCCCTTGAGTATGTATAAATTATTTGGAGTTCTTATGCCTTTGATCACTGTTTCCCCTATATCAAGCTCACGAACAATACATCCATTTGATCGAAATATTACCTCATTTCCTTGATCACACATTTGACTAACACTCAATAGATTATGCTTTAAGCTATCAACATACATAACATTTCCAGCTTTGACCTTTTCTTTCAAAAGAACAAAACCTTTACCTTTTATGAGTGCAAGGGTGTCATTTCCAAATGAGACCTTCCTTTCCTTTTCTAAGACACTATATGACTAAAGTTTTTCTTTATCATCTATCATATGTTTCGAGCATCCACTATCGATGTACCACTGATTTTCCTTTCCCCATGTTTTGGGACTCAATGAATCTTGCTCCTTCTGAGTTTTTTTCCGAAACCTACTCTTGCATTCAAAATCTCCATGACCGAAGTTGTTACAAATAGAACATTCTATTTCATTTTCAAGAGCAGAAACATTATTGTAGGTCCTTTCATGATCCCAGTCGCACTCCTTTGATTTTGTGCTTCTCTAGTCATGATGGTATTGTAGGAAACACATTGAGCTGCTTTGTGTCCAAAGTTATGACAAGAGAAACAATGGCCATTGAAGAAATTCCTGCGATTATCAAACCTTCCGTCCAGGGGATTGTAGTTTTCATAGACATTCGTTCTTGAGACAAATTGAGAATGATTTACCTACGGTTGGTTGTAGCTTCTGTTCATCCTTGAAGTAGATTGCCTCCGATGTACTTGGTGATCTCTATTCATCCTTGAAGTAGATTGACCCTGATTTACCTGGTGATCTGCTTTATGCCTTTGTTGTCAATTGTCAACCTGTTCACTTCTCCTTGCTGCATCAAGATAACTTTTGGAGGTGGATGGCTTCTATGCTTGAGATGCTTCTTCAGTATATCCAAGACCTGTCTTGATTAGAGGAGAATGCTGCACTTTGATAATCTCATCTAAAGTTTCAGATCCTTTAGCAAATCTAAGATTAAGAGCTTTTGTTTTCTCAATATCTTTTCTAAGTCCCACAATTTCACATTCTAACTTTTCATTGTGTTTTTCCCTTTCAAGAAGTTGGAATGTCAGAGTATCTATGATCATACTCTTTTCTTCTAAATATATTTTAAGTTTAGAAATTTCTTCATAGAGATCATTTTCATCTATAGCATCCAAGAAATCATCATCTTCAAAAGCCATCAAAAGTCTATAATCATTACATTGTTCATCTTCATCACTAATTGAAAATCCATCATTGTCTTCATGTGTATAATAACTCTTCTTACTTACATTCTGTTTTCTGTTCCATCTAACTGGTTCCTTACCTTTATCAATATTATCTTTATAAGGACACTTGGCTGCATAGTGACCGACTCTTTCACAAGCAAAGCATTTGAAAGGTAGCTTACCTTTGAATCTTCCAGAACCCCATTGAAGGTTCTTGACAAAGTTTGATTCTTCCTCTCCTTCTGACTCATTGTAATCTCCTTTTCCTGAAGCTTTGAATGCGGCTTCTCTCCTGTTTGATTGTCCCCCTTTTCTCATTTTGAAAGCAATTAGGATTTCGTGCAGCTGTGACATGGTAATGCTCTGTAGATCCTGTTTTTCTTCTATGGCAGAGACTTTTGATTAGAACTTAGAAGACAAAGATCTTAGAACCTTTTCAACTAAAGTAACTTCTTTTATCTCTTCACCCAAGTTTTTCATACGATTAACTATCTCATCTATACGTAAGAAATAATTAGCCACACTTTCATCATTGTGCATTCTGAGATTTTCATATTGAATTCTGAGAGTTTATAGTTTTGCACGTTTTACCTGATCATCTCCTTCATAGCTCAGAACGATCTTGTCCCATATTTCTTTTGTGGTTTTGAGCTACATAACCTTGACAAATTCTGATTGAGATAAACTCCCTAATAGAGTATTGACAGCCTTTGAATTTGTTTCATACTGCTTCTTACCAGTGGTATCTATAGGAGTTGCTAATGGAAATGTGTATCCTGCTTCCACAATATCCCAAACTTTTGTACCAAGAGATTGAAGATAGGTTGTGATTCTTACCTTCCAATAGACGAAGTTGCTCCCATCAAATATTGGTGGCCTGATCGATGCCTCTTTTTTGTAGTTGCTCATGATGATAGATCTTCCTTCAAGCGATCAAGCTTCTTCTGAAGGACCTACTCTGATACCAATTGTTGGAAATAATATTGAGAGGGGGGGGGGGTGAATCAGTATTATCAAATCAATTTTTTTTCATTTCACAATTAGATTTGTATACACTACTTCAGTTATGGGAAATTGCATATATACGCTACTGTGTCTAAAGCAACCAGCGTATATCAGTAAACTTATGATTCATTAAATGTTGATCTTTAATCAGTGCATCAGAACTTCATTAACCATAAGAACAGTAAACAGGTGCAGTAAAACAGAACAGATCATCACACACATGGACACAAGATATAAGGTGGAAACCCAATGTGGGTGAAAACCACCTGCTGCAATTTGTCTCTATCTTCTTTTAATAAGAAACTTCTTTTTACAATATTTCTGTACTGGTGCAGTCTTATGCCAGTACGCAGGCTTCTACCTACAAAAGGCTATGACCTTCTCTCGTTCTCCAGCTTCTCCTGGAAGGAAGCTACAACCCCCTTAGCTCTTGTACTAGCTGATGTACTAGTACGTAGGTGTTGACCTACAGAAGGCTACAACCTTTTCTTTTCTTCCAGGGACTACGTTTCATAAATTTTCGGACTAGATCCATCAATAACAATAATCAAAGATCAAATACATCTGCATCAACCAATCTCCGTTGCTTTAATCAAAATTGAATCAAACAATTACTTCTATGAATGATGTAACTAGAATACATTAACAGTAACCAGAAACCAATCCTGAACCCAGAACACTGCAACAATAAATAGAAGTGGCTAAAACATATTTCATGTGACGTACGCTACTTCAATATGTAGAACCTGTGTGCATACGCTTCTGTATTAAGGCCAATCAGCGTATACGCTATTTTGACTTATTGAACCAACGTGTATACGCGCTTCTGTTGTGCCGAACCTGCGTACAGATCTATAAAAGATAATTTACCCTTTTCACTTATTTAGACATCAGTTATACCCAGATTATCAGATTTATATATCAAGTCATGCGCAAAATATAACAAATCAAAGTCACACAAAGATACTACTATTCAAGCCTTAAGATCTTGACCTATCAATAGAACTTGTCCTTCTTCTAGTTCTTAGGTTCCTCCTTGGTTCAGATCCAACTATGCACCATAACCCAATTCTAGATCTTGCTCTTCTTAAGATATTCAATGCTTAAGTGAATGCCTTTGCCTAATGATCTCCTTCCCCTTTTATAGTCTTAGGCCTTTCTTAATACCATGGTCCAAAACCATAGAGAATCAATACCATGGACCCAATACCTGGGTTCAACACTTCGGACGAGATACCATGGTCCAAAAACCATAGGTCCAAATACCAAGGACTAAATACCATGGACCAAAAATAAGTTTTCCCACATGTATGTGCTTTTCCTTGCATGAAAGTGCGTGCATACGTATACACGCCTTTTGATCGTCGAACCCGTGTGTATACGCGACTTGGTTAAGAGGAACATGCGTATATATAATTTTCCTTCATTCTGAGAGCCTGAACTGTGATCTGTCATTTGAGTGAGTTGCCATCAAGGACAACACCTGTGTCATAATGCCAACAACCATATGTTGATGGGGTAGAAAGGATTCAAGGTTGTAAATTTGAAAAGTAAAATTCATACATAAAGTTACGTGAGGTGGAAAATCTAAACATATTCGGGAGGCTTGTAAAATTATTGTAGATGGTTACACAAAAAATATGAAGATGGAGAAAGTGAAGGTTGGAGAAGATGAGGTTTTACATGAAAGAGTTCATGAAGGAAAACTCGTGGACCTTTCATGCCAAAATGAAATAGATTCTCAGAGAAGTGATAAATGAGAGTAATATTTCTTGGTAAGACAATCATATATTGCAAAAAAACCCACAACGGGTAAAATATGGGAGAATGGGGACTTTCCAATTGCAAGGAAAATGATAAAATTGTAGGTGAAGATGTTCATATTTTATGTTGAATGGAACCAAGGAGAAGTTATATCTTTCACTTAGAGCTTGGTTATGAATTGAACTGAATTGACTTTTCTCTTCCTCATTCTAAACCTTGGAAGGTTCATGGTGTGGTTGGAACTTGGGCTTGATTCTTTCCACCTTAAAAATATTTCTCCTCTAATTATTTTCGTTTTATCATTTTGTGCACCCAACTCCAAATAAAAATAAAAATAAATAGGATTTGGGCTCATATAATTATAAAATTAAGCTTGGTTATGAATCTCAAGTGTTCCTTGATAGCCCTCCCCCATGTCCTCTTTTTTAGAATGTGAATCTCTCCATTTTTTTTAATCTTAGCACCAACATTATATTGATTCATTTAGAAGAAAGCCCCTTTTAAATGTCTTTGGATGGAACTCCCCAAGTGTATATGTTGGAAACCTTGGCATACATGTAACAAACCTATATTCCAAGACATTTAGAATAATCCAACACTAGTAGCTGATAGAGCTAAATCCCTACCAACAAAACATATTTGAATCAAATGCCCCAAATTATATAGGCCTCAAATGTTGGATTCATAATAAGCAATATGGATGGATGAATTCAATATCCAACCTTAACTTCCCCCCTGTCCTCTTAGAAACAACACTGGCAATTATTCCTCAAAAGAAATTTATCAAGAAAGGTTAACATTCTGGGATTCATACATCCTTTCTTTTGACAGGGATTAAAAAAAAATAGTTGTGACAGGTGAGGGAGGAATTAATTATCCCTAGTGGACAAATTTAGCAAGCCTATTCCTTGATTTTGGGAACATCTTCAAATAAACAAGCAAAGTTGAATGCACTGCTACAAGGTATGAATCTTGCCAAAAAATACCCAATTCACAATTTAATTATTGTGGGAGATTCCAATAATATCATAAGGCACATAAATATTGACCCCACTCCCTCAAATCTAAATTTATAATCCATTTTTACAATCCCTACATTCTAGAATATCAATTCATCCATGTACACTGATATCTCAATGGATTGATGGACCATTGGCTAACCTATCAATCTCATCCACCAAGAATGTTGCATGGAATGGTTCCACCCAAATTTTCCTAGTTTCATAACTCTTGTCCATGACCCAAGGAGACAAATATGTTAGCTAGGTAGATGAACAACCGGTCACATTGTGGGGGGAGGGGAGTTTTTTGGTGCATAGCTTGGGGATCCAACATTACGAAATCATTATGAAAATTGTAGGGAATATGTCCTTCACTTGCGTGAACACCACCAAGAAATACAATAAAAGGATTAACATAGGTTAGTATTCAATTATGGCATGGGAGATTGGGGCTCGAATTCTCTACAAGTAGGAGTAACTACAATTCATTATCATGAAATTAGTTGGGCCATGTATTTACACTTGTATGAGCTCCATGAAAAATCTAATTGGTTAACATGGCTCAAAGTGCATATTAAAGGATGTCAAGTGTTTGGCTCTCCAGCATGCTAAGACCCCTCTTTCTATGGCCATCATCTATTTCAATTTCAACAATTGGAGAGAAAAATATTTTAGGCTACCTTGACTTCGAAAAGTTGGTTTGAGCTTGTGGGTGGGTAAGATTTGGAGTCAAAGTATCCCATTGGCTTCGGTATCAAGGGAATAAAAGACGAATATTGTATATCTCTAATGGCACTATGGCTAAGCTTAAGGATCATATTGTGGCTTTGAATCTATGTTTGGGCCTACTAGCCACACAAATAATGACAACATCTGAGATATTAATAAAACACAAAATATGATTTAGAGGCAAAATGATGAAACAAAAAGTTTGAGAAGACGGTTGGAAAGTTTACAAGTGGAAGATCACATAGCACTACTTACAAAATACTTGTTAAACTTATTTTGTTCTCCCCTAGCAACCCTGTCTAATTCAAATTTGGCTTCCTCCTTGGACACCATAGATACTCTAGATTTTTTTAATGATATGCATATAGTGTAAGACTTGCTATGTAGTCAAAATGTGTAATTACATGGGTGTTTTCTAAAGGGATTATACCTTTAAACCTCCCTGTTATTTTGTATTTTGGCCTTGGGTAAAAAAATGTGTCAAGCACAGTATCTCTTTAGATTTGTTTTGGATAATGATTGTACTACATGTTCTAATATCTAATTTTGTTTTGTTTTTACATAGACATTTTTTGCAGGTAATTGAGTATACTCTTGGTAATACAATGGTTATGGATTTCATGTTGTTAATGGAAGAGAAAATTCAATTCAGAATGAGGAAGGAATACCTACCAAAAATAATAAGATGAATATAGTTGAGACTGAAGGAGAAGCTTCAATTGTAGATGGAAAAAAATCTGTCAATATAGAAAGTTTGGATCACAATACCCACATTGAAGGATCATCAACAAGGCTTGGAAATAACCTATCAAGATATGCCACTCCATTTAAAAGAAAAGTTTATTCATGGTGATGATGAAGAAATTAATAGGCAGATAGAGGAAAATCATCCCAAAGTGATTGACCTTGAAGCTATGAGTAGTAACAACATAAACTACCATCAAGGCACAAATAGCTAAACAAGCATGTATTAATCTTATAGGTGCATGAAAGGGTAACTTTCCGAAAGAAAACCCGCAATTGATTTATCTCATAGATTCAAAGGGCCATAGTGAAGATGTATCCCAAAGGATAGTTGAGCCTGCATTGAATGATGAAGAATATAACAAAGAATTAAATGTGAAAATAAGGATACATTGAGGTATGCAGAAGAGGACTTGTGCTTAAAAAAGGTTCAATATGGATAGAGAAGAAGAAGTGTTATAGAGTAAGGACGTTCAACACAAGGTGCAAAAATATTAGAAAATTCCTTCAACCTTCGAATGAAACAATCCACGAAGAGGTTATAGTTGTTAGAAGCATAGAACTATAAGGACAAGTCAGGACAATTGAGCCCAAAATCATTGATATAAGGGGTTATGATGATATATATGGAAGTGGATGTAGCACAACCTTCTTCGCAACGAAGTGAGATTACTAGAATAATTGGAAATACCAAGAAAGAATTAATGAATTAATAAAGCTACAAAATATAAAATACTCTCTTTCAATCAATATCTTAGGGGCAACATAGAAGGGCCTCAAACAATGATACAACATTAGGAACTGATATCAGTCAACTAAAGCCAGAATGCAAAGAGAAGGATGCAAGAATTGCTAACTCAACCGATGAAAATTTAAGAGCCTTAGTATGGGACAACAACACAACATTTTTAATAGTTACAACATATAATTTCCAACTTGAGAAGCCAACTAATAGATTTGAAGCTTAATAGGAACAATGAATTAAAAACCATGCAAGAATAACTCCAAAGAAGGACTACTTTGAGCCAACTTAGGAAAAACCCTACTAGTCAGAGGGTACATTTAAAAAGGCTTCAGAGAGATCTTGAAAAAGAGAGCAGTCTATCAAAAATTTCTCAACAACTCCAAGAGAATAAAGAAAAATTCTTGAAGAGAAATTGGCCCAAATTACATAAGAAAAGATGGGAAAATCAATAAATTAAGGGACACAGTTTGGGCAAGAGAAGAAATTGCTAAGAAATTGGACAATACAATTTATTGCACAATGAAGCAATAAAATTTGAAACTATGAAATCTAATCTAGAGAAGAAAATTTTTAAACTGAACGATGCAACTAAGGATGTGGAAGATAAATTGGATAGTACACCTACTTTTTTTAAACCATTGTTAGAGACAAGATGTAGCATAAGGGAAGTGAATTGAAAAGTTGAAGAATTGTTGCAGCCGAGAATTGAATAACAGGAACAAACAAAAGAAGAAGTCAAAAATTGAGGTAAGGAAATTGGGCAATTGGAGAAGCAACGAGAAGAGTCTTCATCATGAAGTGAACTTGAGACATATTTAGTCATAGCAAAAATCCAAGTTCAACAATTGAAAGTAGAGATGAAAAGGATTTTAATACAAAATGTGGGCTTGCACTACTAATTTCCCAACAAACAAACGAAGTATTTTTTAGTAGATTCAGATGACTAAGTTTTTACCATGTTTCCTTTATAGCAGTGTTGGAAAAAAATTATGAATAGAGGCAGTCCTGCAGAGCAAGGCTTTGCATGACTACAAAAAGGTAAGAGTAGGCCTACTTTTTGAAGAGCACATGGTTCCATTCCAACCAAATGTCACGTGTTATGATCAAAGAGTGAGATTTTAATTTTTTTGAGTTCTTAGCTTGAATCTAAGTTTTTAAACAATTTTCCACTATATCTCCTTGCCAACTGCAAGTTGGAACCTTTGGGTGTTATTTCCTTCCATACTACCAATGTGAATGGACAATCTATAAACAGGTAGTCAATGGATTCTAAGTTTCCCAAGAAAAGAGGGCATTTTCTTGGTCAATTGAAAGATCTTTTCTAAAGAATGTCCCATTTAGGAACTGTGTTTTTTAGGATGAGCCACACAAACATATTTGACTTTGGAGGGAATTTAAAATTCCACATGTTTTCCCCCACCAGGGGTTTTCCAAGGTCCTCGAGGACTCTGCCTAGTGATATCCTACTTTTGGAGACTAATCGCCCAAAGGATTGGAAGATGAGATTAATATATCCTCATTCTTCGATATTTTTACCAAGGATTGCACCAATCTGTTTATATATATCCACCAATCATCCACCCAATTTCCTTCAAGGTGTATCTCTTCTTCTTATCTCCAGCATTGGAGTCCATCAACCAGATTTCTGGCTGAGATTTAATTTAATGCACATGGTGTATAAAATATTTTCAGTAGATTTAGAATTATTGATATAGATGTTCTCATAGTTTATCATCTTGCCATTTGGCTAAAAATGTTTGTTTTTTATAAGAGTTAAATGTAATTCCTCCAATCATCCACCCAATTTCCTTCAAGGTGAAGCTCTTTTGCTTATCTTCAGCCTTGGATTCCATCGACAAGATTTTTTACTGCGATTTAATTTAATGCGCATGGTTTATAACATATTTGTAGTAGGTTTTTAATTATTGATCTAGATGTTCTTATAGTTTATCATCTTTCCATTTGGATGAAAATGTATTTTTTTGTTTATTTGGCAGCCAAACTCACCTATAAGAGAGTGTAGTAAGTTGCGAAAATGACCCGTGTAACATACAAAAACCCTCAAAAATGTGAATTACTCCAATGATGTAAGCCCCTCATCCCTTGGACAACATCTTTGACGCCCTCTTCCAGAAGTCAGGCCAAGCCCTTCAAACCCTCCTGCACCAGATCTTGATGAAGTCGTAGGAACAAATCCTCCAATCAATTATCTTACTACAGAATCTCCACCAAATTGCAGATGTTATGGCTATCAAAATCCGCTACTAAACTCATAGGATAGCCATGAAAGAACACACCCAAAACATCAAAACCCCAACAAATTCAATCACATTTTAGTTCAAAAACCAAAGATAGATAGAAAATGGCTCCAACGCACCTCGAACTCTTGTGAACCAGTGTGGAATTTTGATGGAATATATTTACATTGACATGTAAAATGTCCCCCTCTGTCTCTGTTTGCTTTCTTTTTGAATCAGTGTTGGTTTTTAATAATTTAATTGTATGGCAGTGAGAGCAAAAGGCATTTGAAAATGTTGTATGACAAGATACCATTTTTTCCTTCTTATTCTTCTTTTTTTTATCTTTTTTTTTTTTTAATTCCCTCCACCACCTTGATTTGTGTTAATATATTGAAGAGTCTTTAGATTTCTAAACATGGTATGAAGCTTTGAATTTGAGGACAATTTTTTTTATTTTTCTTGGAAAATAAGAAAAAAGTTTTTCTTTTGTAAAATAAGAAAATGGAAAAATAGATTAATTCATCTTTTAAACTATTTTTAAGATTTATAATGCCTGTATAGGTTCTCACCAATATTTTCACCTTTAATTTAAGTGAATAATATAATTTACATAATTCCTTTATGATTACATTTTTAAACGTTCATTTCCTTGAAGAGATTTTTAAACATGCACTTTTATATAAAAGGAGAAGAACATGTAGCAACAAATTTATAATTAATTTGTGATTAAATTTTTTATAATTATTTTTAACCTATATCCACAAATGTGGAAAAGTATCTCTTGAGTATTCTCACAGGGAAAATAAGGGTGAGCTAAACAATTTTTTATCAGTGTTGATGGGCAATTTTCTAGTTTTACGCTATCAAATGCCTAGATAAAATCTCTTGAGTAAGGTGTGTTAGTCCACACTAACAAGTTTATTGTGGATGGTGTTGAGCCCTGAAACTACATCTCTTCTACACACTTTCCTAGATTTTTTCCCCTCACCAGTGCCTCATAAGCTATCAAAGATCATTACATATTGATTCTGAGAGTGCATTTAAGTGGTTTTCTAACTATATTTTTGTGTTTTCTATTTGACTTAGATTTTGCTCATCAGCTACGGAATGCAACCACTTTCCGCAGCTGACTCGAAATTCTGCAGCTATTTTTTTTTATCTCTAGGTTACAGGTGTCAGCAAGCAAAACAAGGCACATGGGCAGTTCAGAAATGATCTGGACATGGACTAGGTCCTATTGGTTCAGCCAAATTCATAAAGGAAAGCCTTGGTCAAACAATGGTCAAACGAGGAGTTCTACAGCAAACAGGTCTCTGTTTTCAACACGTGAAGGGTCCGAGACTGTTCCTAGATCCATGGATTCATTTTGACAGTTGTATACTACCTCCACAATGCAAATCCAACAGCCACCTTTTGGTAGATTGAATGATCATGGCAACCAACACGCTAAGCTCACGGGTGATGTCTTTTTATGTGTCCTCTGCTAAAGGTGTTTCATAGGAAAAAAGTTTATGTAATTTCCTTTATAAATAACGCGTTTGCAAACGCATGTAGTTAGTTTTTTTTTTATGTAGTCTTGCTGTTAGTTCATGTACTGTGCCGTGACATTGGTCCTACTGTTGTAACGAGAGGATCCTTCCTCTGTTTTGCAATTTAATAAGACTCTGTTTTATATGACTATGTGAGTGTAATTTCAGACTGATAGCGTGTTAACCAAGGCCGTGAAGAGGGCCCCTGCTGGCTGAGGTTTTGTTTCTTTATTTCCGTAAAGTTTTTATGTGTTGTTATCTTATTTCCATTATAGATATTTCATAGTTTGTTCATTTGTGTATATATTTCCTGATTCATTTATGATGTTAACGTTTCATTCCTGTACATGATTTTCTAGCACTGTATATTTTTGCTAACACTGATCGGTGTGTTTCAGGATAGGTTACGCTCGAGTATTTTCATATAATTTTTTTACATCAAATAGTGACATGAGATTGGCCTCTCTGCTGAATTTGTTTTTCTTAGCTTTTCAATTTCATTTATGCTTTGATTTCAGTGCTATTCATTTGCTGTTGTTAGTTAGTTTAGATATCAAATTCTTCATGTCATTTAACGTTATCTCCAGAGCCATGGCTTAACCCTAAAAAGATACTTGGCGAGCTATCGAATTATGAGTGAAGTGATTTGATTTTACTTTTATTTTTTAATTAGATATCAGGTTCTTCATGTTATTGACGTTATCTCCAGAGCCATGGCTTAACCCCGAAAAGCTACTTGGAAAGCTATCGGACTATAAGTGAAGTGAATTGGTTTTACTTTTATTAGTTTGCAGTTTTTGTTTTATTTGAGTGCAATAGCTTAACTTTTATTTCTCTATTTAGATGAGCATCAGAGATAGTGATTTCATGATCAGTAGTTCATCATTTGTTTGATTTGAATAGCTGCACATTTACATTCTTGTTCAAGTACTAATTTCATCACTAGTATGTTTTGAGATCCTCTGAAGTGTTAAGCTTTGGAAGTCATCATAAAGGACATAATTGCCTTAAAATCTATAACCATACTTGCCTTCTAAGTATTCTTAAAACTTAGGAATAGGATTTCCATTCGCATTAGGAGACAAACAAAGATAAAACCCCCAAAAACAAAATAAAATTGAAAACAATAAAAAGTAAGAAAGAGGTTGTCTTGCACATATAGTGTGCCACACTTCATCAGTTTATGACTCCCGAATTGATAATTAATGTAGCAATTTAGGACATACTAAATTGACTAAACATTTTCCGTTGCCGGGGAAATGTAACTAGGTAGCCGATCTCTTACAAAAAAAAAAGGAAGGGAAAAATTGATAACTTCTTGAAGTATGCTCTCCTCTTGCACCTAGTGTGATCTGGAGGATCAGAAAAGAGAGTTATTAGTTCAATAATTTCTTGATTATGCTCTCTTCTTGCACCTAGTGTGACCTGGAAGATCAGAAAGAGAATTATTAGCCCGACTTAATATATATATATATATATATATATATATATATATATATATATATATATATATATATATATATATATATATATATAAAATAAAAAATGACATGCATAGAGCAAGAGATTCTAGGGCAAGGTTTATAGCTACGGCCAAAAGTTCGATTTTCACAATTCCAGCTACTTCAAGGTATAGACAAGATACACTGCCATCTCTGACTCATACTCTCAGCCTTAGGATTCCTGGAATTCAAGGGGCAGCAGCTGAATTAGGAGATTCTCCCACACTATCTACTAAATCTGATCTAGGAAAAGAACCTTTCTTCACTTCTACAGGGGAACATATTGTAATCAAAGAAGTAGAATCACCTGAAGAAGAGGGAAAGGGAGAAACTCTCCCTCGTTCACCATTAATAGAAGAACCAGAAGACTCTGAGGAAACTATCATGACAGAGGAAGTAGTAGATGGATTTGGAGGAGGGGGTAGAGGTAGAGGAAGAGGAAATAATGGAGGCGGTAGAGGTAACAATGGGGGAAATAGGGAAGGAGATAACTCATTTGGATTCCCTATAGCCGATGAGGAAACTCATACAACAACGAAAAACATTTCACCATCTGTCCTCCCAAAATTTTATGGGTTGCGAAGTGAGGATCCTGAAACATTTCTATTTGAGTTTGAAGTCTTGTGTCGAACCTATGACTATATGGAAGACTCTCAAAAACTCAAATTATTTCCTTCAACATTAAAAGGAGCTGCTTTGAAATGGTTCATGGGATTAGTCACTCAATCCATTAGGACTTGGAATGATATGAAACAAACATTTTTGGATAGATACCTAGATTATTGTATGCCCACTAATCATAAGGATGAAGTATTCAAGATGATGCAAAAAGAAGATGAAAACTTGGAGGATTTACTTGAAAGATTTCAATACAACTTGAAGAGAGAAAAAATGAGTAATTTAGACGAGGAAACCTTGAAAGCCCTTCTATTGAAAGCCATTAGAGATGAATGGATAGATATTTTAAACATGATGGGGAAGGGATACATTTCTCAACTTCCACTTCGTGACATAGCAGAACTATGTGTCCATCTCTCAAGGGGAAAATCTAAAACTGGAAAAGGGCCGAGAGATCCTTCTTATTAGAGCAAACAAATCTGCAACTGGATCAGTAAGTAGGGAAGAGATTGGCAATATGCTTGATGAGTTCAAAACTGATATTCTAGGGAGCCTTAGTGAACAACTAGACACCCTTAAAATACAAAACAAGTAAAGCAGAAGCTAATGCCTTGGCCATCTTTTGTCCAAAATGTAGAAAGAAACATGCTCTAAGGGAATGCCCCTTGGATGCAAAAGTTGTAGAAACATGTATGATTTGCTCAGAAAGTCATGAGACCAAGGATTGTCCTTCAATTCCTAGGATCAAAGCTGTCTTTCAAGAAGATCCAAATTCAGTAGAGTCCCTTTGTTTTGTTTCAAGAATACCGTGGCAGGGGCAACAAAATCAAGGATTTAACAATCTTATGAATTTTCAGCTTCCGCCAAATTGGAATTCTTGGCAACAACCTTGGCCCCAACCTCAAAATCCATACCAATCATGGGCACAAGGGATGAAAAATCCTTATGGGAGATTTGCTCAATTTTATCAATATCCTCCATATTTTCAAAATCAACAAAATCCACAACTTCCAAATCAAAACCCACAACTTTCATTGCCATTTCCACAACAACAACCTTCTCAACAAAATCCAAATTCTCAACTCTTGCTTCCATTTCAACAAAAGACAAATCAACTACCATCCCAACCATTTCCAAATCCCAACAACAAAAATCCTCAGAATGCTTACATGGTAGAAGGACAACAATTTCCTACCTATATGATTGTTCCTCTTAATGATGTTCAACTCAGATTTGGTAGAGTTTTAGAAAAACCTTCTATAGATGTTCAAGAGCAGGGCACCTCTGAGGAGGATTCTCTGAAAGTCAATAAAGGTTCTGAGGAAACATCTCTTCAAAACCCAATCATTCAAAAAGAAAAAGAAAAAGAGTCAACCCCCACAACTCCTATAGTTGAGCAACCTGCATCTTCATCCATGCCTCCTTTCCCTGAAAGATTACAAATTGACAAAGGGGTGGAAAAACAAATCTTGTTGCCTAACTATGATTTTCTAGATGAATTAAATAATGTCTGTATCAAGATACCCTTACTACAAGCCATTAGAGAGATTCCTATTCTAACAAAAACAATGAAGGAGTTGAGTCTCAAAAGACTAGGAAGGAAACCAAGAGATACAAGAAGAATCCACCTGGTAAGAAAAATTGCAGATATCATGATGGGAAAAGTTACCATGCAGAAATATGTGGATCTAGGTAGTCCAATTGTCAAGGCACATATAAATGGGATAGAAATTCCAAACACTTTGATTGACTTAGAGGCTGTTATAAACATTATGAGTAGACAGACTATGGAACAGCTTAAACTTCCTAATCTTATTTTTACACCCACCTTACTGCAACTTGCAGATAGATCAATAATCAAACCAGATGGTGTACTAGAAGATATATTAATCTCCTTAGATTCTTGGGAATATCCAGTAGATTTCATGATTTTGACTCCCAAGAGTAATTTAGGAGGGCATCCACTTATCTTAGGAAGACCTTGGCTAGCCACAGTTGATGCTTTCATTAGTTGTAGATCTGGGGATATGTATATTTCTAATGGTAGTTCCATAAAGAAATTCAATTTGTATCCTCCAGCAAAAGCAATTACAGAAGTAGGAGACAATGACTGGGTCAACGATGAAGATATTATTCAACCTGTCTTTACTATCTCTGAAATTAGTGAAGATAGTCAAATTTTGAACACATTAGAAAATTTTGAAACATCTTTAGAATATGACCACACACAATTTCAGTTAGATTCTGATATTGAATATTTATCATCAAGAAGAATGTCTCTTTACTCTATGGAAGAGTTTGGTAGTTCTACCATTGAAATTTTTCTAGGAAAAACACTGAATATCAACAAAAATTTGGAAATGTCACAACAAGAAGAGCTAACCAAAATCTTGCAAAAACATTCTGCTGCATTTACATGGGAGTATACTGATATGAAAGGTATTGACCTTAAGACTTGCATCCATCATATCTATATCGAGGAAAACAGTAGACCAATCAGATAACCTCAGAGAAGTATGAATCCAAATCTTAGGGAGATAGTGAAAGAAGAGCTCCAAAAACTACTCAATGTAAACTTCATTTACCCAATTTCCGATAGTCGATGGGTTTCTCCTTTGGTTATAGTACCCAAAAAGAATGGTAAATGGAGGGTATGCATTGATTACAAGGAATTGAATAAAGCAACTTTGAAGGATCACTTTCCTTTGCCCTTTATTGATCAAGTATTAGATACATTAGCAGGCAAAAAATACTTTTCATTTTTGGATGGTTTTAGTGGTTATAATCAAATTCAGGTGGCACCTGAAGATCAAGATAAGACCAAATTTACATGTCCATGGGGAAATTTTGCTTATCGAGTGCTTCGTTTTGGATTATGTAATGCACCGGCAACATTCCAAAGAGCAGTACTAGGAATGTTTTCTGATCTAATCCATGATTGTGTAGAGGTATATATGGATGATTTTACAGTTTATGGTGATTCATTTGAAGAGGCATTAGAAAATTTGGAAAAATTCCTTATAATATGTAAAGAAACAAACCTTTCATTAAGCCACGAAAAATGCTTTATGATTTTTACTGAAGGCATTGTTTTAGGACATCATATTTCAGGGGATGGGATTAAAGTTGATGGATCAAAAGTTGAAGTCATCTCCCAGTTACCTATTCCAAATTGTCAAAAAGATGTTAGAAGTTTTCTGGGATTTACTGGATATTATAGAAGATCTATAGAAAACTTCACCAAAATAGCATCTCCACTCTTCAAACTGCTTACAAAAGACTGTGAATTCAAATGGGGTCCTGATTGCTAATCAACATTTCAAACTTTGAAAACAAGAATATCTGAAGTGCCTATCTTGAGAGGACCAAATTGGAAACTTCCTTTCCATATTTCCACAGATTCTTCAGATACAGCTCTAGGGGCTATATTGGGACAAAAATATTTAGTTCCTTATGCCATTTACTATACTAGTAAAAATTTAACTCCCACTGTGTTGAACTATACTGTGACTGAAAAAGAGTTCTTAGCTGTTGTTCATGCAATCAATAAGTTCAAACATTATATAACAGGCTATGAAACTTTTATTCATATTGATCATTCTACAATTAGATATCTAATGAACAAACCCACTACTAATGGTAGAGTTACAAGGTGGCTCCTACTTTTACAGGAATTCGATATTACTGTGTTAGATAGACCAGGGAAATAAAACACAGTAGCTGATTTCTTGTCTAGAATTTAGAATACTAAAGAAGATTCTCCTGTAGAGGACAAGTTTCCTGATGAATATTTATTTGCAGTAACTACTAAGACTCCTTGGTATGCAGATATAGATAACTATTTGGTTACCGAGAAACTACCTCCACATTTATTTCCTAGTGAAAGAAGAAAGATTATTCAGGAGAGTTCAAAATATTCATGGATTTCTAATGAATTGTTTAAAACAGGGCCAGGTCTTGTGATTAGAAGATGTGTTAGGGAAGATGAGATGCCTGATATTCTCAAAGCATGTCATGATGAACCATGTGGCAAACACTTTGCTGACAAAAGGATAGCCTATAAAATCCTCTCTTTAGGATATTATTGGCCATCCCTCTTCAAAGATGCAAAATAATATGTCAAAAGATGTGACAGCTGCCAAAGAGTAGGGAAACCTACCCTCTCAAATGAAATGCCATTACAACCACAAGTACTCATCGAACTCTTTAAAAAATGGGCTTTAGACTTCATTGGACCTATTAACCCACCATCTAAACAAAGAAAGTATATATTGGTATGTACTAATTATGTCACTAATTGGGTAGAAGCCAAAGCATTATTTTCTACTACTGAGCATTTAGTTGTTAGTTTTCTTTATGAGGATATTTTTACTCGCTTTAGTGTTCCAAGAGAAATTGTGACAGATCAGGGAGTTCAATTCACATCCAAACTGGTGGAGAAGTTGATGGAAGAATACAAGGTCAAGCACAGAAAATATACTCCTTACCATCCGCAAGAAAATGGTCAAGTGGAGTCTACAAACAAAGTTATTGAAGGCATCATTACCAAGATTGTTCATCTACACAGAAGAGATTGGGTAGAAAGGCTTCCTGAAGCCTTATGGGCCTACAGAACTACGTGGAGGAATACAACATGACATTCTCTCTATGAACTTGTTTGTGGGAAAGAAGTTCTGCTCCCCATTGAGTTCCAAGTTAGAACCTTCAAGATGGCAGTTCAATTAGGAATGGATCTATCAGAAGCCCAAAAGCATAGAATGGAGTAGTTGAATGAACTAGATGAGATCAGACAAGAAGCAATCCTAAGAACTGATCTAGTCTAATATCAAAGAGATAAGTGGCATGACAAATACATCAAGGAGAAAAAGTTTCAAGAAGGAGATTGGGCATTGCTATTTGATTCCAAGTTCAAATATTTCAAAGGTAAATTTCAGACTCATTGGTGTTATAGACATTTTTATGCCTTACAGCATTGAGCATGAAATGTCCATAATCTAAGGGATCCAAAGTCCCTAAACATGTTGTTCCTACCCCTAGAGGAATAAGGCTAACAAACCACAGCAATTCACAAAAGTTCTCCACCAGAAACTGCTCAAAAACAAGTCATTTCAGGATCAATTCAGTGGCTCCACTAGCTGTCTGCGCTGAATGTCAAAGCCAACACTGGCTACCTGCACTGCAACACAGGTAGAAGCACTACCAGGGTGCGTTGAGCGAGAATTGCCAAATGGCAAGTTCATTCCAAGAGGTGTCAAGACCCAGGAAGCTTCCAGAATCTTCCTCAATGACACTTGCCTCAGTGAATTCGACTGGTGATGAGTAAGAGGTTCCCAATCTCCAAGTGGAAGCAAGAACCTCCAAGTGGAATCAAGAACTGACAGAGGGAGAGGACACTAGTCAGATCTCAAGCTGACTCATCCTCTCTCCAAACATCTATATATGGATCTCTCCTCCATGAGATCTAGAGGCTGGAATTTTGTTATTGCAAGGAATTGCTGTTGGTTTGAGATTAGAATCATTGGGTGCTTAATGCTTTGAAGGGGGTGAAGATAGGAATTCCATTTGCTGGGAAGGAGATGCTGGATTGGAGCCCTCTGGGTTGTATCTCTTCCTGAACCTTGTTATTCATCAATAAAGCTATCTTGGTTTCTCCTATATATTGATGTATCTTTGATGTATGATTGCATTCAAGGATAATTTTAGGGGTGAATGTTCGCCCTTTGGCGATATTAAGGGGTTTTAAATTTTTAGTGGGCGAATATTTTGTATCATAGTACATTTTTACAAATCACCTCAAATAGCCCACCTTATTTTAAGGGAGAGGGTAAAACAGGTAAATTTAGCCCTTGAAATTAGGACTTACAACCTTCCATTCGCCCATTTTCAAGAATAGGTTTTATTTAAGTGAATCCTATGGGCCAAATACCATATTTATAAAAGAGGTATGGTAAATTAATAAAAATATAAATAAATGAGAGGTATGGTAAATAAATAAAACATTTTTTATATTTACTCCATAAGTCACTTTATATACATGTAAGGGTGTAAACAAATAAAAATATAAGTAAAGTGGAGGTATGGTAAATAAATAAAACTATAAATAAATAGACGTATCGTAAATAAATAAAACCTCTTTTTATATTTAGTCCATAACCCTCGTTCTATTTATGAAGGCTCAAGAAAGAGGTTTTATTTAAGTGAATCCTATGGGCCAAATACCATATTTGTAAAAGAGGTATGGTAAATTAATAAAAAATATAAATAAACTAGAGGTATGGTAAACAAATAAAACATTTTTTTTATATTTACTCCATAAGTCACCTTATATTTACGAACACTCAAAAAATGAGTTATATTTAGGTGAAACTTATTAATACCATGCAAAAAACCATTATTAACCCTAATATTAGAATTAATAAAAATTAAAATGGCACATGGTATTGACCCATGGTATTCACCAAAATGGCACATGGTATTGACCCATGGTATTCACCTGAATGTAGCCTATTTAAATGGGGGAATTAAACCAGCATGTAGCCTATGCTAAGATTCACTAGGACTTTACAAAGTTTTATTATTTAGTGAAAGACTCGACAAGATCTTACAAGATTTTATAATTGAGTAAAATATTCTAATAAAAATAAAAATGGCACATGGTATTGACCGATGGTATTCACCAAAATGGCACATGGTATTGACCCATGGTATTCACATGGAATGTTGCCTATTTAAATGGGGGAATTAAACGAGCATGTAGTCTATGGTAAGATTCACTAGGAATTTACAAAGTTTTATTATTTAGTGAAAGACTCGCCAAGATCTTACAAGATTTAATAATTGAGTAAAATATTCGCCATGCCTAGTCAGAGATTCGCCAAAAAATTATATATACATATTATATTATTGATAAAAACGCCTTCCATTTTTCCTATATACCATGGAGATTCGCCCATTTATTATATTTATAAATTTAGGGGGGATTCTTAAAATTTTCCCTGATTGCATTATTATGTTTACTTTATTTCTAATCCTGAACTAGTTATGAATATGAATCCATGTCTTGTGTAGTGTTCTCTTCTTGTGATCTTGCAAAAACCTCTTGAAGTTGGGCGAGCGAGAAGGCAAGTAGCTGGGAACTCCCAAAGAGAAGAGAGAATTGGATCGAGGGACAAACGGAAGACATCGATTAGCCCATCTATCTCTCTTCATTCTGAATTCATAAAGGAAGAATACTAGAATAGCTGTCTCTGTTTGTTGCTAAGGCACTGTCACACCTTAGGTGGATAGGATCGTCCTGCATAGGCATTTTTCCCCACAACAAATTGGCGACTCCACTGGGGAGATCTGTTTAGTCATTTTATTTGTGTCTCTATCATTGTTTGTTTCATAGACTCAACAACAACAATCGAACTGCATCTGCTATTCTCAGATGCAAAGTAGACAGTTGCTGCTTTGATCCAATCACTAGATTTGTCTATGATCTGAACAATGGACTCACAAATGATTTGATGATCCTTTGTGATAGATCTTAGTATTCCCTCAAAGCATCCCTTTGATTGCACCTTGCTTGTTGCTTTTATTTGGCCTAAAACAGTAGATTAATCAGCAATCTGTAACCCAGAACCCAGTGAGAAACTCTCGTTTCTCCTTCAGTGCGACCCCTGTGAAGAGGTTCTGCATTTCAACGCAGGTCCCGTGAAGGCTACATGTGCTGAATGTCAAAACCCCTGTGTTGAGGTTGCGCTGATCCAGTTAGGCCTTGTGCAGCTGGGGTTCTCTGCTCTGTTTTGCCCTGTTTTGATCTCTGATTTTTGCAGCCTGTAACCAGCATAGGTACCAGTCTGATAACTCCTTTTCTCTGCTTAAATTCCGCCTCCTTTTGTACAAAAAGACTGTGAGTGTTTTTATGTGTTTGTGGCGTCATTTACAGTTTTCCTTTGCATGAGTGAAATAATCATCCTGTAGCCCTTGATTCAGATCTGTTGATTGTGATCTTAGGAGAGAGTTCATTGGCTGTTTACAGTTGATTATACATTTACTTTTGCTTTTGGTTTGAGTTTGTCTCTTTTAAGTGTCAAAACAAGTATTCATTTCGAAAATCGTTAAGTGTTGTAATCTCTTCTACCCTTTCTGATTTGGAAAAAGTAAACTTGTTTGTATTTGTCATTTAAAAGCAAATTCAAAGTTGTACAAAAAGCTTTCTTTGTAGGCATCAATACTAAGAAAGCGGAAAACAAACACCTGCATTGTGCATTTGCATCTTGATAGTTTGCATGTTTGATTTAGGAAAAGTGCATTAGAGTGTGCTGATTTCTCTTTGAGAAAAGATGGTGTCTTTCTTTTCCCTTTGTAGCTAGGGTTTTCATAAGTTGAAAAGAGATAAAAAGCTTGCTTATCATCTTTAGACTGCATTTAGGAATTTGTATCATACATCTCGTGGTGAACCTCAAAAGGCAAACTTCTAAAAAGATCAACCTAAAATAAATTGAATGAACTTAACAATGCTTTGCAACATAACGCACAACATAGAGGTCTAGGCTAGAGACGTGTTCCGGCGTCGTAAAGCCTGGTGACTATCGATCTCGTTGATGGTGGGTGATTCCTCCTGAGGGACGATAGCGCCAGTACGGATTGTGCTCCCACGTACCGTCGCGTATACATTGGGAGACCCCTATAGGCATAAAACCTTTATCCTTAGGAAGCCGTGTCGGCCGCCCTACTGATCGCAATGCACTGAACACAGCATTCAGGAAGATCGACTGCCCGTACCCTAAAAAGTATTCTGCGGTTTTGCAAAAAGTTTGGCACACCCTATACCTAGAACTCCAGAGCAGTTCCTTTTGGCCTTTTTCAGACTCTATAACGGAAAAAGTCCATCCGAGAATTTGTCACTTCGGGCTCGTTAAAATATCGAAGGAGACTAGAGTCATATTTAGCTTTTTCTCGACTCTTTAAAATTGAAAAAGCAAGTTGTGTCTAAAGCGTCATTAAAATTTATTTTAAACGGAACAATCACCCCTTCTTCCTGCGTTGATCTTTAGGTTGAGAAAATGGAGCACACCAACCAACGAATTCCCCTTGGTTGAAATCCTATTCCCTTCTCCTCTTGGGGAGATGTTGGTGCGCCCCACATGGCCACATTGTCGCTTCCAGGACTGACAATTGGCTTGCCGGTCTGGCTCTTCTCAACTAATGTTGTTCAAAACACCACTATTCCTGAACAGTCGAATCAACAGTTAGACCAGACCAGAGTTGCCCACCAGCCTTCTACTTCATCTAATTCTTCCTCTCCTCCTTCCTCTTCGCTTGACGGAGCTGGTAAAGCAAAAAACCAAGTTCCTAAGGAGAAGAAGGAAAAGAAGAAGAAAGAGAAGAAGAAGAAGGAGCCAAAAGCGACTGGGGGCAAACAAGTGTCGTCTGACAAAAATCCACACACAGCACTGACTAGGCCTAAATCGCCATGTGTCATATGCAAGGGAGACCACTTACACAGAGATTGTCCCTGCATCCCTCGGATACTAAGGGACTGGTCTCCCCGTTTGCACAATTCAGTAGCGTCAACCTCTGATAGCCATGTTGACAGCTCACCGTCAACTAGTGAAAGTGAAGTCATAGGACAGAGAGGGAAAGCTAGATTTCCCTGCAAACTGTGTGAAGGCGACCATGCCATCCACCATTGTCCCTTCTTAGACGAGGCTAAAAGAGTTTTGGAAGATCGCCCGATTTTACGAGCGCAACTTCCTCCTGGATATCAAAAACTCCTGCCAAGTCCTTCACTAGTTGAGAACTCGGCTGGCCTGCCCAGGTGGTCATCCGAAGCACCTATCATTGAGGATGAACCGTCTGAATCCATACCTGATGAAAGTCAAAAGGTTGAGGCGGCAGTTGACCCGGTTTTGCCTTCAGAGGCTCTATCTTCGAATGATACCATCACAGAGGAGAATAAAGACGACACCGTCCAAATTCTCTTCATCAACACAGACTCCGACGAACAAGGGGGCAATTTTCCGATTCCTTTATCGTAGGAAGGAACTTTGCCAGAGTCATACCCGGCCGTCTATTCGGTCCCACCACCAAGCAACCTAGTTGTCTCGTTCGACTGGAACTAACTAGGCAGACCCCGTTTGCCAGCAAGCATACCATTCAGGATTATCGTTCAAATATACAGAATGGTAATGGCTAGCACCATTATTGATGAGGGGGCATCTGTGAGTATCCTTTCCTCTATTGCTTGGAAAGCGCTTGGTTCGCCAGCGCTTTTGCCTGAAATGAGAAATCTGACAGGCTTTGATAAAGGAACCAGTCGACCTTTAGGGATCCTCCCCAATGTGCCCATAACATTGAAAGGGAAGACCATTCAAATGAACGTGATGGTCGTTCAAGGACCCTTGGATTATAACCTACTCCTTGGACGAGACTATATATATTGCATGGGAGCCATCGTCTCCTCACTCTTTAGAGTAATGTGTTTTTCGCACGAAGGAAGAGTGGTCAAGGTCGTGGACCAGCTTTCATTTCCCGGATCACGCATCGCAAATAGTCATGTACCATCCCTAAATGGTCTATTCACGCAAGAAATGTCTCAACCCAGGGTCCGTCCTCCTGATGAGCGCGAGTAATCCGGGAGGATATGACTGGAACCCAGGGGGCATGCGTCCTAGTCTGCTTCGGCAAGAAAACTTTGGGTATAGGGTAGGTTTCCGTGGGAGAATATGACTAGTCTGTACCCCATCCGTCTAGGAAGAGGGGTTATTATAGAATAAGATTCTTTTGTCAAAGTTATGTGAGTTGGCGGGCATCGTCGCTCACCTTTGTTTATATCGGTAGACATCGCCGAAGAAGTGTTTTGTTTGAAAGATTAACGAGACAATCTTTGGGTAACCTGAAAGAGGTAAGCCTCTCTCGTTAAAGCAAATGTTTTGGCGAAAAGGAAGTAGAGGTAACCTTGAAATCGTACTTTATACCTGGGGGCATGCAAACCTTTTGGAGTGCAAGCAAAGAGCGATTATTTATCTGTTTTTTGGATTAGTCGTTTCCTAACTTGCATAAAGAAAGGATGCGGAGCAAAGCTTAGTGAGATGAAGCTCCATAAAAAATAGAATCTTGATGAGACACTCTTATCATATGACTGGGTTAATCGAGCAGTTTTAGCACATAGTTCATGCTCGTTAAAAAATAAACGCAAGATCCGAGCAGTTTTAGCGCATAGTTCATGCTCGTTAAAAAATAAACATAAGATCGAGCAAATGTTTCCACCCGCGTTTAAGCTCGTTAAAAAATGAACTATTCGGTAAATAACCACTGTGAATGTAATATTATCAGCCATTGAAGCCTTGGTCGTGTTTGCGCCGTCACCTCCACTTTTCCATTGGCCGATCGTTCACCTCCATATGATTGGTTTCCCATTTTGAGGAACAGCTGCGAAGAGTGATTTCACTTAGCCATCCTTGTGACACTGCCGTGATTGGAAAATTCCAAGCCTTACCTGGAATCAGCTGCTAACCTATTTCATCACTCGTTCCTCAAAAGACGAGTCTTCTTTAAGCTCTTTTCAGCTGACTCGTAAAATATGAAAAGATTGCCAAGTTTTGGCCTTCCAGCTCGTTAAAGCGACCAGAAGAGCTATCCCTCCTCTAGATTTTAATCTTTTTGGACCTGAGGGATTATTGCACAAAAAGATCGAGCACTTGTTTTATTCGACTCGTTAAAACTATCGAAAACTCATCCCTTCTGTATTGTTTTATACTTTTTCGGACTTAAGGGATTAGATGACGAAAAAGGACTTTTGGAGTTAACTTTATGTACCTTTTTAGACTCTCTAAAAATGAAAAGGGCTGATTTATCCTTGTCGTTTGACTCGTTAAATGCATTAAATAGCGACAAACTTGTCTTTAGACGAGAACGAGTTTCACTATCGCTAGGCTCGTTAAAACATAGCGATGGGCTTGCCCGAAGGGCAAGTTATAGAACAAGCATATGTTATCCTCCTCAAGCTTGACAAAAATAAAGAGGTACTAGTCAGCAATGACTGGGGAAAAATTGGGAGAAACTCAAGAAAACTTTGATGGTAGCAGGTCGCTCTTGAACATGACACTTTTCCTCCGTACCACAATCGGGTTGGGTTGTTTCATTCACCGGTCACATCACCATGGTCTCGCCATACCATCCATATTTTGGGTAATGCTACCAATCCATCGCATCAGTGTCGCCATATGTTCAAGAGAAGTCGTTCAGAAAAAGTCAACCGTGTCCCATCCACTGCCGTACATTATCCTTCATCCTTTCATGACCGCCACCCTGAATCATATGTCACAAATCGTTTTCACCTCCATCAAAATCATTAGCTCCGTTCCGTGTCATTGATGTGGGATTCATTAAGGCCCTCCTTTGACGGATCGCTTCTTGTCGACATCAGCTCATTATCCAAGAAGTTGATCTAGGAACAACCCCTTCAGTACTTTGAAGCCTGCATACCTCAATGGCAAGTTTCTCACTTCCGGCGACAGGTATACATCAATGACCTTCGACCGAAATATTTTGCGTGGTGTTCGACGCCAAGTCCTTTATTCACACCACGTGAATTGTACTGTAGTACCTTGAGGGTCATTATCATTATCGGTGATTCCTCTCGCACTTGTTAATGGTTTACCTCATTGACCGGTAATCAAGCGATGTCTTTCCATGTTCGACTTCAGAACATTTCTCACATGGATCGACTTGTACTTAGAGTGAATATCGAACGAGTTTGAAGACCCCGGATCTAGTTTCATCCATCTGGGCTGCGATATATATTCAGAAAAGATAAAGACATTGACATGTACATCATTGCAGCAGATAATCATCCTACCCAAAGGATGATAATTTCATCAAAATTATCAATCTAACACCAGACAATTGTCTGTTCTATGTACAGGAAAATGAATTTATAAAGCTGAGCATGGGAATGCCCGCCTCAGCTAGATCATGAAAGCAGTATGAAGAATAATGTATTGTATTGTATCTTATTACAGGTCTCCTCCCCAGCATTGGATGAACTTCGGATCCTCCTGATAAAGCATTTCACCCGATAAACGGCCTCATACTTTAGGGGGCAACTGTTATAGACATTTTTGTGCCTTACAACATTGAGCATGAAATGTCCATAATCTAAGGGATCCAAAGTCCCTAAACATGTTGTTCCTACCCCTAGAGGAATAAGGCTAACAAACCACAGCAATTCACAAAAGTTCTCCACCAGAAACTGCTCAAAAACAAGTCAATTCAGGATCAATTCAGTGGCTCCACTAGCTGTCTGCGCTGAATGTCAAAGCCAACACTGGCTACCTGCACTGCAACGAAGGTAGAAGCACTACCAGGGTGCGTTGAGCGAGAATTTCCAAATGGAAAGTTCATTCCAAGAGGTGTCAAGACCCAGGAAGCTTCCAGAATCTTCCTCAATGACACTTGCCTCAGTGAATTCGACTGGTGATGAGTAAGAAGTTCCCAATCTCCAAGTGGAAGCAAGAACCTCCAAGTGGAATCAAGAACTGACAGAGGGAGAGGACACTAGTCAGATCTCAAGCTGACTCATCCTCTCTCCAAACATCTATATATGGATCTCTCCTCCATGCGATCTAGAGGCTGGAATTTTGTTATTGCAAGGAATTGCTGTTGGTTTGAGATTGGAATCATTGGGTGCTTAATGCTTTGAAGGGGGTGAAGATAGGAATTCCATTTGCTGGGAAGGAGATGCTAGATTGGAGCCCTCTAGGTTGTATCTCTTCCTGAACCTTGTTATTCATCAATAAAGCTATCTTGGTTTCTCCTATATACTGATGTATCTTTGATGTATGATTGCATTAGTATGTTTAGTTTATTTCTAATCCTGAACTAGTTATGAATATGAATCCATGTCTTGTGTAGTGTTCTCTTCTTGTGATCTTGCAGAAACCTCTTGAAGCTGGGCGAACGAGAAGGCAAGTAGCTGGGAACTCCCAAAGAGAAGAGAGAACTGGATCGAGGGACAAACGGAAGACACCGGTTAGTCCATCTATCTCTCTTCATTCTGAATTCATAAAGGAAGAATACTAGAATAGCTGTCTCTGTTTGTTGCTAAGGCACTGTCACACCTTAGGTGGATAGGATCGTCCTGCATAGGCATTTTTCCCCACAACAATTGGCTTGGGCCATATGAGATTGACAAAGTCTTTAGCAATGGAGCGGTAAAAATCAAAACCATTGATGAATATCAAACTCCTCTTATTGTGAATGGTCACAGAATAAAGATCTATCATAAGCCACTCTCAAAGGAAGAATTTGTCAAAATCTTTCAAGATAATTTTGCAATAAGGCTGGTGAAGAAGAATCCTTCTTCTCCACCAGCCTAGTCTTTGTTCTTTTCTGTTTTAAAAAAATAAAAAAATAAAAAAATTGTATAAGCCTGAAAACCAATCACTGATTGGCAGTCTTATACAGAAAATACAAGGCGAAAATCAGAAACTTTTGACGCCCTATATTTTCCCAAAAAATCCCTCTCATTTTATTCATAGTTTCATGTCACTTCACTTCATTTCGCTTCGCTTCACTTCATTTCATTCCATTTCATCATCACATTCCGCCAATAAAAGCCTTTCATGACCAGTTTTCATATATCATTCATCATTCATTTCCATCCATCTCCATTCAGTCATATGTTCACTGTGTCAGTTTCCGCAGCTGAATTCTGTTTCCACAGCTAAAAACTGATTCTGCAGTTGATTGTTGATTCCACAACTAACACTCTGTTATTCAGCACTGACAGTCAGATGTTAGCCAAATAATGATGAGAACCAAATGCAAGTATGAAAAAGGAAAATATTTTGAAGAAATAAAGCACCTAAAGCATCAACAGGAAGCAGCCAATCAAAGGTCAGTGGACGGAAGTGTTCTAAGGTATGAGCAAAATTCATTTCAAATAGCATTTTAAAGCACATTCTATATAGTTATGAAACCACTGGCTCCATTATGTGTAATGATTCACATTGATAGCTTTCATAACAGCTCCATGGCCTTTACATAATTCCACCACGAAATTTGCATTAATTTTTAATGGCCTCATGATCCGCCTCCGAATTTAACTCATGTTTAATTGTACGTTGGCATTCAACGTGTTGAATCGGGTAATTATGAGGAAGTAATCTATTTGATCACAGCTCTTTCTTGCCGCACAAATCTGCAGTCATTTTGAGAACATGCTAACGCCTATTCCACAACCTTCTAGTTCAAAGTTCTGCCGGGCTCACTCTATTTCCACAGTATCCCATTGAAGTTGCGTTTGTTATTTTTGTCTTGTTTACATAAGCCTGCACTCTGTGAACTCATTTTCACTACCTGTTCTCTGCTCTTCCGTTTACAACTACTAGTTTTTCTCCACAATCCTTCTCCATCTCTCGCTAACACAACCGTTTCACCTCTGTCAATCCATTACTCACAGTCCGTCACTCACAAATGTATTTTAAGGTAGGAGAAAGGAATGGGCCTTCTGGTAAGAATAAAGCTGGACTGGTCTAAATTCATGTAGGGTTATCCAAAATTGAAAAGCATATTAAGGAAGGCATGGTGGCTGCAGTTCATCCAGAAATTTAGAGGTCACAATAAAGAAGTCACGAAGAAATTTGCAAGGTCTTTTAATGGCGTGGAAGTTGAGGTTGGAGATCTTAAATTTTTAGTCATAGAGGCATCTATTGCAGCAGCAACGGAACTCCCACAGGAGGGGGAACGGTGGTTCAAAAATAAAGATTTTGATGAGAGGGCCTGGAGGATTATCTTGCGCAATCCAAGTATGGATATAACCATTTTCAAACGTGGAATCCCTGTCTCTGCTCTAGAGGAAAAGTGGAATAGTTTATTATTGATAATCCAGAAGTTTACTACATGTGAAGGACGGTTTGGGTCCATGTACATGTACCACATCCGGTTGCTAATGAATTTTCTAGAAAATCAAACCATCAATTTGCCTTACTTTCTATTGAATAGCCTGAAAAAAATGTCTATAACTGTACAAAAGAATCTGGATGACATAGAACCCCACCTTTACCATCACGGCCTTGTAAAAATTTTGATTGAAAAACAGTTGAAAGAAAGAAAGGATACTTGGGAAGAGTTTTTTATTATAAGCTTCTTTCAGGATCCACCTGAAACACCCGAGAGTAGCTCAGCAAAGAAAAGTAGGAGAAGGAAAACAAATGTGAAAATTCAGGATACTCCTACTAACATAGCTAAAGAAACTAATAAGAAAGAGAAGTTGTCTGAAAGTAGGAAGGAAAGAACTGAGGTTAGGAAGCAAGGAAAACTAAAAGGGAAAATAAATATTGAAGCTATCTATCAAACCCCGGAACCTTCCTCAGAAGAGGATCAAATACTTTCTGAAAGACTAATTTACCTTAAGGAACAAGCAGCTATAGCAAATAGAAAAGGGAAAGAAAAACAGGGTGTGGAGAAAGGAGACACCAGCTCACAGAATCTAAGGAGGAGCTCCAGACTTAAAGGAAAACTGAAGAAAGAACAAACTAAAGGGGCCCACTTCATTGACTTAGGAGGGGAAACACTAGAACAATCTCCAGCAATCCCTCCTTGCCGTAGCCCACAACATACTCCTATTTCTCAACCAGATTTTGAGATCAGTCCTTCTCAGTCGGATTTTGGGATCAGCCCAAGAAAGGCTACACTTGAGATAGATCCAACCAAGCAAGAAATGTATGATTTTATTGAGTCATTGGAGAAGACTGCCACAAATCAAGGCACTTCATCTACCCAGCCTAATACAACCCAGGAAGCTCTAATCCGATCACTAAAACAAGAAGTTTTTGAACTGGAAGTCCTGAATAGACACATCAAAAGAGAAAATGAAACATTGAAAGAACAGAGTAGGTTGGATAAAATTATTCATGAAAACACCATGTTTCATCTTGGGCTGTGGCAGAAGAAAAATAGGAAATTGAAGAAAAAGAGTAGGAGGTTAAGCAGAGCTCTTATCAACCTCAAATTCAGGTGCCTAATGAGAAAGCCTAGGATGACAGTGGTACCAAGAAAGAAGAAAAGAAGGACGGATCTGTTAGCAGATGTCTCAGAACAAATGAACTGAAGGGACGATGGTCACAGTTTTGGTTGCATGAGGACATGCAACACCTTCACAGTGAGGGTATGTTGAGCCCCGAAACTACATCTCTTCTACACACTTTCCTAGACTTTTTCCCCTCACCAGTGCCTCATAAGCTATCAAAGATCATTACATATTGATTCTGAGAGTGCATTTAAGTGGTTTTCTAACTATATTTTTGTGTTTTCTATTTGACTTAGATTTTGCTCATCAGCTACGGAATGCAGCCACTTTCCGCAACTGACTCGAGATTCCGCAGCTGTTTTTGTTGATCTCTAGGTTACAGGTGTCAGCAAGCAAAACAAGGCACGTGGGTAGTTCAGAAATGATCTGGACATGGACCAGGTCCTATTGGTTCAACCAAATTCGTAGAGGAAAGCCTTGGTCAAACAATGGTCAAACGAGGAGTTCTACGGCAAATAGGTCTCTGTTTTCAACACGTGAAGGGTCTGAGACCGTTCCTAGATCCATGGATTCATTTTAACAGTTGTAGACTGCCTACACGACGCAAATCCAACAGCCACCTTTTGGTAGATTGAATGATCATGGAAACCAACACGCTAAGCTCACGGGTATTGTCTGTTTACATGTCCTCTGCTGAAGGTGTTTCATAGGAAAAAAAGTTATGTAATTTCCTTTATAAATAACGCGTTTGCAAATGCATGTAGTTAGTTTTTTTTTATGTAGTCTTGCTGTTAGTTCATGTACTATGCCGTGACATTAGTCCTGCTATTGTAACAAGAGGATCCTTCCTCTGTTTTGCAATATAACAAGATTCTGTTTTATATGACTGTGTGAGCATAATTTTGGACTGACAACGTGTTAACCAAGGCCGTGCAGAGGGTACCTAGTGGCTGAGGTTTTGTTTCTTTATTTCCGTAAAGTTTTTATGTGTTTTTGTATTATTTCCATTATAGATATTTCATAGTTTTTTCATCTGTGTATGTATTTCCTGATTCATTTATGATGTTAACGTTTCATTCATGTACATGATTTTCCAGCACTGTATATTTTTGCTAACACTGATCGGTGTGTTTCAGGATAGGTTACGCTCGAGCATTTTCATATAATTTTTTTGCATCAAATATGACATGAGATTGGCCTCTCTGCTGACTTTTTTTTTCTTTGCTTTTCAATTTCAGTTATGCTTTGATTTCAGTCCTATTCATTTTTTGTTGTTAGTTAGTTTAGATATCAAATTCTTCATGTCATTTAACGTTATCTCCAGAGCCATGGCTTAACCACGAAAAGCTACTTGGCGAGCTATCGGATTATGAGTGAAGTGATTTGATTTTACTTTTTTTTTTTAATTAGATATCAGGTTCTTCATGTTATTGACGTTATCTCCATAGCCATGGCTTAACCCCAAAAAGCTACTTGGTGAGCTATCGGACTATAAGTGAAGTGAATTGGTTTTACTTTTACTAGTTTGCAGTTTTTGATTTGTTTGAGTGCAATAGCTTAACTTTTATTTATGTATTTAGATGAGTAGCAAAGATAGTGATTTCATGATAAGTAGTTCATCACTTGTTTGATTTGAATAGCTGCACATTTACATTCTTGTTCAAATACTAATTTCATCACTAGTATGTTTTGAGATCCTCTAAAGTGTTAAGCTTTGGAAGTCATCATAAAGGACATAATTGCCTTAAAATCTATAACCATACTTGCCTTCTAATTATTCTTAAAACTTAGGAATAGGATTTCCATTCGCATTAGGAGACAAACAAAGATAAAACCCCCAAAAACAAAATAAAATTGAAAACAATAAAAAGTAAGAAAGAGGTTGTCTTGCACATATAGTGCGCCATACTTCATTAGTTTACGACTCCCGGATTGATAATTAATGTAGAAATTTAGGACATACTAAATTGACTAAACAGATGGCATCCATAAATGTGGGGTATCAACCCCTTTATCTCTAAATTTTACTAGAGATGGATTCAGAGACCCCATTTATCTTTGAAGCCATCTACAATGTCAAATATAGTGAAATGTAACACTTCAATATCAAAATTAAAACATTCCATTTCTAGAGTGACACAATTAAAAATGACTAGCATAAATAATTAAATCATATACTTGTACTTGTTAGTTGGTCATATTTTTATTCTTGGACTATAGTAGTCATTTACGTTAACCATTTTAATTTTGTCACTTATTATCTAGTCATATATTTTAAATCTATACTAAATTAGTTATTTAAGTTAGTCATTTTTAGTTGTGTCACTTATTATCTAGTCTTTTGTTTTATCCCTAGAATAAATTAGTCATTTTTAGTTGGGTCACTTAAAATTGTTCAAATTTAGTAGTAATTCATTTGAAAAAGTTGTGGTGACTAACTTTTGTAGTCGTGTACTCACTAATCTCTCATTTTGTACTAGTGTATCAAGTAATTAATCTTAGGTCATAAATTATGATGTTGGATCTTATACCATAAAGGTTGACTCTGAAGGTTATCATGTTTTTTCTCTAGGTGATAATATTCTTTGATAGTGAAGGATTCTTGTGGAAGATATTCCGATTAGTGTTTGTTAGGTTCCTTACAAAAGTGTATTTGATAGTGGAGAAAGATAGCCTTTAATTTATTTGTGTTTTATAGGTTCCATATGTAGGTTTTAACCGTATATAATTAATAATTGAAAACATATTATTAATAATTATAAAAAATACAATAGAAAACACACACATTTGCATAGATTTTATCTTGGAAACCCAAACTCGGGAAAACTAGCAAAAAAAAAATCATATGTTTTCTGTACAATATATTCCAATACAATATACATCTGATAACACATGAACCACCAATAAACCATAGTTCCATAACCAAAACTATAAAACCATGGGAAAAACCATCATGTTCTACAAAACTTCTTTCAACAAAACCATCGTCCATAAACCACCAAAAACAGATGCAAAAACCACCCAATTTGTTTTTTCTCAAGACGCTATGATGGACCCCATGCAAGGGGGCTCTCCTCCCTTTGTATAGCCCCCCAACCAAGGGGGGATGAAAATCCCCACCTCGAATCCACCTTTGTTCTTAGTGCATATAATTCATGTAAAGAATATAACACACACCCAACATTATCCCACTTGTTGTTTTCTTTGCATATAGGGGGCCACTTGAGTACACAATCACCAATTCAAGGCAGTGATGCCCATTGTTTCTCAACACCAAGAGAACTTTCCAGTGCTCACACATTTTGTTAGTGCATTTGTAACATTCTTCAAATTTTCCACCTTTTTTAGCAGCACCTTGTTGTCTTCAACCATATCTTTCAAAAAGTGATAATGAACATAAATATGCTTTGTCTTCAAATGATAAGCAAAGTTATTTTCTAAGAAAATTTCACTTTGGCTATCACAATTTATCCTTATAGCTTGTTGTACCAACCCCATACCTAAACACAATCTTTATAATCGAATTGGTTCCTTTCTTGCATGAATTGCTGCCATGTATTCAAGTTTTGTAATTGAAAGTGCCACTACAGTCTATCTCTTTCTCATTCACCTGATATCTCCTCTAAATAGATTAAACATATACCCACTTGTAGATCTTCTACGATCCAAATCTCTAGCTTAATATGCATCAACAAAGCCATGTATGTCCAATACTTTGTCCAATATTTGTCTTCCTTGGTAGCACAATCTATAATTAGTAGTGTCATAGAGATATTAGAAAACCATCTTTATTGTTGTTCAATGCCCCTTCCCTACTTTTGACATATACCTTCTCAATACTCCCACTTCATGTGCAATATATAGTCTTGCACAAACCATTGCATACATCAAACTTCCAACTGAATTGGAATATGGAATAGGGGACATATCTTCCTATCCATGTGTCTTGGGCCATTGATATGCATATAACTTTATACCTACAGGAATAGGGACCTTCATTGGTTTACTTTCCTTCATATTAAACCTATGTAATATTGTCTTGATATACGCCTTTTGATTTAACCAAAGTTTTATCTTTCCATGATATATTTTATTTTATTTTTTAACCTAGAGGAATTGAAAACTGGGTCAGTCACATAATTGCGTGATGCAGGGTTGATTCTGGCCACTACCTCTTTACCTCTGGGGGCCTTCGACCTATCCTCCTCTTTGTAGACTGTGTCGTAATAGGGGGATTGAACCTTGGATCTATTAGTTTGCACGATTTCACATCACTTCAATCATAAATTGAGCTACTCCCCTAGGACCTTTTCATGATCTCCTTTAATTTCCATTCCTGAAATGAAATTTGTAGCACCAAGATACCTTATAGAAAATTTGGAAGACAACTAGGTTTTCACTTCCTGGGTGATTTTCCTATCATCTCCCATTAACAACATATCATATATGCACAAGACTAAATAAATAAGATAATTTCCAACTAATGAAAAATACACACAGTGATTCTCTTTTCTCCTTATGAAGTCAAGTCCCTGTATATATGTATCAAAGTTTTGACACCACATCCTTGGTGATTTCTTCAACCCATAAAATGACATTTTCAACTTGCATACCAACTCGATTTTACCCTTCATAGCAAAGCATTTTGGTTTATTCATATAGATCTCTTCTTCCATATCCCCATGTAGGAATGTTGTCTTCACATCCATCTGTTTTACCTCAAAATTAAAAGTAGCAACAACAAATAAAAGAAGTGTGATAGAGACTAACTTTGCAATAGGATAAAAAATATCATCATAGCCAATTCTCCAAACCTGGGAATAACCTTTTGCTACTAACCAAGCTTTGTATTTCTCTATTTTTCCTTATGCATTCAACTTCTTCTTAAACACCCATTTGTTTCCAAATGGTTTTCTTCCAGTTAGCAACTCAGCTAGATCCCAAGCCTTATTCTTGTTTAAGGTTGGAATTTTTTCAACCATGGATTTTTTCCATAGTTTTCTATCCTTTGAATCCATTATCTCCCTAACAGTTCTAGGATCATCATCAGTAATAAAAAAATGAAAATTTGAATAGAAATTAGGTGGAGTATACCTTTCTGGCTACCTTCTTTCCCAAATCGATCTCCTCAAAACCGGAGTATGTGGTTCTTCCTCTTCTTATCCCTATTCTTCTATAGAGTCTGAATCATCATCCTTTAGTTCACACTCTATATTCTCTAGTTCTTTCTCCCTTGGTATGAATTTATGTTTGATGACATCTTTAAATTATCTAAATACCACATATTGATTGTACACAACCTTCTTTGTTTATGGGTTCCAAAGCTTGTAACCTTTTAAAACATATTTACAACCAATAAAGATGCACCTTTTAGATTTGCTATCCAACTTAGTTTTTTTTTCCTTTGGAACATGTACATATGCATCACAACTAAATACCCCGAGATGTATGAGAAATTATTTCTTACAAGTCCATATCTCTCGTGGGTATTCTCATTCAACATTGATGAGGGTGATCTATTTACCAAGTAACATATAGTATCCACTACCTCTTCCCAGAATCCCTATCCTAACCCAACACTTTTTCCATAATCCTTTTTGCAACTCAATTTTTTTGAGGTGCGTATGGGTAGTATTTTGTAGTGCTATATCACATTTGTTTGTAGAAATCTTCAAATTCCTTCCTGCAAAACTCTCCACCATTATCTATCCTCAACACCTTTATTTTATTCTATGTCTGATTCTCCATCAGAGCCTTAAATTATTTAACTCTATCAAAGACTTTAGATTTCTTCCTGAGGAAATATATCGATGTATTCCTCAAGAATTCATCTATAAATGAGACATAGTACATAGATTTAACTAGTGATGGAGCCAACACAGGTCCAAACACATCACTATGCACTAGCTATAGTATTCAACCTACCCTTTCAGCACCTGAGGATAATCTCACTCAATTCTGTTTCCAATATAAACAATGTTCACATAAATCAAAATATAGAGATGAAGTAGACATATCTTCTACCATGCCATTACCATGCAGTAATTGAAGGCCCTTCTCTCCAATCTATCCTAACCTTTGATTCCACAACATAGTATTTTCTCCTAAAGCCACAAGAGTTTTTCCTTCTTCTACTCCACTCTTAAGAATAATGGATCAGTTAAACCTAACACTAATAATTCTTCCCAACATATTATACAAAGTTCCAATCCGAACTCCCCTCAACAATACCATTTCTCCTTGAACCATCATGCATGTATTATTTTCAAACACTATATTTGCACCTACATTGTTCATCTTGCTTATATAAATAATTTTTTTAGCTAGTATTGAGACGTGCAGAACACTAGGGAGAGTCTTGATCCTTCCATCCATGATTTTCAACTTGACTTTTCCTTGTCCAATGATTTTGGCTCTCAAGTCATCTCCTAAGAAAAAATCACCACCATTAAATCTTTCATACTCGCAATACCACTCCTTGTGAGGAGTCATATGAAAAGATGTGACTGAGTTGATCAACCATGCCTCATGATCTACTTATGTACTTGAAGAATCCAAGTATAGATCCCCTCCATCCAAGGAGGTTTTTGCTTCTACATAAGGAGCATCCTCATATCCCTTCCCTTTCTCTACAATTTTGGCTTTACAATGTTTCTTGCAATTCCTTTCTTTTCCACATATCTAACATACCTTTACGAACTATCTTGGAGGTTTTGATCTTCCTCTAGATTTAGATCTCACACTTGAGGACCTATTTATATTTCTATTTTGGTAGTTTCCACTTACATACAAGGTATCTTTGTTTTGGATCTCCATGTTTTTTTGTCTGATCTCCTCTGATAATAAGGATGAGACTATTTCATAGAATTTTAAGGTAATTTCATTGCTACCTATTGAAACAACTAGAATATCCCATGAATATGATCAAGAACATAAAAAAGTAATGCACTTATCCTCCTCGTATGAAAGATTAATATCAATAAATATTAGTTGACTCATGAAAATATTGAAGGCATTTAGGTGCTCTTTCATTGAGTCTCCATCTTTCATCCTTAGGTTATAAATCTTTTTCCCCATGAGAAATTTGTTCACTAGGGATTTAGAATGATACAAAGCTTCCAAATTGTATGATAAAGCCTTTGTTGTAGATTTCCTTGACACATTTAATAATATATGAATTTATGAGACAAAATCATATCATTCTATTTACCTTTTGATCCAACTTATTCCAATCTTTAATTGGCATACTTGCCAGTGTAGTGTCTAGATACTCAACAATCCATAGATCTATATCCACCAATACGTCTTTCATTTGAGCTTCCGCAACTCAAAAAAAAATTCCATTAAATTTCTTGATCTCTATTTTTAAACTGCTCACCATTTCCTTTCACGAAAAGAATCACTCCCGCATATTTCCCACTATAATAGGGTCTACGACAGGTCTGAGCCAAACCCATTAGCCATAAAAACATACCCTTGAATCAAAAAATGTTTTGATACAAAATGTAGGTTTTAACCATGTACAATTAATCATTACAAACATATTCTTAATATATTGTACTCTATGCCTCGCAAGGATGATATGGTTGCATTTCAGGCCCTTGTTGCTACTATGTAGAAAAAATTGTGACCAATGGAGAACGAATCAAAGTTTGTTAAGAGAGAAGAAAATATCCCAGCTATCATGCTTCCCTCTAGATTTTGTTGAACAACCCTCACCTACATAGATAGATCCTTGGTAGGAAAATTCACTCGTATGTGGCCTTCTTCAAAATATATGGAATAATGGATTGAAAACACCTAGAAGCTATTGGTGAAGCAAAACATTACTCTTTTCTCCTATGAAAATTGTTTCTTTTCCTTCCTGTTCAAGATTAAGGAGGATCGAGACATTACTTTTAGAAACAATAAATATTTATTTGGAACCAGAGGTATCTATCTCAACTCATGGTCATTGGATTTTGACGCTGAAAAATATATCCATACCTCTCTCCTAGTCTGGGTAAAACTTCCAAGACTCCCACTATCGTGCTGGAGTGACGATTATTTACGAGCTATTAGAAATGGGTTAGGAAGGTATTTGGATCATCTTGAGCCCAAGTGATGCTAATTTTCTTACATAAAAATATGTGTGGAGGTCGACTTGGAAAAAGGGTTTCCTTTAGAAATCAAATTAACTCAAAGGGATTCGAGTCACTATCAAGTTTTGGATGACGAACAATTGCACTTTAAATGCATCTTTTGTCATCAATATGGAAATTTTTCTAGGAACTATAATAAATCTTAGTTTGGAAAAGGAGGAGCAAAGGAAGTCCAGGAGGAGTAGTATCAATCACAAAAAAGGGAGGAAATAGAGGCGGGAAAATAGAAAATAGAAACCCATAGGGGAAATATTGAAATGTAGCCTCTACCTTGATAAAACCCTTTTGAAACACTCCTAACATACGGTGAACTTGAGCAAGAATCACCACAAGAGGAAAATTAAACTCCAAAGGAAAATGAAGTTCAAGCTCCAGAGGTAAACAAAGAAACCCTAGGAACAAATGAAGGGGAAATTTACAACTCTGGTCCTGAAAGAACAAATAATGAAGAAAGAAAAGAATCCTCTCTAGTTAGGGTTTAGAAAAAAATACAGGATTCCCCAACCCTAGTTCTAAAGGAAAACCTCCAGAGATTGGCAAGGCAAGAAATAGAGGGTACACCAATAGTAATCAAAGGACCAGCTATAGGGACTAGATTTATTACATGGAACACTAGAAATAACATGATCAGGGGAGATGATTCAACTAGTCGTGAAAAAATATCCATAAGAAGGTTCAAGGAAGACACTCCAGGAAAGAAGAAAGAGACGCAAAGGCCAAGATGAATAAAAAGCTTGGAATTAGCGCCAAATCATGTATGTATTAAAGTATGTGGAAAGTTTTAAGCAAGGGAGCATCCAGTAAGGAGGTGGTAATAAATCCAACCTCGCTAAAATCTAATGAAAATATTTCCATGGAATACAAGGGGATTGGGAAACCTCAGAAAATCCCAAGATTTTAGTAGTTCAAGAAAAACCTCATGTACTTTTACTTCAAGAAACAAAGCTTGAATAAAGAGAGATCTTAAATCTCATAGAGTCATTTTGGTGAGGAAGTGTTGTATTCTCTCAAATTTCCCATGGGGCTTTTCAAGTCATGAAGTGGGGTAAATGATTTAACATTTTCTTTGTCAAACCCAAGTAGGTAAACTATGAGGTAAAACATAATATGTGTAAATTGTCTACATAGTTACTTCCTTATGCAGAAATCAAACACAAATCAAGTACAAGTAAATCTCATAGTTCACTTATACTGGAAACTAATTTCAATTTCTTTTAGTCCACTTTTGACTTCATGAAATAAAATCATGGGTTTAAAGAGACATATTACATAGTCACACTAAATATTCTTTCTGAAAAACACACTAATTCAGTCATAGTGGGCTATAAGATACAAGGAAAATAGTTTTTAGGAAAACCAATGCTCTAAGTCTGAAAAGAAGATTCACTCAAATATAATAATAACCATTTTTAATTCAAATACAAACTTCACCAATTTATCTCTCTAATAACTATTTTAGGCATACGAAATCTAATTAATTCTTATGATTTAAATTCAAAACACAATAATTATTAATCATGAAAGAAAATCTAACTAAATCCTACTCCCTATCTACATTCTATTATCAAAATGGACTATTATAGGAAAAACAAAGCATGCATTACAATATTTTTCTGTAAACTATAGGAATACTATAAGAATTTTGTAGTGGATTATATTAATTATACATAATTACAGGAAATTAAAAAATATGCACATTTTGCATATACGGGACACAACTGATCAACAAAATGAGTTCAAACAACATTAAGTCAAGAAAACATAAGTTAAAATAGGCACAACACATACTACGGGGGCCTCTTGGTGTATGTTGCCAATGAAGATGCTCAGAAACTAAGGAAAATTGTACACCACTTCATGTATGTTCAGAAAAAGTATTCATGTATTAAAAATCACTTCCAAAATTAGCACATAAAATAGTCTTGTTCATAAAACAGTAAAAGAAAACATAAGACTAACTCTATATGCCCATTAGTCATTTGTTTTATGCAAAAAGCTATCAAACTAATACTGACTTTTCCCACATACAAGGTCAGTTAAGCATTTTCAACCAAGTTAAATGTTTACAAAAGAGAAATTAGTGATTTTATATCATTATCCTTGATCTCTCGTGACTCAAATGCTAATTTCTAGGTCCAAGTGTTTGAGTTCCAGCAAAGAAAAATATGGTGATTTCTTTAATTTCTTATAAGAATCGCTAAAAAAACATGTTGCATCAACTGGTATTTGACCTGAAGGTTGTGATCAACCATAAAGAGATAAAATAAGAATTTATCCATTAGAGGAACATATTGAACACATTGCAAGTGTCAAAACCATCTTGGATGATGTGGAACCCCATAAAGCTAGGAAGAATTATGGCAATTTCTGTAACTATTGATTTCCTGTAATTATAGCAATTCTTGTACATCATTGTTTTGTCAATTAGTACATAAGAAATTATTTTAATAAATATTTATAGACTAAAAAAAATATTTCTTCTATAAAAGATTATTACCTTCAATTTTCCCTTTTTATTCCATTATCTTCATCAAATTGGTAAGAAAAGAAGGGTTTATGGTTCCAACAAAGGGGAGAAGGTAAAAAATGAAATGGTCAAAGATACCAAAACTTGGACCCAACAGGAATTTTGGTGGTTTATCCACCTTTTGGATGGACTCGCACTTCTCTCAAATTGATAACGTCTCCTCCTGATTTTGGATAGCAGTTTAGTTGGAAAACAAAGATACCAAGGAGAAAATATCAGTAATTAATGTTTACGCTCCAATAAACCATGGAGCTAAAAGAAAATTATGGGATTATCTTATTAAGCTTAAGGATGATTTTTGGCATTCAAATAATATCGTCGGGAGAGAATTCAACATGATCTTGTTCTCTACAGAAAAGTGGGATGGGGATGGGATATAGTTAGGGACCCTTTTCGAGAGAGGATGTAAGATATAATCTTAGATTGGAATCTCTTCAACATTGTCCCAAAGAAAGAAAAATTTACATGGACAAAAAGAAGGGTCGGGGAAGGGAATGTTGCAACTAGGTTGGATCACTTTCTAATTCAAAATAATTATTTGACTAAACAAATCAAATCCATCTCATTTATCTTAGCTTAAGATGTGAGGTCCCTATAATACTAGCGTATTCCCCTTATTGTGATTGTAGCCCCCTATTGTTAATTTTGTGCCCATGTATACCCCATGTTGTTATTGTTGTGCCCCTATAGAATCTCACTATTGTTATGGTTGTGCCCTTACGTTATTATTGTTGTGTAGGCTCTGATTATATTGTGACCCCTTAGACTCATATGTATACCAAGGATATATTATCATTTGTATCATCCAATAATTGTACATTTATGTGATGTAAAGGAGGCTTCCCCCTCGAAGAGTCTATTTCTCAAGTCATTGTTCTATATTTTTTTCTATTTTGTGAGTTAGTTGCATAACATTTGATATCGGAGCTTTGGATTTTAGGGTTTTGCTACTACAAACAGGTCATCTTCGAATGTTCACTATAATTTTTTTTCTACGAGGCTTCGGAAGCGGAAATTTCAACCACATGGAGAAGAAATATTCTTGAACTTCCAGTACGAATTTTAGATCTTAGTTTCCTATATTTTCGGATATATGATCTGAGGAATTTAAGGTTTTTACAGGCTCCATAATTCCATCTCAAATAGGTGACCTAGGGAAAATTATCATAACTTTCCCTCTAAGCATCAGATTTGTATTTCGTAAGAGGTTAATAAAATTGCATAGACTTTAATTTTTTTTGTATAATTTTAAAGTTTTAAGGTCGAAATAGTGACAAGTGGCACTCCGTACAAGTTCACTCTGATGAACTAGCCTATAATCAGGGTGTTGTGGTAGATTGGGCATAACTCTTTCTTGAAGAATCTAATATAGGTATGACTTGTGGGGTTGGAAAGAATACTCAAAGGGATACCATAGGAGAAAATTTCCCTTAGAGATTCTAAATTACAAAAATACAATAACTTCAATATAAAGCTCCTAAAAAACAAGGAAAAGGTGTGTAATTTTTTAAATTTTGCATAACTTTTATTTGAAAAATTAGTTTGAAGTAATTCAAGGAGAATAGTGAAGCATTGATATAATTATTTGATTAAAAAATTTCTCAAAACAAAAAAATGGATACACATAGTAAGAAACCATAAATATCTATTATGATGCATGAAGAAGAGGAAGAAATGAAACATGGTATATCAAATTACAAGACCAAGTGCAACAAATTTCACTCTTGCAAAGAGTAACCAAAAATGAGTTAGAATCTAATATGGATGGTTTAGTTGAAAAAATAAAAGGCAACATGGAGGTTCTTAAAGTAGACATGGGTGTGATGAATGTCAAGTTGGAAGGGTTGACAAAGTTGTTGCAAGAAAGGCTTCCGAGTGGTGACAAGGTAATCCATGAAAATCATGATGAGGACAAAAGGAATATGAATTATCAATTTAGAGACTCTAATGTGGGGTTTAAGAACCACCACATTCCAAATATAGATATGAGGATGTTAAATGGAAATGATCCAGTGACATGGATACTGCAGATGGAGCAATATTTTGATCTCCATGATGTGCAACACACACAAAAGGTACACATTGCATCTTTATATTTAGAACCCAATCAGTTTGTACGACATCGATGGATTTTTTCTAGTAAAAAACTTTTTTATTGGTAAATTTTTATGGAGGAAATGATATCACATTATGAGGATACAAAGAGAAAAACCTTCTTTAGCCAATTGATAAATCTCAAACAAAAGGGTTCAAGGGCGGAGCACATTGAGGACTTCCAAAAATTGAATATCGTGGTAATTGATATTCTAAATGAGAAAAGGATTTATGTATTCATAGGGACTTTGAAGGATAACATCCAACATGAGATTTACCTTTGGGAACCTGATTCATTTGAGAACGCATTCAGGGTAGCAAGAAAAGTTGAAAGCAAAATTATGGCAACAAGGAAGTCTACCACTCACAACCTTAAAGATGGAAGTGTTGCTACTCCTAGCCTTCAACAACCTACAAGGTTGATGCCACAACAATTGGAGTAAAAAATAGAAAAAGGGCTTTGTTATAGTTATGATAGAAAAATATACTAAAGGTCATAAGTCTGTTGAGAATAAATTATTCTACATAGATTGTGAAGATGAAGAAGAAATAGAACAATAAACATCAAAAGAGGAGGATATACACCAATAACCAACACCAGAGAAAGAAGAAATGAATATGAACATATATTGTAATGCATTGGTAGGAATTACCACTCCTAAAACTCTCAAGATAGAACTATATATCATGAAGAAAAAGGTAATAATGTTGATTGATTTGGGGAGTAGCCTTAAGTAAGATAACCAAGGAATTGAATTTCTTCCTATATACAACACCAGAGTGTCAAGTGATGTTTACAAATGGAGGAACTATAAATTGATCTATAAAGTGCCATAACATCAAGCTAACCATGGGGCAATATGTATTGGATAATCAAATTATTTCCATTCCAATGGGTGGTGTTGATGTTGTACTATGAGTCTAATGGTTACAATATTTGGGCATGATAGCTTTTAATTTTCATGAGATTTTCTTGAATTTTTTTTTGTGAAGGAAAGGAAGTTGAATTAGGGGTATCGTAAAGAAACCAGGAAATATAATCAACTCTAATGTCATGAGAAATACTTTGAATAAATAACAATGGGGCGTAATTGCACAATTATGCTCACTAGAGGTTCAAACATCGAAATCATCTATTTCTCCATATCTCCAAAAAGTGTTGGACAATAACTTCAAGCTATTTGAGACTCTCAAACGCCTCCAACCTATTCATGATCATGATCATGATCATGCTACTCATTTTATTCCAAGAAGTGTTCCTCCAAAAATTAGACCTTGTAGATATCCATATGCCGAAAAGAGTGAAATTGAACGTATGGTTGCAGAAAGGCTAGAGGCTAGAATAATTCAACCTAGTCAAAGTTCTTTCTCTTCTCTAGTAATATTGGTGCACAAGAAGGATGGATCATGGCATATGTGTCTAGATTATAAGGAGCTCAACCAGCTCACCATTAAAGATAAATTTCCCATTCTTGTCATTGATGAATAGTTAGATGATTTAAATGGAGTAATTTACTTCACCAAGCTGGATCTTCATTCAGGATATCATCAAATTAGAATGAAGACTGGAGACATTCTCAAAACAACATTCATAACTCATGAGGGTCATTATGAATTTTTAGTCATGCCTTTTGGCCTTACTAAAGCAACTTCCACATTTCAAGGTTTGATGAATTCTATTTTCAAACCCTTCCTTACAAACGTTGTGCTGGTATTTTTTGATGATATACTAATCTACAACAAGTATTGGAAGGAACATGTTCAAAATGTTGATAGAGTGCTCAAACTATTGGAAGATAAAACATTATATGGAAACAAATAAAAATGTTTCTTTGGAGTATAGGAGGTGGAATATTTGGGTCATATTGTATCTCATGAGGATGTTAAGGTAGACCCTAACAAAATTAAAGCCACTAAAGAATGGAAAATCCACACAACCATAAAGCATGTTCGAGGATTTATCGGGTTGACATGGTACTATCACAAGTTTGTTAAGAATTATGGGAGAATAGCATCACTTCTAATAACATTACTAAAGAAAGATGCATTTTCTTGGACTCTGGAAGAAACTAAGGCCTTTTAACATCTTAAAGAGGTAATGTGCCAAGCATCGGTCTTAGCTATGCTAGACTTCACAAAAACCTTTATTGTGGAATGTGATGCCTAAGGAAATGGAACTGGTGTTGTTTTAATGCAATAAGGAAGACCCATTTCTTTTGAAAGTCATCCAATAAAAGGAAATTATTTACACAAACCTATTTATGAAAAGCAAATGTTGGAAATAGTACATGCACTAAAGGGGAGACCTTACCTAATGGGAAGACACTTCAACGTAAAAATAGTTCATGATAGTCTTAAATACTTTTTGGAACAAAGATTATCTTTAGAAGAGCAACAAAAATGGGTCAAAAAAGGATGAGGATGTGGAAGCATTACTTTGTGTCATTTCTATTATCCAACCTGATTGGATAACCGAAGCAAGGTATGAATGGAAGAATGACGAAGAGGTGTGGACACTCATTCAAAATTTGCATCAAGATCCTAGTACATCTTATACATTTAGCTGGAAAAATGATTCATTATGGTACAAAGATCGCTTATATCTTTGTAAGCATTCCCAACTCAAGCAAAATATTATTTGGAATTTCACACCTCCCCCTTAAGAGGGCACTTAGAATTTTTACAAACTTACCACATGGTCAAGAAAGTTTTTTTTTGGGATGGCCTTAAATATGATATTCAAAAGTTTGTGGTAGAATGTTTGGTTTGCCAAAAAAATAATGTTGAGACAATTAAGACCTCGAGTCTTTTACAACCTTTATCCATTCTAATTCAACATTGGGAGGGGGTCTCAATGGATTTTATCACAATTTTACCCAAGTTTGAAGGAAACAGTGGAATCATGGTGGTAGTTGATATACTTACCAACTATGCACACTTTTTTGCATTATATCATCCTTTTAAAGCTAGCACATTTGCTACTGCATTTATGGAAACAATTCCAAATATACATGTAAGTCCAAAGATTATTGTAAGTGATAGAGATCCTATTTTTACTATAAATTTTTGGACAGAATTATTTTCTTGCCTTGGTACCCAATTAGCTCATAGCTCATCTTATCATCCTCAATCTAACGGGAAAATTGAGACAGTGAACAAATTTTTGGAGGGATATATTTGTTGTTTTGTATATGATAAACAAACACAATGGGTCAAGTGGTTACCTCTAGCTAAATGGTGGTATAACACTTCCTTCCATATTGCAGCAACAATGACCCCATTTATGACACTTTATGGATATCATCCACCATTCATCACATCATATTTAAGAGAAAATACTAAGGTTCAAGCGATGGAAGATCACATTGAGCATCTACAACAAGTGCTCCAACGCTTAGAGGATAACCTCAACCTGCTGCAGGATCGAATGAAACAACAGGAAGATTAGCATTACAGTGAAAGAAATTTTGATGTAGGAAAATGGGTATTTTTATAGCTATAGCCATACAAACAAATGTCCCTCAAGCAAGCTAAGAAGGATAATAAATTATCACCCAAGTACTATGGTCCTTACAAGGTTTTGAAAAATATTGCTACTATGGCATACAAATTGGAGCTTCCTGCATCTTCTTGAGTACACCCAATTTTCCATGGTTCATGCTTAAAGAAGGTTATCAGTGACAATCTCCTAGTTCAAATAGTGTTGCTAGAATTTGATGAAGAAGGAAAAATCATATTTGAGCCTGAAGCAATCATGAAAACAATAACTTGATGGCTATGGAATCAATTAATTTTAGAGTATCTCATTAAGTGGAAGAACTTACTCGTCGAGGATCCCACATGGGAGGATGAAAATTTTATACAGAAGCATTTGGAATTACTCAAGCATTGAGGAAAACACTTTTTTGAAGGATATGGGCATGTTAGGTCCCTATAATACGAGTGGATTCCCCTTATTGTTATTGTCATTGTAGCCCCCTATTGTTATTGTTGTGCCCATGTATCCCCCATGTTGTTATTGTTGTGCCCCCATAGAAGCCCACTATTGTTATTATTGTGCCTCTACATTATTATTGTTATGTAGGCTATGATTATATTATGACCCCTTAGAATCTTATAGATACCAAGGAGGTCTTATCATTTCTATCATCCAAGAATTATACATTTATGTGATGTAAAGGAGGTTCCCCCTCAAAGAGGATTTTCTCAAGTCATTGATCTATATTTTCTTCTATTTTGTGAGTTGATTGATAACATAAGGAGAATTTGATCTTCGGCCTATAATTCTAGATACTGACCCACTAAATTATCTAGGGAAAATCCCATTCGGTTATAATCAGGGTTGGCTCCAAGAAGGAGTTGTGGATATTATAAAGCAGGCTTGGATCTCCCTCATTGAGGGATCACCAACCTTCGTGTATGAATCCAAATTAAAAGTAGTCAAGACATCCTTCAAATCTTGGGAAAAGGATAATTACAAACCTCCTGACCATCAAAAAATAGAATTATACAGGAAACTGGAGCAACATCAAAGTTTAATGTAGATTGGTTCATTGGAGAGCTGGAAAATCGAAATAGAGAAGGATCTAATTAAAAAAAATCAAGTAATTCACAAGAAGGAAGAAGAATATTGGACATTAAAATCACAAAGTATATGGCTAAAGGTAGGGTATTAGAACACAACATTATTTCACAAACAAGCCAAGGCTAGGGAAATTTGTAATCATATTAAAGAAATAGCCTCGAAAGGCAAACCCAAAATTACTTCCTTCGTGGAAATTAAAGAAAGAAGAATTCTCACATTTCTAGGACTTATATTATGAATATAGAGAGGTCAATATTGATAAAGCAAGGGATTTCCTTACATGCATCCCTTCCTTTTTCTATGATTTGGAAAATAAACAACTCGTGTTGAAGAGGAGGAAGTAGTAAAAGCTTTCTGGTCTCTAGACCTGGATAAAGCCTTAGGACTGAATGGATTTTCAATAAGCTTATTTTGATCCTTTTGGTTTCTCATTAAAAAATATTTTATGCACATGATCAATGCGTTCCAAATGAAAGACTATGTAACAATCCCTGGTTGATTTTCCATGTAAATAAAATAATACCAAGGTCATGGGACACATATGTTAAGCTAAATGTTTAGAAAAACACTTTAGTGGGAATAATTTGTGATTAATTAATGGATATGGAAATTCGAAAAGGAAAGAGGCAATAATTGACATTTATTATGAAAATAGGAGAAAAGGAAGGTGAAGAGACACAAATTTGCATGTTAAAAAAAATAGAGAAAAAAATGAAGGAAATTGAAGAAATAGAGGCCACAATGATAAAAGAAATAAAAGAATCAGTTTCTAACCTTTTAATAGTTTTGGGTTGAGCTCTCTTTCAGTCTCTCATTCCATAATACTCTTGCACACTTAGAGAAACCTTCGAGCATTCTTGGAGAACTTGGGGAATTCACTTCGATTTGGAGAAACAAGGAAAAAAAAGTACGAAGGCACAAGGAAATAGTTGGACCAACAACTACAACTAGATTTATTTTCACATAACATGATGCATGTGTGATTTCCTTGCTAATTTATGGATGCATGCTATATGCATGTGAGTCTCTGGTTATATGTTGTCATTAGCATGGATATTTGCATGGATTGACGTTGGTTTTTAGTCTTGCCTCCATTTCCTAGATATCCATGTTGTTATGGGTTTATTCCACTTTCGTTTTTGATTGGTGCTTTGGTTCCTTATGTCTATGGGTTGGAACAAATGCTTTGGAAGCCCTGGAATAACTTGGGTTGAGTTACTAGTTCCTGGAGTTGTTGGTTGGGACAAATGCTCTAGAGCCCTTGATGGGTTGAATTACTTGTCCCTGGAGCCATAGTTTGAGAAAACAGTATGGAGCCCTGGACGGTTGTGGGTTGAGTTACTAGTTCCTGGAGCCCTGTATAGCTTGGGTAGAGACCGATTTGGTTGATGTTAATGATTTCCAAACCATAGAGGTGGAATCACTGTGGTTGAGGGTTGAGGTGGTTTAACCTCTAGAAGCCCTGGTTTAGCTTCTTTTTTTATTCCATGAGATCCCACATTCATTCTTGGAATATAGCGTGGGGGTGATTTTCTAAAAGAAATATTTGGTTCAACACAATCTATGGTCAGGTGGTATGTGGAAGTCCCAGACTTGGTTGGCATTTTCACATGTTAATATGAGACATTTTCCTATTATGATATATGAGCATTTGTATTGATTATGATGATGAGGTTATGGCTGATTTTCCATGGTTTTAATGCTAGTTATTTGTAGGTTATATGCTAGTTATATGATGTATTCTATCTATGGATCTTGACATGTTTTAATAAGTTATGGAATGGTTGATTAATGCATGGACTAACAAGTGTTATTTCAGTGAGTTTGAGAGGGATTGGAGCCTTCTTGGTGATTCCCAGATGAAGAATATCATTTTATGATCAGATATGCATTCATGACCTATATCTTACTTGTTTTCCATATGTTTGATGAAATGTCTAGTGTGTTCTAGGAAGTCTAGGTCAAGTTTTTTATTCAAGTTTGAATTTTTAGCTTTTTCGTTATGTGAAATATGACTTTGAAAAGTTACAGGAAGTTATGGGAAATGGTTTGGAGGCTAGCATGGAAAAGTGGCTAAGATCTCAGGATCGCATGCACTAAACTAAGGAATTTAGGCTATAATTGTATGGAAGCATGCCCACGCATGTAGTTCGAGGCATATAACTACACCCTTACCTTGTTTTGCATGCGGTTGGGGTGCTAGGTCAGTGGAAAAGGGTTCCAAATCAGGGATTGATCACTTGGGGTGGTTTTCCAACTCCTAAGTGATCTATAGTCCCTATAGGATGTTAATTTGGGGTCAATTTGTAGGCCCCACTTCCATAACTAGAACTTAGAGGTTGGGTCATGTCATAGTGACACTCATCTCATGTTTACCTTTGTGAGCTTGTGAATTTGCATAAATGTGGGAGGAGGTGGTTACAGCGTGGTACTAGAGCTTGCAGGTTGAAACACTTGGACTCGATGGGATAGATGTGATTGTTATGCATGCATGTTAATTGTTGATGTGCTTGTTATGCATGCATTGTGATGGTCATTGTTTTAGTTTTATGTCATCATGATATTGATGTTGAAATGGTTGATATGTTGATTTCATTATACATATATGTTGTCCTAATATGGATTGATTGTGTAGACGAGATAACCTCCCCTAAAATTCACTAAGGTATGTTTGATTATATTTATATTTGGTTTATCTGACATGGTATGTTTACAGGAAGAAGAAGATAAGAGATGACAAGAAAAATGGTGAATTACAGTTCACATGAATTTCCTTATAGATCAACTGAGTAGTATGGGGAAGATTACTCTCCTGACATAGTAGATACCTTGAGAATTATGAAGGTAGAAATCAAAAGTTGCAAGGTAGATAATGACAGGATAATTTAGTCATAGGGAAGGATTTCTAGAGCTCAGGAAAAGCAATCAGAGGTCAATGCAATGATTCTTTAGAGCTTATCATATTTGTAGAGATAGGGACAACCAAGGATCAATTATGGATAGGAAGAAAGGACAAATGGGGCATATGGTAGTATGTCTCATGGAAGACACAAGTTGGACAAGGATGACATGGCAAAAGCTGACAGATAGATGGGTACACCTGACATGAGAGGTATGTTGGCATTATGATACAGGTGTTGTCCTTGATGGCAACTCACTCAGAAGCATGATACAGGTGATGGCAACTTAATCAGATGGCAAATCTAGTATACGCAGGTTCATTGTGACAAATCAGCGTATACACGCGGGTAGGACGTGCCGAAGACGCGTATGCGTATACACACACTTTCACGTAAGGAAAAGCGCATACAGGTGGGAAAACTTATGACTTGGTCTGTGGTAGTTAGTCCTCGGTATTTGAACCTATGGTTTGGACCATGGTATCTCGACAAGTGTGTTGAACCCAAGTATTAGGCTCTTGGTATTGATTTATTATGGTTTTGGACCGTGGTATTGAAAGAAGCCTAACCTATATAAGGAGAAGATCATTAAGCAAAGGTGAAGAGAAAGGAATGGATGTCTGAAGAAGTGGGAAGATCTAGTATTGCTGGTTATCTGTTTGTGACGCTTGGCTAAGGTTGGATCTGACAGCGAAGGTATAAGTAATTATCTTTAGATCTGTACGCGGGTTGTCTCTGGTGAAAGCGCGTATACACGCGGTTTTGATATAGTCAAGTAGCGTATGCATTATGAGATTTGGTATTTCAGGTTGCTGTTGATTCCAGTGGTTGTTGCAGAGTTCTGGGCTCTGGTTTGTGTTCTGTGTTTTGATAACAGGGTTTCAGTGATTCAGTATTGGGTGATTTAGAGATTTATGATGCAAGTATAAGTTGATGATTGTATTGCAGCAGTGATTGTTTTGTACTCATGGATCCAGTCTGAAAATTAATGAAACGTGGTCCCTGAAGAAAAGAAGGTTGTAGCCTTCTGTAGGTCAGCACCTACGTACTAGTATATTAGCTAGTACAAGAGCTAAGAGGGTTGTAGCCCTCTGCAGGTTGAAGCCTGCGTGCTAGTAAAGGACTGCACCAGTACATTGTAAAAGAAGTTTCTTATTAAAGGAAGAAAGAGACGAATTGCAGCAGGTGGTTTTCACCCACATTGGGTTTCCACCTTATATCTTGTGTTCATGTGTGCTTCTTATGTGTGATGATCTGTTCTGTTTTACTGCACCTGATTACTGGTATTATGGTTAATAATGTTCTGATGAATTTATTGAAGATAAGTTAACTGAATCATAAGGTTACTGCATATACGCTAGTTGCATTTAACACAGTCGCGTATATACGCTGGTATACTGAACTGAAGCCGCGTATATGAATCTGGGTATGAAATTGAAAAGTATCTGATTTGATAATACTGATTCACCCCCCCCCCCCCTCTCAGTATTATTTCCAACAATTGGTATCAGAGCAGGTCCTTCAGAGGTAGCTTGATCGCTTGAAGGAAAAGATCCATCAGAATGACTAATCCAGAAAGAGAGGCACACATCAGGCCGCCAATCTTTGACGGGAACAATTTTACCCACTGGAAGATAAGAACCACTGCATATCTACAATCACTTGGAGCAGAAGTTTGGGGAATCGTAGAAGGAGGATACAAATTCCCATCAGCAACTCCTACAGATGCAGCAGAGAAAAAGCAATATGAGCTCAATGCCAAAGCGGTTACTGTCTTATTGGGAAGTTTGACACAAACAGAATTTATGAAGGTCATGCATTTCAAATCAGCTAAGGAAATATGGGACAAAATCATTCTGAGCTACGAAGGAGATGATCAGGTAAAAAGAGCAAAGCTTCAAACTCTCAGAATCCGGTATGAAAATCTTAAGATGCATAGTAATGAAAGCGTAGCTAATTATTTCCTGCGTATGGATGAAATTGTAAATTGTATGAGGGATCTGGGTGAAGAATTTAAGGAAGTTGTCTTAGTTGAAAAGGTTTTGAGATCTCTGTCTGCTAAATTTGATTCCAAAGTGTCTGCCATAGAAGAAAAGGAGAATCTGCAGAAAATCACCATGTCACAGCTTCACAGAATCTTAACTGCTTTTGAAATGCGAAAAGAGGGACCATCAGAAGCCGCATTCGAAGCGTCAGGATACATGTCAGAGGAGGAAGATGAAGTAAATTTTGTCAAGAATCTTGAACGGGGAACTGGACGGTTCAAAGGTAAGCTACCTTTCAAATGTTTTTCATGTGGTAGAGTTGGTCACTACGCTGCTAGATGCCCTCATAACAAAGGAAAGATGTCTGAAGAAGGTAATAGAAGCTATTATACCTATGTTAAAAGTAATGACTCATTTAATGGTAGTGAAGACATTAGAAGTCTCATGGCATATGAAAAGAAGAATGCAGAAACTGAGGAAGTTACCAAATTAAACGAACAATTGGAGACAGTAACCAGGGTAAGGGAGAAATTGCAGGATATAGTAAATGATCAGAGCATAACAATTCAGAGACTTGAATCAGAGGTCCTCTCTCTAAAAGAAGATCTTGGAAAATCAAGAGAGCAGAACAGAGAAGCTCTTGAAGATCAAGAACATGAAGTGATCAAATTAAAGCAACAAGTGGAAGAAGGAAGAAAAGTTGAAGAAGACCTAAGGAATCAGTATCTGGAAAAGGAAGAACAACATCAGGTTGAGGTAAATATCTTAAAAGGTAAATTAGAAGAAAAGGATAAATTGTTGCGATTTCAAGATAGTACTAAGATTTTGGATGACATTCTTGGTAGTCAAAGATCCCCTATTATCAAAACTGGCCTTGGTTTTTATGAATCCGTTGAAGGTGAATCTAGCTCACAAGGTGAGGCAAGAAACTCTAATGAGAAATCTGAAATGCTCAACAAGGAACAACCAAGGAAAGAAATTCCTAAAGGAAAATCCTTTACTCCTAACTATGGAAGTGATAGACGATTATTTCCTCTACTGAATAATGTTGAATGTTATGTATGTCATAATCTTGGACATGTTGCAGCCAGATGTAGAAGTAGAATGGTTCAAGACCATAACAAAAGATCGTCGCATCCCAGGTATTTCAGAGGATATTGCTTTGCCTGCAATGCATATGGACACAAAGCAATTGATTGCAATAGAAGGAACATGAAATATGTAAGATGTTATACATGCAACAAACTTGGACATAAAGCAAGGGAATGCAGGAGCAAATTTCAAAATTCAAAACAAGAGGACCATACATCATCACAGTTCCAGGAATTGAAGAAGAAGACAGAATTAGAGACAGAAAGGTGTGACATAACTCAGTTAGCTGACATAACAGACACAGGGGAATCTGAAAGTGAAGAAATTCAGTATTCCATATTGCATACGCTGATATAATGAAAATAATTAACGTATATACGCGAGTTTCAGGCTGCAGAGTCGCGTATATGGAGATCAGAAGAAAGGGCAGCAGAACAGACCCAGGAAATGGTTCGGTCATGGTTGGCTCAGGCTCAGGGGGAGCATATACTTCAAATAATGCATTGTTGGCATTATGGTTAGCAGTTGTGGATAAAGTCTATGAAGCTAAATGATACATCTTGCTGTTTGATCAAAGGAATGGTATTGCAGGTTTGGATGCTGATGCTTATGGTGCAGATCATATATAATGAATAACAGTCATGGTCTTGAATGAATTGTTGGTCTTAGAACTAGCATGTGCTCAGGGGAAGCATGGATGGATTGGTACATCTTGGCATGTACAAAGGGGGAGCTCAATCAGAGATTCCAGCAGGTACTCAAGGGGAGTATGGACAACAGATGGAGATCAAGAAGAGAATATCTTGGTCCGCCCTTTGCCCTTGATGTCAAAGGGGGAGAGTGACTTGGTGTGGTGGTTGCCATCAAGTCCAAAGGGGGAGATTGTTGGCATTATGATACAGGTGTTGTCCTTGATGGCAACTCACTCAGAAGCATGATACAGGTGATGGCAACTTAATCAGATGGCAGATCTAGTATACGCAGGTTCATTGTGACAAATCAGCGTATACACGCGGGTAGGACGTGCCGAAGACGCGTATGCGTATACACGCACTTTCACGCAAGGAAAAGCGCGTACAGGTGGGAAAACTTATGACTTGGTCCATGGTAGTTAGTCCTCGGTATTTGAACCTATGGTTTGGACCATGGTATCTCGACAAGTGTGTTGAACCCAAGTATTAGGCTCTTGGTATTGATTTATTATGGTTTTGGACCGTGGTATTGAAAGAAGCCTAACCTATATAAGGAGAAGATCATTAAGCAAAGGTGAAGAGAAAGGAATGGATGTCTGAAGAAGTGGGAAGATCTAGTATTGCTGGTTATCTGTTTGTGACGCTTGGCTAAGGTTGGATCTGACAGCGAAGGTATAAGTAATTATCTTTAGATCTGTACGCGGGTTGTCTCTGGTGAAAGCACGTATACACGTGGTTTTGATATAGTCAAGTAGCGTATGCATTATGAGATTTGGTATTTCAGGTTGCTGTTGATTCCAGTGGTTGTTGCAGAGTTCTGGGCTCTGGTTTGTGTTATGTGTTTTGATAATAGGGTTTCAGTGATTCAGTATTGGGTGATTTAGAGATTTATGATGCAAGTATAAGTTGATGATTGTATTGCAACAGTGATTGTTTTGTACTCATGGATCCAGTCTGAAAATTAATGAAACGTGGTCCCTGAAGAAAAGAAGGTTGTAGCCTTCTATAGGTCAGCACCTACGTACTAGTATATTAGCTAGTACAAGAGCTAAGAGGGTTGTAGCCCTCTGCAGGTTGAAGCCTACGTGCTGGTAAAGGACTGCACCAGTACATTGTAAAAGAAGTTTCTTATTAAAGGAAGAAAGAGACGAATTGCAGCAGGTGGTTTTCACCCACATTGGGTTTCCACCTTATATCTTGTGTTCATGTGTGCTTCTTATGTGTGATGATCTGTTCTGTTTTTACTGCACCTGATTACTGGTATTATGGTTAATAATGTTCTGATGAATTTACTGAAGATAAGCTAACTGAATCATAAGATTACTGCATATACGCTATTTGCATTTAACACAGTCACATATATACGCTGGTATACTGAACTGAAGCCGCATATATGAATCTGGGTATGAAATTGAAAAGTATCTGATTTGATAATACTGATTCACCCCCCCCCCCCCCCTCTCAGTATTATTTCCAACAAGGTAGTGGTTATGGGCTTTATTCAAGTTCTGATTAAAAGAAACATCATGGTCATCATCCCTATAGGAGGAGTGAGAGTGGGTACTTTCCATATGAGTTCAAGAAATCCAAACCTACTACATTCAATGGAGAGTTGAAGAAACCAGAATATGTAGAAGCATGGATGCTTGGGATGTAGAAGTTCTTCGAGCTACATGATTATATGGAGAACATGAAATACATGATAACTATTTTTAGTCTCAAGGGAAAGGAAAATATCTGGTGGGAAGGCATGAAGAGTGTTAGAGGAATCAAGATAGAGGATTTGAGTTGGCATGAGTTGAAAAGACTCTTCAAAAATAATTACTTGTCAGAGAGATATTATCATGGAAATGCCAAGGATTTATATGATTTGAATATGAGATCTATGACATTTGAAGAGTATAAGACGAAGTTTCTAGAGTTGTTGAGGTATGCACCATATCTTAAGGATGAGAAAACAAAGGGTCAAAGATTCATCAATGGGTTTCCTTTAGCATTCAAGGATCAGATTGAGTATGATGAGCCTCGGTCATTGGAAAGTTGAAGCACTGTTATGAGTATTCTAAGCATAAGTCTGAGCCTAAGCATGATTGGTGTTAGAAAATTATATATTACAGAGCAATGGAACACATAAAATATTGCAGAAATATAAACACAGAAAACACATAAAACAAGAGAGACACGAATATACATGGTTCACCCATTTTGGGCTACGTCCACGGAGAAACAGCCAATTCTTCCTTTTATATTATCCAGCAAACTGAAGAGATACAACCTATAGCAAATCCGTTGTAATTCCCTCTTCGCTCTCACACACTCTCCTCTCTCTTTCTCACTCAGAATACATATCTACATACACGCAATACAATTCCCTCATATATAGCGAGAGGTTGCCTTCTAGGGCAAAAAACCGTAAATTAAACATAACTTCTACCGTCAGATCTCTGCCTAATGAGCAACCTAGATTGACTACGAAATTACAACATTTTACAAGATAATTTTACATCTATTTTTAGCTTCAGGGGAACTGCCCCCGATCCCCTGCCAAGGGGGGCTCCCAAAGGTCGTAGTCACCCCCCCTAGACCCCCCCTACAGCGAATATTTTATGGGAAACATTGCCGCCCCATTACGAATTGGGGTCTAATGCGGTGATACCTTTGAATACAAAAGATAATCAGGCTCCACACCCAAAAATTGGAAGGGGAGTGACAAGATTAAAGGAAAGTGGTATAAGAAGTGAGGAAGACCTCAGGATGTAAGTAACAAGAAGAATGCAACATCATATAAGAATTTCATTATAGTTGGCAGAGGACATGAGTCTTAGCTAGAGGAGCAAAAAAAAGATGATGGTAGGAAACCTTTGCAGTGTTGGACTTGTGGTAGAGAGCATCATAGGAGAGATTGTTCCCAACATCAAGGTGGAATACCTTAGATTTATAGTGCTCAGGAGGCACAAAAAGTTAGGAATGTTGGTAAGAGAATTCCTTAGATTTATGCAATAGTGGATAATAAGCACACTAATAATCAAGCATCTATTATTGAGATGGAAGGTAAGATTTGTGATCAAGTTGTTTTTATTTTGATTAATCTTGGATATAAATATAGTTATATCAGTCACTAGTATAAATGGGGCAAAAATCGGATGGCTATTAGTCAGATATGTGACTTATTGGCGCTTGCTATCTGACATATTGGTGCTCATCAAATCTTCACCAGAATTCTTTCGAATAGTTAACAATTTAGTTAACGCCTAGTATTCAACAGTACAAATGTCAATTATCTGACACAAAGAAAGGATGAAAATGGTCATTAAAAAAATGATGTTTTGAAGTCAGTTTTGTGACGCTAGAAATCGTACGATATTCGGCACACCAAACATCGAATATCTGACAGGTCTCATGTTAGTTTTTTGTTAGATATTCAACACGTAGTTATTTTTGTCCGACAAGAAAAATTTATGTTTAGGCATTACGTAAGTGACGGTATATGTAAATTGTGCGACAAGAGTGTTATCACTTTGACACTCCCTTCCATTGGTCTTAAGTGGCTTGTTCGACGTAAGTGCATCAAATAATTGATGGTATACATAAATTGTGCAACATGGTTGTTATTGCTTCGATGCTCCATTCCGTCGGTCTTGAGCGACCTATTCGACGTAAATACACCAGATAACCGATGTGAAGTTGAATTAGTTTGACGGGAGTTTTGAATATCACACATGTCATTCCGTCAATTTGGCGCATATAAGCCAACAGTGACACATCATATATTCGATGGATGAGAGTTTTGTTCGATGGTAGTGTCAAAAAACTGATGATTCCAATCATTAGTTCTAGCATCAATTATTTAATGTGTATGCTGACTGATAGGAGTTGAATATTCGACGGCCAACTAGTGTCGTCAAATATTCCATGGAAGTCTGTGTTTCAAAAAAAAATTATAATTTTCACGAAAAATTGTCAATATATAACAATAATTCATGCCTCAGGTAATGAGAAACCCCACATATCCATAATTAGGGTAATGCTTATATCTTAGAGATTATTATGAGTTTCACCACACTTTATCTATACAATGTATCTAATGGAAACTATGGTGCATTATGTTTATATGTCCTTTTTTCACCTAATCAACAAGATTAGCTAGAGAAATATGAAATAGTGAATACGGAACAATACTCTAGGTATGGTAGTAGCTATGCACGTATGGAATCAATACTACTAGTAATTACACTTGTCTTCGTTCTTGTGAGCCTTTATGAATATACATGAAACCCAAGCACTTTAATTATAGAGATATTATTTATCATTCATGAGGTTGAATACAAAGGAAACATGTATGTGTTCAATATAGCTAGTGGAATCATAAGAATATTGTTGTTACTATCACCTTTATTAGGGATAATCCACTACATTTACCGAGTAATCATTAGAATCATGTTTATATATGATAAGGTAAGTATGAATGTCGTATGAGTCATAATAGTTTAGTGATTTCACATATCACATTAGTATGATGTATAATGGTTCAACTCTTATTACTAGTATCATGCTAATAGTTACATCTATATTATATACGAGCTTTGTTTCAACTATTATAGATACATGATTACCATGGAAATAGGTTAACTTAGAGCAAGAGAAGATGAGACTCATTATCAATGTTTACCTAATTAGTAGGATAGAGTATCACAATGACACTTGGTGAGTAATAAATACTACTAGGATTGCATGTATTCACATAAACCTAAGCATGTTGATGCTTACATAGCTTACACTTTACATAAGCTAGTATCAAGGCGTTATGATCCTTACACCTCAACTTACACTAGAGTCTTACATATATTATGCATATTCACTTGATCACTACCATGTGTAACCTTTGATATGAGTTAGTTATGTAAAGTATGTGTGTTGATTCTATATTGACTCTATTACAACTTATCGATATTGTACATACTATTCCACTTATTATGGATAAATTGTACCTTATTAACCACACTGAGTGAGTTAATCTATACCATTAATGATTGATCCATTATGGATATTACTTATACTTCTTAATATTGGATACATATATGTGTTGCAAGTATGATCATAGTGCTCTGTATGAATATGTATCATGTATAAGCTCTATGATTACTGTGATTTAAATCTATACCTTACCTCATAAGCATATAGGTTGTGATATCATAGATAATACATAGCTTGAACACCATTGAATATGTACCAATCCTATTGCTTTTTCTTATTCCTTGTGCCATCACCAAATCAATGTATTGGACTGGTTCAATTTGGTGTAGAGATAGTCAAGTTAAGGTAAGCAATGGTTATCATACTATACAGTGTATCACCTTACTAACTAGGGGTTTCAATTACCCTTATCATATGTTTATTTTTCCTAATGGAGTTTCTAGTATCAGCCAAATGACACATCATATGTATATTAGAAGATGAGAAAGTCTCCATGTATGGGAATATCATAGTAATCATACTAAGCTATCATACCACTAGTACTTTCCATATACGAAACGTATTGTATAAGCTAAACCAGGATCATATATGGTTGTCTATGGTATTCATAGTAATCATAACATTGCTGCACTTCTATAAACTAAGAGTTATTATAATGTAAGTATTGCTCATATCATTTATCTCATTCTTATAGTTCTACTTTACCTACTTCTATTCATAACACGTGGTTACATATCACTGGTACTTATCACTATATTAGGGAAATCCTTACCATGTGATACCAGCTTAATGGGCTTCAAATATTCACACAAATTAACGTAATCACTTCTATGTATAGATTATTGTTTCATTTAAAGGATTAGCTTAATTCACACATTGATATCATGGTATTACTAGTGGGAAACAACTATAACTACGAGTGTAATCATCACTATCTCTGTAATTATACATGATCTCTTGTTATACACATGTCATATTAGCTTATGTTACCCTTATCCTCGTGTTGTTGCCACTAGTTATAGTCCTATATTTACTCGATAGGATTCTTATTTTGAAATTGTGATTATTTTAAAATTGTCTCCTAGCCCACAATAGTTCCTTCAATATTAAAGCCAATTTTTTTCAAGGGAATGAATGACTCTTGAGTCTTGCTCAAGTTCAATGGGGATAGCCCACTAAAACCATCCTTTGGCCTTTTGCTTTTTCTCTTTCTCTGTTTTTGTAACTCAATTTAATTGGTTCTAATAGACATGTTTGGTGATCCAGGTGGCTCTAGAGAGACACATAGGACAAAGAAGGTTTATGAATGCTCAAAAATCAAAGTGTTCAGAATGATGTCGACCTAGGACCAGAGTGTAGATCTCATCGTCCTAATTCCAACGGTGTGAACGACACTCGAATCTGAGTTTGGATGATGAAGTTATCGCGAAAAGAGTTTGCCTTTGTTCCTTTGAAAATGAGGCATTTTCTCCTAAAAATGGACTTAAAGCCTTTAAAAGGAAAATTGCAATCGGAGAAGTCAAAAGGGGCGGACTTAAGGCAGGCAGATGGGAACCCCTGATCAATGATCTCCGATTAATCGGAGTCGGGGGCATGCTATGTATGATATCGGGCCTTTAGAACTAGTGACATGCAATATAGTGATTTCCAATATCGATGTCAGCGATCGGCGTTGGCGGATGCCAAAGGAAGAAACCCCAGGCCGCAGCGAAAGCGATATGCGACAGCAATCAGCAATGTGCGATCTTTGTCGTCAAATCGGAAAACATATCAACAACTAGGATTAAATTGGCGGTCGAGAAATCGGCGATCCCAAATACCAAGGGGCGATAAGATAGCAACAAGTGATGCAATCTAGACCATTCGATCAAGGCATAGATCAATGATCCAAATCTAATCGGCATATCGGCGAACATCGGATCGGTGTATCGGCAATCCCCCAATATACAGGGTCGTTGACATTAGCGATAGCGACAGTGGTAAAGGGTCAGACCCGATGGATTTATAAACCCAATTTCATGAAATTTGAAGTCTGGTTTTTTGGATTTTTCAATGTTTTCTATGTGTTTTGAGTTTGAACAAAAAAGGCCATTTTTGTAGTTTTGTTGTGCCAACCGAACCTTCCATTCAAACGGATTCTATTCTCAACCAACAAACTCCACGTTTTAAGTGGCCTTGTCACAAAAACGTGTTATAAAACACGATGAATGCCGAGAGATGAGGCTAGAGAGAGCCTGAGAGCCTGAGTGCCAGAAGGCACGAGAGCTTGAGTACTGGAAGGCGTGAGATCCTGACTGCCAGAGAGCCAAGGAGGAGAACCACAGAATGGGAGCGCTAAACAAAGCCAGAGATAGCTTGACAGTGCCATGAGTTACTCAGAGAAGCTTGAAGGCCAAAGTGCTTGAAAGCCAGAGCGCCGCAAAGCCACAGAGCCACAGAGCGTGATCGAGGCAGCGTGAGAAGGTGAGCTAAAGAACCAGAGGGTCAGGTAGAGCCTTAGAACTACAGCAACATAGCCAAAGCGCTACAAAGCCAGATAGCCAGAGAGCTACATTGCAGAGAGTCCAGGGCAGTCTTCTTCTTGCAGTTGATGCTGTGAGATCAATGGTTCAGCAAGCGTCAACACTTTGATAGCTGTTGTTTCAGATGCCGGATTGTGACAAGCCAGAAAACTATTGATGCAAGGGGAGCCAAAGTCCAAATTGGTAATGGGCCCTGCCTGCGCATCGACAATGTGAACAACGTTATTCACGGTGGATTGGTTTTGCTAAGGATATGAACATCAAGCTTCAGATGGCCCCTTTGTAGTGAGGTATATGATTATTGTTCATGTAATTCTTCTTTATACATTATGCTGCATGGATCCTTGATTGATATTGATGTAGGATCTTGCTTATTACATGTTTTCATGATTCCTTGCTTGATTTGATGTGGAATCTTCTATGTGATGTACTTGTTGTCGTAACTCATTATGTTATGTTTTGAGATCCCTTTTTGTATGTTGCTAGGATACTCTTGTTGTCGCCATGCATGTTTTGTTTTTCAAATCCCTTTGATGCCATGTTGGTGGGATGTTCATCATGCATGTTTTTGTGTCATACTGATAGGAGTCTTTTGATTAACAGTTCTAGTTGCGGAACATCTCTTAGAGCCACTCCTGTGTGAGGGCATTTTTCCTTGTATGATCACGACATCATCTCTTGTGTACATCACCTTTATTGACAGTACTTAATGCAGCGGCCTACGCCATCTTGACAGCGGGCCCAGAAACGTAGTCCCTCCTGGATGAACTCCATTATCAATGACTTATGTTTTCATGTGTTGATGATTGTTTTGTCCCTCTTCTTTTCTGCATGCATATGTATTCATTAATGTTCTTTTAAAATTCAATTTAACACATCACAAAAGTAAAAGGTCTTGGAAGGGTCCTTCTTCACACCCAGACCTAGATCAAGTGGTATCAGAGGGGTCTTTGTGTTGATTTGAATTGCAGCGTGAACAATGACAGATGATGAAAGAGCAATGTACAAGACCATGCTTGACATTTCCAAGAAAGTGGAAGTCATGTATGAAAACTCTACAGAAAGAGACTGAGGAAAAGGAGCAATTGCAGCTTCAGTTGCAAGCCACAGAAGAGGCCATGGAAGAACTAAAGCAAAACAAACATAATCTTCAACACAGAGAACAATGAAATGAAGATGCGTCTACATTAAGAGAAAGAGGAGAAACAAAGTTTGTTATGACAGCTGCAAGCAAAGGACAAGTCCTTGGAAAGGCTGCAGCATGACCCATGTGAGGTAAATAGTAGTTCTCCATCTTCATGTATATTTCTTGATCATGATTTCGTTGTTTTTGAAAATCATACCACAGGAATTGGCTCCAAATTGTTAAAGAAAATGGGGTATGAAGGAAAAGGCTTGGGTGTTAATGGCCAAGGCAACTTCAACCCCATCAAAGTGGAGGAGTTACTGTGTCGAACGGGACTTGGATATGTCAAAAAGGAAGTTGGGGAATGCGCCACGACAGTTAGCGAACCACCAACAACGGATGATGAGTAGCCCTCATCAGATCTTCCAAATCGAAAGAGGAGGTAAAAGATGTTGATTTCCTTTCAGTTTCATCTTCTCATAGTATGATATCTGTTGGAGATTTGGAGATGCTTATTACAGGGACAAACACGAGGCTTCTTACAAGGATGAGGCACGAGGAGAAAGAAGAACTTGGTGTTAATAACCAAGGAATAACTCCACCTTTGGAGGTTGTGCACGAACATCCATTTGCAAGCTCGAGATACACTAAAGGAGAGTGCTCAAAGGTGTTAGATTCATCTGAGACATCGTCGGGGAAAGAGAATGATGGGAAAACATCCCCATCATCCCATGGCAGTTTCCATAGTAGGGAGAGTGCTGAGGCAAGCTCTCATCGCCATACTGACATCCAAGATAGCAAAAGAAGGTATAACCATTTTTGATCTCTGAATGTTCATTTTGATTATGATCATGTTGTTAATAATGAATGAATATCAAGGCATCGAAAAACATGTACCTTTTGTGGTTTACCTAACCATACCTTTTCTAAGTGTTGGAAAAGAATGGCAGCACTCATGAGGTGTGAAAGACCCTCTCAACAGCATGAAAAGAAATAGGTTAAGCAGATATGGAGGAAGAAAACCTACTGTAGTCATTGCAACAGAAATGGCCATCAAAGAGCCACTTGTTGGAGGCTCCATCCAGAGCAACGCCTTAAAGACAAAACGTCGGTGCATGAACCAAGAAGAGCAGTTGTTCGACAAGAAAAACCACCTCAAGGAGGTGACCCATTCACATTGATAAGTGAAAAATGGTTTCTAGACATGTTGTCGTTTCATGGTCATTCTTTTGTAAATCATTTGTTGCATTTTAAAGTGTAAAAGTGATGATGTGTTTCCATCACTTGGTCAGCAACAATGATGTCTGGTCGTATTTTGAGTCGCATTTTACACTCTGAAAGTGATGTTATGTTTCCATCATTGTCGACACAATAATGTTTGGCCTTATGATTGTAAATCATGTGTTGCAGTGATGATGTGTTTTCCATCACTTTTTGAAGCAACAATGATATGTTGGCCTTGTTGTCATAGCCGGGGTATTGCATCCATCTTAATGTAAAATTGACCACCAAGTATGTGTTATAAACTCGTGGCAAGTATGGGATGTTTTGGGTCATTAGTTGGTCATGTCATTCAAGCATGTAATTTGAAAAAACAATGTACTACAGGATGCAAAGGTAGCAGGTGTCGATTCGTCGCTTAAGGCTCCGAAGAACAAAGGTGAAGGAGATGGAAGCGAGACCTTTTCAGGACACTTGTGATGTAGGCAGGGTACGGAGAGAGTTGCAGATTATTTTTCATGCTTTTTGAGGACCAAAAGCTCATCAATGGGGAGGATTGATCCAGGTGGCTCCAGGGAGATACACAGGACAAATAAGGTTTATGAACGCTCAAAAATCAAAGTGTTCAAAATGATGTCGACCCAGGACCAGAGAGTAGATCTCATCATCCTGATTCCAACGGTGTGAATGACACTCCAATTTGAGTCTGGATGATGATGTTATCGCAAAAAGAGTTTTCCTTTGTTCCTTCGAAAATGAGGCATTTTCTCCTAAAAGTGGACTTAAAGCCTTTAAAAGGAAAATCACAATCGAAGAAGTCAAAGGGGGCAGACTTAAGGTAAGCGAACGGGAACCCCCTATCAGCAATCTCCGATTAATCAAAGTCAGGGGCATGTTATGTGCAATATCAAGCCTTTAGAACCAGCAACATGCGATATAGCGATTGTCGATATTGACGTCAGTGATCAGTGTTAGCGGATGCCAAAGGAAGAACCCCCATGCCACAGCGAAAGCGATATTCGATAGCAATCAGCGACGCGCAATCTCTGCGTCGAATCAGAAAACAGATCAACTGCCATGATTAAATTGGCGGTCGGGAGATCGGCGATCCCATATACCAAGGGGCAATGCGATAGTGACATGTGATGCAATTTGGACTATCTGATCAAGGAACAGATCAATGGTCCAGATCTAATCGTCATATTGGTGATCGGCAGATTGGCATATCGATGATTGGTGATCGATGATCCCCTGATATACAGGGCCATTGACATCAGCGATAGTGACAGCGGTAAAGGTCCGGACCCGATGGATTTATAGACCCGATTTCATGAAATTTAAAGTCTGTTTTTTCAGATTTTTCAATGTTTTCTGTGTATTTTGGGTTTGAACGAAAAAAGGTCATTTTTGTAATTTTGTTGTACCAGCCGAACCTTTCGTTCAAACGGCTTCTATTCTCAACCAACAGACTCCACGTTTTAAGTGGCCTTGTCACAAAAACGTGTTATAAAACACAATGAATGCCAAGAGACGAGGCTAGGGAAAGCCTGAGAGCTTGAGTGCTAGAAGGCGTGAGAGCCTTAGTGCCAGAGAGCCAAGGAGGAGGCTATGCCCGGCGGAGAGCTGCAAAATGAGAGCACCAGACAAAGCCAAGGATAGCTTGACAGTTCCACGAGTTACTCAGAGGAGCTTGAAGGCCAGAGTGCTTGAAATCCAGAGCTTCGCAGAGCTGCAAAGCCACAGAGCATGATCGAGGCAGCGTGAGAAGGTGAGCCAAAGAACCAGAGGGTTAGGTAAAGCCTCAGAATTACAATGACATAGCCAAGGCGCTACAAAGCTAGATAGCCAGAGAGCTACATTGCAGATATTCCATGGCAGTCTTCTTCTTGCAGTCGATGTTGTGAGATCGATGGTTCAGCAAGTGTCAGCACTTTGATAGCTGTTGTTTTAGATGTCGGATTGGGACAAGCCAGAAAGCTATCGATGCAAGGGGAGCCAAAGTCCAGATTGGTAATCGGCGTTACCTGCGCATCGACAATGTGAACATCGTTAATCACGGTGGATTTGTTTTGCTACGGATATGAAAATCAAGCTTCAGATGGCCCCTTTGTAGTGAGGTATATCATTATTATTCATGTACTTCTTCTTTATACATTATGTTGCACAAATCCTTGATTGATATTGATGCAGGATCTTTCTTATTACATGTTGTCATGATTCCTTGCTTGATTTGATGTGGAATCTTCTATGTGATGTACTAGTTGTCATAACTCATCATGTTATTTTTTGAGATCCTTTGGTGTATGTTGCTGGGATACACTTGTTGTTGTCATGCATGTTTTGTTTTTGAAATCCCTTTGATGCCATGTTGGCGGGATGTTCATTATGCATGTTTTTGTGTCATACTGATAGGAGCCTTTTGATGAAGAGTTCTAGTTGTGGAACATCTCTTAGAGCCACTCCTACGTGAGGGAATTTTTCCTTGTATGATCGCGACATCATCTCTTGTGTACATCACCTTTATTGACAACACTTAATGCAGCATCCTACACCATCTTGACACCGGGGCCTAGAGACGTAGTCCCTCCTAGACGAACTCCATTACCAACAACTTATGTTTTCATGTGCTGATGATTGTTATGTCCCTCTTCTTTTCCGCATGCAGATGTATTCATTAATGTTCTTTGAAAATGCAATTTAACACATCACGAAAGTAAAAGGTCTTGGAAGGGTCCTTCTTCACACCTGGACCTGGATCATTTGGATACCAGGCTAGGCACTTCTACCATGCCTACACTAGTAGGCTCTTAGTAAATGAAATATTGCACCTTTTCCTTAAAATGGGATCAGAACGATGATGTTAGTAATACCCAACTCACTCAAACCACACCTAATCTCATTAATGAATATCTAATTTAATTTTTTATGGTAAAGTTATGTTGAAATGTCTCTTGAAGATATCTGTTTTAAAGAACATTTTTAGCACTGCCGAGAAGATAAGAGGTGGCAGCCCCTAAAACTTGAGGAATATATCGAGTAAGTTACAAGCGAGGATGAGAATGGCTCAATGATGAAATAAATGTTTAAGATACTTATCTTAATGATACTCCACATTGACTTAAGGATAATGATAAAGATTCAAGTGCTTGGTGCATTATTTTGGAAAATAATGGGTATAGTTGAGCCTAGATTGATAACTTGAGTGAGAAACCCCACATATCCCTATTTTTTAGTAGATTTTTTATTGTATCATGCTAAACATGCTAGTATATTTCTTGTACTCTAACATGTAATGAAAATTAAGGTCAAATAATGCAATTTGTAGTACACTAGCTTGGGGGTCAACCTATGGAACCAAGTAGCATAACTCACTACAAAAGTTAGCTATTTATACCTAATCTCGTGAATAAGAGGCAACCAAGTGAGATTTTGGATCTATTTCTCTGTATCAAACTAATTGAATGATTATTATCAAATTTCTAGCAATCAAAAATATCTATGTGTTGTGTGATTGTTTCTTGTCTCTTGTTTTAAGTGCACCAGTGAGCGCATAATAGCTATTGTATTGGGTTATCCATTGTTTTGTTTTTATTTAGCTCACATATGTGAAATTAAAAGTGGCCACATTATCATTCACATCTACCCTCCAAAAAGGATTAAATCTACACATAACTTCTAACAACTTTATGCTTTTTGCATCATAGTTTTTTAAGTCGTAATGTTTTCATAGAAATATACCAGTAGGCTAATGGAATTTCCATTTTAGCACGCACAAAAACCATTAGGTTCAATATTTCAGTAGATGTACATGAATTACAATTTTACTATGATAACGTGTAGATATTTTGTGATACGCCAAAATTAAGTATAAAAAAAATTGTTATAAACATCAAATGCTAAATTTATGAGCATTCCAAGTTACAGGTAAAGAACCTTGGCAATTTCTAAAAGTTGTATGTTTAGAATCAGTTTCCCCTAAGGCATTGAAATGATATGAAAATCATTATCCCTTCATATTTAATCACTATTAATAATACACAGAATTATCCAACAACCCTCTCTACGAGTATAGATATCACCCATAAACTAGGTTTCCTGTAAAAAAATCATGGGTAGTTTCCTTATGAGGAAAAAATTCATCAATGTATGACAAAATCGATAAGGTTACCTCATAAATGAAACATTCTCCTTTTATTCTTAAATATGTAAGTCACCATTCTCTAATGTCTAAAATTTAAGACATACAAGAGGTTGCAAAGCTACAATGGAAGACAATTTCCTTCTATTGGAGAAATTCAACCATAAATGACCCAAAACAATGAAATATTGCCTCTAGACAATAATGTCTCACTTCTCCTCAAGATTATCCTACTCTTTGATACAAGATCACTTCAATTCAACCCAAATATTAGAAAAGGATGCAAAGATATATGGAAATGATCAATGGTAATGAGGCAATGAACAAATCAGGAGAGAGTCTCAATTCTTTATACCATTTTTTTGTTAGAATCATATGACCTTCTCTATGTTGACTTACTAATTATTCATTATTTCATCTAGTTGGTCTAGTATGGGGCAGGTTAATATGGCTAGCATGCCCCCTAATTTAGGCTGACTACCTTATTTCATGTCTGACTAGCATTTCCATTTAAAAGAGAGATGCTTAATTTTTTCCTTTATTTCTTCTTCTCATCAATTAATTTATATATTATCCTATATTCCTAACTGCAAAAATAAGAATATATACATCAAATTAATTACCCTTCATTTTTTCTCTTTGACATCAAAATTGTTTAGTTATATTGATACAATCAAGGGTGGGTTTACTACAGGTGGTTTACAATGGCACACAATAGTAGCATGTGTTCATCTATTTAAGTGGTTTCTTTTCTCCATTTTAACATGTGTGGTTTTTTTTCTCCATTGTAAAGTTCATTGAATGGCCAGATTGGCTATGGATAATAGATATATCTATTGGAATTTATCTTTCTTTATTAAAAGGTTTCCATTGTAAATCTTTGCTTTTATGTGTTCTTGTTGTTTCTGTTATTTTCTCTTGTGAATTCAACAAGGTATCAAAGCCCAAGTAGACCCAGAATATCTAACAATAATGTTCTAATAATGGGAGCCATGGAGAAAGTGTATGGAATTCATTAGGCTAAAATTTAATGCAGAAAGCTTGACAATTTCCTAGTAGGTTGGAATTGCGAATGAAAGAAGCAACAAATTTGCAGTTGTTGTTGTTGTTGTTGTGGGATCCATCCCAAAGAATGAAAATGAGAAAGTATTTTCTAGAGAACTTCCCACAAAACGGTGATGAAATTCTAATGGTTGAAGCAAGCGTTAGCATAAGCATACTGAGGCCAGGTGGAATGGTGTGAAAATATTGCATGTGAATACCTTGATTCGAGGATTCATCTATTAAGGTCGAGAATTGATTTTAGGTGATACAAGTAAGAGGGCTACTATAATAATACCATATTCTCACATACACTTAAAGGGGGGATTCTTAGGTTAACCTTACTTCAATCAAGGGCCATTTTACTGTAAGTGGTTTATGGTGGCCCATGATATTCATGTGTAGGAGGCATGTTTAACTAGAATATTGTCTCCATTATAAAGAGCCTCAAGTGAATGGTGTTCACTGGATTGTCCAAGGGTAATGAATATATATTTGTGTGCTTTCCTCAATATGGGTTTCCACTTTAGACCAAGCCTTTGATATATGGCACTTGGGTGCATGCTTGTGTTTATCTCTCTCCTGCAGGTGTAAAATTCAATAAAAATTAGAGATATAACAGTAATGTTGAGATTTGTGTATGTGTTCCTACAGCTGAGTGGATAGGCTTCTGCCATAGTACAAGACAACATTTTAATGTGCCATTCATGTAATTTTTCCAAAACAAACAAAAACATATCATAATTAGAAAATACATACAAACAAATAGAATAAAATAACTATATACTTTTTGTGCGTTGAAAAAAAAATATAATCTTCACCAACAATTGTCAGTATATGACAACAATTCATGCCTCAATATCATTTTATATAAGTTGAATAAATTCAAGAACCAAAGAAAATAAATAAATCATTGAATTTGGACATTATTTTTTATGTGATGTATACAAACTTAACAAGTGATGTATTGTCCTAGTGAAAACAATGACATGAAATGTTAGTTTGACTCATAGGACTTGACATATTAATAAAACAATTACATGAACTTGACTCCTAATTGTTGATGCAGTCTATTAACTAGTATTCTAATCTCAGTGGACCTGCGATATCCTACAACTTGTTAAGACCTTAGTTTTGTGTTATACCTACTCATTATTGTGATATAACAAGGTTACAAACAAAACCTTGGTTCACATAGTGAGCACGCTATGATAAAATGTTTGAATTTGACACTTTATGACAGTGATACATTACTATTGACTTGATAGTTTGACTTATTTTACAATGACCTTGATATATTAAATTTGACATAGTAACAATGACCTGAAGACAACTTCTAACTTAACATAGTGACCTTATGAGTTGTAAAAGTAGTTTCTGAGTATAGATATGCACACATAACAATGTCTAGGACAGTGGTACTTTGACATGGTCTTGGGTTAATGTGACAACCATAGTGAATGAAGCAACAACACCTTTGGACAATCTTGTAATATATAATATTGAGCTATGAAAATATGAATTAATAGACCTGACATTGATGCCTTACTATGACAAGAACTATGATGAGTTTCTTTCTTTGACTTAACTCATTTGACTATGACATTCACAATGATAGCATTGACAAGTAATGTAATGAGACAATAAATGAAATAGTTCGACTTTGTAAAATATGTGAATTGAATACCTCCACCTACGGAATAATGGGAGTAATGGGATGGAGTCCTTATTTCATAGTTATGATATAGGACATGCATAAGTGGTGTGTAATCCTTACTCCCCAACACTAATCCTTCCAAATTCTACTTAAACTAGTACAAATGTAAGTTTACTTGTTGATATTATTTCACTTAAAATTTACCCTTTTGGAATGAAAATTAATATATTATTATTTAATTTGGTAATTAGGAAGAAAATTTATTTGGAAATATCCAAAAGGTGACACATAGGGATGTTGAGTTAGCCTTTGTTAAAAAATTACATTGAGAAAAAAGGAAAGGATGCCACATAGGTGGTTAATAATGACTAATTTTAGGAAATTATAAAATATAATTTTTGTGAGAGGTTAGATTGCTAAAATTATATAGTTTACATATAGATGAGACCTCCATGTGATTTTTTTTGGATGGGGAAATAACATTATATATAAAGACTATTGAAATTCTATTAAAGCATGGTGAAGTTTGAGTCACTATATTAGTTAGATCTAGAAATAGGTTGAGTATTTAAAAACTAAACTCCCTTTTCAAAGGATGAAATGTACAGTAGGTGAGAAAAACCATCTACTAAAACATATTATATTATTGGTTTTATTCTAGTTCTTTGTTGATCCAACATAACATAGTGCTTTTAAGGGAAAAATATTGTCCCTGGGTGTAGTAGCCCAACCCATCAAGTTGGTCCCACAAGAGACACTTGAACCCCACTATAAGACTATATACAAGAGAGATATTGGACCTCATTTGAGTCACACAAGTAATTTGGTCTCTTCAGGAAGTATGAGGCAAATTTAGAGCGAGAAGGAGGTGAAGGATAGCGAGGAAAGAAATAAGGTCTATTTGTTTGGCTTGTGACCAATTATTTGTTTGGAAAGCTCACACATATGGGAAGAAAGCTATCTATGTTCAAATTTCAAGCTAGAGAAGACCAACAGACCAAGCTATAGGGAGAAGAATTGTTGTTTGGGTGGTTGACCTATCACTTGGTGAGTTGTCTTGATCAAATGTCTTGGAATTCTTCATTGAATTTATCTAAGAAGAGAAGTTTTTGGGTTTTTCCTTGTGGACGGGTGTTTCCCTAGTCTAGAGCCTATTTTTGGTGTTCTTGTTTGCATTGTGATCTTCTTTACTGGCATTGTCTTGATGATGAACACAAAATAATAATGATGATGATGAACTAACATTAAATCATAATATTTGTTAATATAACAAGAGAAATAATTATAAAATAAATCCTAATTTGGTTTGCCCTAATTTTACTCAACATCTATGGCCTTGGAATATTAGCAAATTAGAAATAAAAAATTGTTTGAAATAAAATGCAACACATAACTAAATCACGCACCTAGTAGCCAAGTAATTGGTGGGCTAAAGTTTAGCGATACCTCAATGAGTTTTTTTTCGTGTATATGACTCCAACCCTAGTTAATCTCTCAAATTCAGATATGTGAATGAAAGTACCTACAAAACAAAGGAAGGAAGAGAAGTTAGATGCAATAAATAATTAATAAAATATAAGAAAATTAATACCAATGTCGTATGACCAATTAATAGAGTAAGAGTTTATCCTACTTCCCTGCATGAAAAATGATGGTGTATGGTCTTTCACTGAAATACAAACATAATTATATAAGAAAAGCAAATACTACATGAATATTTTTCATGGAGAAGTTTGTTATTTCTTATAAACCATTATGTAACTCCCACTCACCCAAGAAATAAAACAAAAATATCAAACAAATTTTGTTGTCTCACCTAAACCCTTACCATTTTGAGCTATTTTCTTCAGATAGGTGTTCCACTTCAACATCGGAATTGAAAATACTTGTCCTAAACATATTCATGAGACCAATGAGGAAAACTTAGATTAAATTTGACCAAATATTAAATTTAATTGCATTAATAAATAATAATTAAAAGGAATTGTGTGCATGAATACCTGAATGAGCTCCTCTTGATTTTCAAAATAAATTGTTGCACTAGTTTAATTTTGAAGCAAACCTCCCTCAACTCAATGAAGAAACAAAGAAGTCAACATTAACTTTGTTGTTGCTCTGTTGAATTGAGGGTGTTTTTCCCCAAGATTATCCAAATCCTAATTTATTCTCTACTAAACAAGGCCAACCATGTGAAGGTGGAAGCTCTCATGCCCGGCCCCACACACCCCCCCCCCCCCCCCCCAACCACATCACTCTCAATTCCCCAGTACATAATCTATCTAACATATATGAAATAGTTGAAAGAAATACATTAAGTACAACCAAAAAACAAATAGCAAACATTCATTCATTCATAAATCCATAAAATATTTCATATCAATAAATTTTATCATAAAAATATGTTTACATAATATGAAACAAGGTCAAGTACATAAAGATACACATAGAAATTATTCATTAACATATAACATTCGTTCATTCATTAATCACAGACACAAAATACTTCATCCCAAAAAAATGTATCATAAAGAATATGTTTTCATAATATGGTACGTGATGTTTCTAATGATATAACTAGTACAATCATTTGTTTTTCTTTTCCTTTATTTTTGATGGACTGGTCATGTACTCATGACATTGTTGAGGCTACCACAAGAGAAGTGGATCATCGGCTATAACAAGAAATGAGCATTAAATTGATATCTTTTATTATTATTCATTAATAAAAATAGCATTAGAGTTTTCTTTACCTACATGCACTAGTCAATATTTTTGGAATGGATGCTATATTTTCTACTATATCTATTGTAACTAATATATATATATTCACTTCATTTTCTAATGTATATTAGTCTAACAAAATTCTAACATATATTAGTTTTCAATTCACAACATTTTATTATTATTATGACAATTTAAGTACATATGAGTGTAACGTCCATGATGGGATGTGTGAATTTTCCTCCACACACTTCCCATCAATGATTATAACTTTGAATGGGCTAGCACTGGTCTATCATCACCATCTCAAAATGACCCGGTAGATGAAAATTTACCATGTCTGTCATCATCACTTTATATTGTTGCATAAATGACCCCATTAACAGATTATATGCATGAATTTCTAGCAGGCCATCCCCTCTACCAAGCCTATGATTGATTGTGAGAATAGGTGAACAAAGTATAATTTATAAGTAGGGGATCTTGTCAACAAAGATCCATCAATTGTCCTTTATTCACTTGTTGTCACAATCAATTATATGATAGGTAAAGGAGATGGCCTTCCATAAATTCATGCATATAATTTGTATAAAGGGTCATTCATGAGATAGTGTGAAGTGATGATGACATGAATTGTAAATTTTCATTTGATGGACCATTTTGAGATGATGAGATAGACCAGTGCTGTCCCATTTAAGGTTATAATCATTGATGGGCAATTTGGGGAGGAAAATTCATACTTCCCATCATGGAAATTACACACATATGTACATAAATTATCATCATAATCTCAAATTATTGTGATTAAGCATTGAAGTGGGAGTAGCTAGCACCTAAATTAGGAGTGTGGTAGTGTATGGTGGAGTGGGATAATTATACAAATTGGTAGATGGTTGACTTATCATGGGCATAGACTGTGTAAAGTCTTAGTTTATTAGGAGAATATTATTATAGGTTCTTGGTGTTCGTAATGGATTTAATTGACTTATACCACGAATTTATCAAATATATAGTATTCTACACCCTCCTTGTATTTGAGGATAGTGAACGGGGGTTATCCAACCCAGGTGGAATAGAACATCCCTCATGTATAGCCTAACCCTACCTGTCTCTCTATCTATATGGACCAAAGTGATGATCTATTGACCTATCAGTGCTAGCCAAGATGGATCAGCTATGAATATATGATGATTTTATTGGGCTATAAATCTATGAACAACCCATCACATTGATTTGTAACCAATGCCATGAAAGGATCTAAATCTCAAGAAAGTGTTAAATATTAAAGAGAAATCAACTTAATATTTAAACTAACTCTCTGCCCTAGATTTCTCAACATGGTAGAATAGCTAGGTTTTGAAGTGATGGCAGAAAAGAAGATCAAATTGGCACCATCTCATCTCAAGAAGAGTGAATTCTTTAATCCGAATTTGTGAAGGAAAGAAGAAAAAAAATATGGGCATAATTACTATCCCTTATTGCAGAGATAAGGTCGATAGTATACACAGAAAGGAGAAAGGGGTTTTGGAGGGATATAAGCACTTTTCTTGATGAATGAATAGCTAGAATACTTTATTTCCCTGGATCGAACCTATCAAACAAGAAAACAAAGTTCTGGGCTCATTCAGCTATCCCTCTTCTCTGTGACATAACCTTATAATTATTGAAAAAGAGAAAGAGCTTAAGGAATCTTATCTTGATGGACTAAAAGGCTATTTTTTGAGCTTAATAAATTCTAAGCATCTTGAAAAAGTAAGCGAAGGTATGAGGTAATTTCACAAGATCTGAAGTCTTCAAAATTCATCTATCAAGCCTTCGTTTTGGACAAGTTTTGAGTGATCATAGTCTCAAGTTGAAAGGCATGTGCATGAGTCTCTTTTGGAATCCCTAAAAGGTTTTCCATTGTCACCTTTTCAAAGGGATTTGAAAGCACTATTGAAAGAGGATACACTTGTACATAAAAGAGATCTAAGATCAATGGTATTGATGACGTCATTTTGAGCTTAAATCTTGTTGAAAGAATTCCAAGAACCATGTTCTACACCTTTTCATTAAGACATCAAAATTATGAGCACATAAAGAGACATATAGAAAGTATTCATTAAGATATAACATGCATTCATTCATTTATTAATCATAGACACAAAATACTTTATCCCAAAAAAAATTATCATCAAAAATATGTTTTCATATTATGGTACATGATGTTCTTAATGATATAACTAGTAAAATAATTTATTTTTCTCTTTTTTTGATGGCATGTTTGTGAACTCAAGGTGTTGTCGAGGTTGCCACAAAAGGGGTGGATCATCAGTTGTAACAAGAAATAAATAAATAATTTATATTTTGTGTTATTATTCTTTAATAAAAAGAGCATTAGAGTTTTCTTTACCTCGTGCACTAGTCAACACTATTGGAATGGCCATCTTGTGCTACTCTTTTGGCTTCTCTATGGTGTTTGTATGATGTGGTGTGATCCCTACCAAAAAATCCTATATAAGAAATAAAATGGTTTTTCGATTAGACAATGTAAAATTTTGAAAAAAACATTCATAATTGCACTTTTGACACAAAAAAATCACTTTAAAATATGGTTATTACCTAATCTCTCTAAAGATGTTGGTTGAACATGTTGATCCTATATTTAATATCACTAAATTTTTTTTCTAATGTGTATCAAATGAGTAAGTTCTTTGTTCGTTCTAACTACAAGCTTATTCAATGTTACTATTGGGTTAGGAGACATGTACAACTCATCATCATCAAACCAATCAAGATCATTAAGCACTTCCTCAGTAGCATATGTGGGCTGCTATGAGGATGATTCCTTCCCCTTATAACTCATTTTACCAAATAAGTGTAATTTGTAATTTTATTCCACCATCCTCAACTATAAAAATTCAAATATTTGAGTTTGATGAAACATTTTATATCAATAAAAAATTCCAATTTAATGAGTTAACTCAAATGGATTGGGAATCATTTGGCTTAAGAACCATCATGAGTTGACTGACAATGGGCTATAGTATATTTGTTAATTGAATTGACTTGGATTGGTTCTAGATTAGGAGGCCTAGTTAGTAGTACTAAGTGAGCCAATGGTATATTTCAATAAGAAGCATGTGTTTTGTTAATCATGATCTTTTCAAATGGATAGTTGAGTTAATTATCATGAGTTGAAACCATTATGTAATTGAAAGGGGCACATAAAGATGAACAATTTTATCACTGAAATTTAGAGGATTAAACCCTTAACTATTCATTTGGAATGTTGATTTAGGCATCATAGCTAAGGGAGCAGTTCAAGGAGAAGAGAAGAAAAGTATTATTCAAGGATAGGAAGGCATCGACTCTTTTATTAAAAGGAACATTAGAAGTATTGTAACACAATATTATGGATGGAAAATCCTAAAGGTCATGTATATTGCACTATAATAATCCATTAGTCCACAAACTCAAATTTGGAGTTACGATCAATCCTTCACTAGGAAATTTCTGTAAGTATCCCATCCTGAAGACTAAAATGGGTGGTTGATTTAACAAATGTTGGTATGTTAGAAACAAGTTCAATGCATGGTAGCTATAATTATAAAGCTTATGGAAACTAGTGTTATAACCCATGAAACCTTCCTTGGTTTTCCTAGTAGTCATAAGGGTTGTACATATTTTAAAATGACTTATATACCAACATTTTTAAAATCCAAAAAGTTTATATGAGACAAAATATTAGAATGTGTCTTCTAGATTGTTCCCCTTATTCAGTTTACATGGGTTTTGGTTGAGACTCTATAAACAATTTGTTTCATTATAATTTATCATAACCTCAAACTAGAGTTGGATGAAGAAACATAACAAATATATTATGCATTTAAGGGCGTCATCATTCATTCATATATCCACAAAATATTTTATCTCAATAAAATTTATGACAAAATATATGTTTACATAATATGAAACAAAATTGTTCTATTTTTTTGCAATGGAAAAATAATAACTTTTTATTAAGATAGTCTAAAGTTACATGTGCACATGCCATGAGGAATTCAACCTCTCAGTCAAAAATGTGGTACTCAAAAAACGGGCTATAAATAAACAAGTGCAGTCATTTTTTTCAGGTTTCTTTCTTTTTTTAATATGTAATCAGCAAGGATGTCTTGATCTTGGACCCATTTAGTTGTTATGGTCTCAAGTGGGGTCAAGCATCAACTACAATAAGAAATAAATGTTAAATTAATATTTATAGCTATTATTATTACAATCTTTTATTAATAAAAAGAGTAGTAGAGTGTTCTTTACCTTCTTCGGTAGTGGAAGGAAGTGGAATACTTTTGGATGTGGCTATATGTTCCTCCTCTTCTCTGGCCACATCTTGTACATGCTCTAGTGTAGAAACAATAAAGGTTATATTTAATACACCATTTGCGTTAAAATGTATTTAATTGTATTCCTTACTACAAATTTGTTTATAACACATGAAATACCTCTAGTACCGAATCGAATGTCACTCTCAAGATTAGGCACTCCACTGTTAGTAGGCTCATGTGGTGTATCTACATTTCTTGCCTAATTTTTCCAATAAAGCAAATTACTTTATGGAAAAAAATAATAACCAATAGATTGTAAAATTAATGATTTATAAATGCTATTTGTTTCTTTTATTTTCCTAAATGTTAGGTCGGGTGGTGGAATATTGTGAGACGCCAAGCTTCTCCTTCATTCAACCATGACTTTATAACCATACTTGAAAGCAAGATTTAAGCCTTCCTCCATGCGAGCCTCTTTGAATTGTGACCCATGCAATTTTGCATTAGAACGTGATTTTTTCTTCTTTAGTGATATTAAATTAAAATTGTTAAAAATTAATAATTTGGATGCAAATTATTTTTTTATATACTTACAATTTTTGTGGCCAGTTTCGAGTAACCACCGAGGACAAGATGATGTTGCCCATGTTTGGCTATTCTAGCCATTATGGATTTGGAAGTATCTGGGAACCTATGTTTAAAATATTTAAAAACTTAATTAGATGTTGCAATGATGATAAAACATCATAATTACATTATTAAAAGTGTCTCATACCTTCCTAGTCTGGGTGGAGTCTTCCCTGCTTTTCGAAGTTCCTTGCATTTGTAACGAGCATTCTCCACTCCATCTATGGAATCAATGGAGGGCGCTCATTCCACCTAGCCCTTTCCAATTAAGACCTATACTGGTCCCACAAATATTTTAAATGTAGGCATGCCTTTAAGGTAACTCCATATTTGTTGAAGGTACCTTCACCGAATAGGTGAACCATCCTATTAATAAGTTCATATTTTAACTTGGAACTTTGGAATTTCAAGTTTGTGCGAATGGCCACCTAAATATTTCCAAGGTTATGTCATACAATATTATCATTAGTTTAAAATAATCATAGACTATACATTAATTTCATATCTCGAAGTTTCTTTATTTTCATGGGGACATTTTCATAATCTACCAAAAATGTGATCGATAGTGATCTTGTGCTAGTAACACAGGAAGATCTAGGACATCTCACTTCAAATTATGTAATCAAATCATGCTCTGCATCCACAACATCATGTGTAGATCTTGACATACATTGTTCAAGGGGTGGAGATCTTGTTGTGGATGGTTGAGCATTTGTACTGGTCTTAATGACCGATGACTCACTCACAGGTGGAGCATTAGCACTGCTACCAATGTCGACCCCCATAGTCATAGCATGAGGATCATACTCTGCCAAAAACCCCTGTAAAATAAAGAGTTTTTTTAAGGATGAGATAAATAAATCATAAACAAATAAATGGGATAATTAAATAAGTTACTCACCCCATATTGACAAACTTGTTGTAGCAAGGTTCTGATTTCACCTTTTATCTCATTTGTATGAGGATCAATCAAAACTAAATAATTAAGTTTCTTGTATGCTTTTATTGGATCGATGGATATAAAAAATGCTTTCTCAGTAACATGTTCCTCACGAGCATATGTGGACTGCTCTAAGCCTAGTGCCTTCCCCTTATCACCCTGTTTATCAAATAAGTGTAATTTGAAATTCATCCACAATTAATCATAATTATATTAATAAGAAAACCACTATTGACATATTTCTAAATTTATATAGAAACTTCACATTATATCATGGCCAATATAAAAGGTTCTAGATATATAAAAACTTCATCATCTTGGAGGGATCTTGCAAGAGGCATTATGACAAGATCAATATATATTCTACATATTATATAGAAACAATACTTTGAAATGCATAAATGAATGCATTTTCTCAAGTTGGTCATATGCATATTAAATCTTTCATTTAGTTATATGATGCCTAAAAATATCAATTTGACTTACTCTATAACAGATAAAATGCTACTTGTATATATATCTTGTTGTTCTATTATTTTACGTACAACTAAATTGATGTTTACATGCTATGAGATTGGTGACCTTTGACCTTGATCAACCTGACACAATATTTTAACCATGACATATGAAAATGTTTCCTCAACTTACAAGATGTCTAACAATATATTGTAGTAAATGAAAATCATAACATACAATAGACATTGCTTACAAGTTGGGTAAAATTGAATATATCCCACCTACATAATAGCAATATTTTTATATATTCTATTCAAATTGTAATCAATGAGAAACTCATCCCCTACAGCTATTGATTTAATGGCACATAAGAATACACAGTTTCCTTCATGTCCCTCAAATATGCAATTGGGTTGCTTATTTGTGGTGATGGGTCATGTACTATTTATAAACCTTGCAATATTCCCTGTTGATTTTCACCTACCATCAATATACATAGTTGCACCTTTTCTTTCATCATTGTATTTTAGTTGTATATAATTTTTGTCATTCCATATCTTCACATACTTTTTGTCGTAGATCTTTCCTACAAATATATTAAAGACAAAAATATACCAGATAAAATATGCCAGAGAAAATATGCCAAGATAGAGAAAATGTGCCAGAAAATGCTTATTTATTGATAAGACCCTTGAGGTAGGGTAACACCATAAAAATACTCCTTAAGGAAGCATATCACTCCACAAGCCATATGCTTGTCAATACAACAATCCTTGACATATCTCAATTGAGAGTCCTTAGAATCTATATAGGCTTCATACATATAATACCATGGGTAATTACCATGGGTCTCTAAATACCATAAATCCAATGCATGGGCTTATGACATTATTTCTTAACTACTTATGTTCCCTTTCATAATGTTGGTTAACCACTTTATTTATTAACTATGATCCATTCATTTATCATCCTCACATTATTACATTACATTATTCCCTTGGGTACCTTCGTTTTTACCTGATATTACCCCCCCAGGTATACTACATTCCACCCCCCTTAAGCATGTTTCATCCTAGAAAAATGAGAAGAACACAAATAATAAGATCTACTCAAAAGAGTAGTCCACTGGTACCATGCACGTGCTTCTAGCCATCCAAGAGAGGGGTGAGTACTTAATCTAGCCGATGCCTCGCTCGCTTGAGATGGAAGTTGGTTCATGTAGTTCCTCTATGTTGACGTGTTGTGGGTGGATCATCACACACCTCTGTGTGTATTTCAGGGGTTGTCGTCCTTGTTTCTAGTTCTTTTCCACCTTGCTGGTTGGTGTGGGTGGTGATATATTGATGGTGTATCTTTCTTCAATTCCCCACCTAATGGAGCTTGAGTGGTATCGAGTTCCTTTTGTGGTACTTGTTTTTGTTTTCTTGTCTTCCATCATTACTTCTACTACAAACTCCTCATCTGATGTGTCATTACCTATAGAGTTTTATACTTGGGCCTCCTTAGACTCTACCTGTTTACTTATGGAAATATCCTACAATGTAATTTTCTTCTTTTTATACCAGAGCTTTAGGAATTTCTTATGCGCATTAATATTTACAGTAGCAACAGATTCCATCCAAGGGTATCCAAGAACAACATCCACATTATTCATATCTGAAGTATAAAAATCAAAATGAAACACATACTTATCCATAGAAATCTTAGAATATTTATAAATTTTGACATCCTCACTATCAACCTATGTTTTTTCAATATGTTTTGTTGTAACTTGTGGTTTTTTTGCCAAATTAACATTGATAAAATTATCCTTGCAACTAGGATGGATAGACACAATGATCTTCTCCTTCTGAATACATCCATGAACCTGTAATAAGGAGATACCGGTAGAAAATAACCCTTTATTATCTTGTTTTCTATCATTAGACCATTTTCCAAAAGGGATTTTTCAAATTATTCATTGGAAAGGTTTACCAACTTATTTTTGTCAAGTGAGTCCTACCATATGGCTGCCTCATCTTTAAAATTAAGCCACATTGTCTCTTTCCAAACTTTCAAAAATGTTGACTTTTGTACTTTTAGGAATTCTTCAATAGTAGGGTCATCATCTTTTCCTGTAAACTTCATCTTGCTAGAACCCTTAAAATAGAGTAAGGGTTTTGAAGAAAATCACTTACTTTGGAGAAAATTTAAAATGGGAATAACTCAATTAATATAACTCAAAATTCATATCATTAGCTATTTTCGTAAATGGAATGACAATTCTGCATCTTCCCATGTGACTAGAATCATGGGCTAGGCACTCTGTGAACTCAGATCTGCACTGCACCTTTTTGACCATCACAAACATTTATGAAAAAAGAGATGATTTTAACTCACTAATATGTCCCTCATCCGAACTCCAATTTGATCGTTTGTTTTTTTGAAATGGGGTGCTTTTTCAAGAGGATCTCAGATATGCACTTATTTTTCCAAAATTCTATGCAAAAAATGCAAAAAAATACTAGAGAGTCATTGTCCACGAATTTTCGTCAAAAACATTTATGTAAACCAACTAATTTTAAATCAGCGATAGCTCCCTCATATGGACTCTGATGGGTCTGACATACTCCATCAATTCAATTAATCCTCTATAGCATACCTTTATTCTATCGATGGGAAATAGCCCCAAACCATGTAATGACAATGGGGCAATGCAATCTATCCTTTCATTAACAGAAAAATTAGTGTTTATTTCAGGAAGATCCTTTGGTGCCCATTGTTTCACTAGATGTGTATACCTCAAGGGTGCCTAGATTTCATCTATGCTCTCATTATCATAAGAACATGACCCCCCTTTAGTGAGAAAAAATTCCATGCATGTATGGAATTTTCTTCTAATCTTTTCACCTCTAGTTGATCTTCACCTACTAGACGACGTAGCAGATGTTTGGTCAATTTATTATGTCCTACCTAAACTTTTGTCACTTGATGAATATATATTTGACAAATACCTGTTTGCTTGAATGTCATACAACATTCCATCAAATGAGAGAAACTATTAGCAAGTTTCATAAGGGATGTTGAGAAACGTGTTGACGAAAGCACAAGAACGTTATAATAGTACAAGTGAGTTACAAGGAAGTTATTTACATTTAAAATATTCAAGTAATATTTAAAAATTTTAAAACTTGAGAACCTATTCATCCTAACCAATGAAATCACTCAATAAATTGAGAACTCAACGTAATATGATAGCATTTAATATTCCATTACAAAACATTACCCACATACTTTGATATTTTGAAGAATGTAACTAGTTTCGGTCTTCGTAATTTTCATTTGACTCATGTCATGATGTAATTCTTATGCATCTATCAAAAGAAGAAAGAAAAGTATTTTTGTAAAGCATGGGTTTCATGCTCAAGTCACTTTGTAATTAGGTCAATCATTCATTGACTGATCCTTGGGATTTTCATTAGTCAAAAGTCCTTATCATATTATAAAAGACCCTTATGGGCTTTTGTATCAATGAAAGAAAAATTATTCAAAAATTACAAATGTCTAGAAGGATCCGAAGGCCAAGTTGGTTAGCCAAGGAAAATTTGACCTGGAGAGGGCTAATGGAGCTTCTTGGAAAGGATATATAAATATGGATCTTCGACCTATTGAGAGACACATCAAGATTTTGAAAGTTTGTAATTTGTCTTCTAATGTTCACACATGTGAATACTCTAGGGTTTCTATGGTTTCCCCAGGTCCAAAATTGCAGGAGGTGTTGTAGGTTTCCTTGGTGAGCATGAAAGGCTAAAAGAGCCTTCATCTTGAAGAGATCTTGTTTTACTTCCCTTGGAGATATCGTTTCACTACACTTGGAGGACTGCACAATATCACCATGCAACATATATCATGAACCATATTTCTCTTATTTCCATCGTGTACCAAATTAAACTTTGTCCCAAATTGAGTGAGAAACTTAAAATGTAAATTTTTGTAGCGACTACAACACCCTCCAAAATTTTGGCTTACACTTGAATTGTGGAGCCTACTGTCAATCCTGTGATCGATCATTCCTTAGTAATTTATTGGTAAGCTAATGATTTCAATCTCCCTTCTTTGATCTTAAGAGTCATTCACGCTTTTATCTTTATATAGTATGTGTCATCTTCGGGCATGGGGATTATCGCTTGTCATGCAAAGGGAAGTTTGTTTTGCTTCAAGGGGAAATATTTGTGAAAATGGGTTGTTCTCATCATATAGACATGTTTCGCACTCATTTCCAAAGTTTCACGCACTATTGGAGAAGTGTCTCCATTATCCTTACAAATTCTATCGTCAAAGCCACACTAGTCATAAGCTACCACAAAGGTTGTTGCATTAAGAGAAGTATGTTTTCATACATTTTGGATGGTGTATGTTGTCTCACTAAGTTTTCAAGTGTGTGATCATAGTCAAGTTCTATCATTGTTCACATTGGCTCCATTGATCCCACACTTAGCCAAATTTTAGAGGTTTCCTAACAGCCTAGCCTCATCCAGCCTTTCTAAATTACGCACTTCACATCTACAACCCTTAAGTATTTTCCTTTCCTACTGGAACTACACAATGCACAGAAATCCCAACCTCCCTTGGCATCCAAAACTCTACAGATGCTTCCTCAGTTTTCCTTCCCTCAACCAAAACTCACTGTCTCCAGAAATTGTGCAGCTCTGTCCATTAAGCCTCTCAGCTACCCAATCCCCCTTGCCTCCTTAAAATGTGTAGATTTTTCTTCCTAGAGCCTTATCCCACAACATCCACTGCTTGCTTAAAATGTGAAATTTTTTCTGTCAGTGGCCACTGCGCAATTCTTTCCCTCAGTGAGGACTGCATAGAAATTTCCCTCAGTCTGGCCTAAGTTGTGAACTATGTAGTCTCAGTGATGAAGCTTGACCCTTGGTTTCTTGAATTGCACAATTGTGCAATCACTGGGTGTTCTCCCCTGACCTGTCACTAAGTCCCAACCTAGTTTATGAATCCAAGTGCAACATCTTAGGTTAGGGAGCTTTCAGATTGATGTTGTCCTGTCATGAGTGAATTGTAGGAATAGGTACACTCTCAAGTCATGGAAAGATGATAAAGAAGGAAAAGTAGGAGGGAAGCATGCCTAGGGACTCACTTGTAGCTGAATGAATGAGTGAACCTATCAAGGGAAAGCAAAGGGACACAAGTTTGTAACCACGCCCAAGACCGAAGATCATTGAATACCTCGCACCAACAAGCTATGCAAAGGAGAAGAGAAAGCACGTCCAAGAACACATCTATCACTCAGCAACAATAGCAACTCAACATTGCCACATCATCAATTGAGTCCATATCAACAATGTCATGTCAAGTCATGTCACAAGTTTCCGTATGCCACATCACTATTGTGGGCCATGTATATCGTAAATCAATTGTATTTTAAAGTGAGAGTCCAATGACACATAAGAATATGAAGAGTCATATAAGTTGAAAATTCATAGTAAGTTGAACAGTCATGAGGGTAGTCAAAGAGTCACTAGGGGAAGATACCACCCTTAGTTATATATACCCCCTTATTATATGAGAAAAATACTTTTCACCTTGGCTCCTCCTGCAGAGCAATAGATATATTAGTTAGTTCTTTGAGGAGCAAGGAGTGGCTCCAATTTCCCACTACTGGGGCTAGTGATGTACAATCTAAAATGTGTCTTGGAGCTTTTTCTTAATTACAGAAGCCTTTTCAAGCCAGCATGTTTCCTTGCATGACTTATGGATGTTTGTAAGACTATTATGTGAATGTTTGTATTTCATGTTTGCTTTCACATGTACTAAGATAGTTGAACTATTTTAGTTGTTTTAGTGCTTATCTTGTTGGAAATGTGCTATAATGGTTATTGCTACTGTATCATCCTTGTGGACTATTTCGCGGGATACTAGACAGGGCTTCCCTTACTCATCATCTATAACGACCGTCTCATCCGCTGTGGACTATTCTTCTTGGATGGTAGATGGATCTTCCCTTGTTCATTGGTTGTAATGATTGTTGCATCCATTGTGGACTATTTCGTTGGATTTTGGACAAGCCTTTCTAGTTCATGTGTATCTCTTCCTAGGTGGTACTACTACCTCTCACTTAGAGGCTCACTTTTCTCCCCCCTTTTACAGTAAGAGAACCTAGACATAGTTGTGTTGCACAGTCACCTTGTTGTTCGAAGATACCATTGCATCACTCTCTCGTGCTCACATCTAAAGCCAAGGTAAACTTTTGAGGATTTGGAAACCAAGCCTTTATACTGGATGGGACTCCTACGCCAAACAGTGTGAGGTCTAATTGGGAATTCATATCGAGGAGATCCCCTTAGTTGATGGATTTCCAACACTATCAATTAAATCGCGCTAGAAGGAGAGCCAAATGACGGGTTGTGCATGTCGAGTCTGGTTTGAATCTCTTATTTGAAATGGCTCTTCCCCAAATCATAATCCTGAGATGTTTTTCTAAAGAGCTTAATTTTACCATCCCTGGGGAAGTTATTCAGGACCTATATGAATTTAAGTTCGATGGTGAGGGTGAATCAAATTTTTGTGAACATCAGTTTCAAGTTATCCGTCTTTGTCTTTTTCACGGAACAAGTTCCAAATATTTCATGGCTATATTACTCACCCTCACATTTGAAGATCGTGTTAATAAATGGTGTTATACATTACCCATTTCTTCTATACATTTTCTCACTCATATTACCAAGAATCTCCATAAAGCCTTTGATAAATATAACCACCAAGATGTTTGTGAAAGAATCATTCGTTTAAGAATGAAGCTTGATGAATCAGTTGAGGATTTTTCTGATCGGTTCTTTCACCTATGTTGCGAAATTCCTAAAAAATACTTGAACTGGTATTTCTTGAAACAAGAGTTTGAGTGCTTTGTTCATGTCTCCTTCTAAGGTGATCTTGAACCTCATGTTTTCCCTTCTTCCCCAACTCTTGTGAATCATGAGGCACCTCAAATTTCAGAGGAGGAGCTTACTACCCCTTTTGTTTCTTGTCCTCCTCCTTTTCCGGTCCCGATGATGGCACCTCTTTGCAGTGATTGCAAAATTGCAAAATCAGCGAATCAAATCTCCAGTCCATCTTCTCATTCTTCTTTCGCTTCATTCGAGGAAATTCTAGAATGGCCCATGAATCCTACAATGAAGACTCAATCCTCCATTCCGCAAGAGGATGTCACCATTCACAACTCTAATCTCAAGGTTGATCCAGATTTATGTTATCCTCTATCATCTTTACATCGTAACTCTTTGTACCATGACTCTCTTGATCAATCCACTTCATCAGCTGGTTCTTCACATTCTCTTGATTCTCAAGCTACTGGCCCAAATTCTGATCAGGTACAAAGAAGTCACATTACATAGGTAGAGGAGCACAAAGGTGAGGACACTTTCAATTTTTCCTCTCTTTTTTAGAATGTTCCATGTCAAGATATTTCATTTCCATTCTTGAATGATTCTCAATATGCTAATCACGGTGGAAAATCCAATACAATCAATTCTTTCAATCAACCCCTAGCCTTGGGCAGTAATCATTCCAATATTTCTTTATGTTGTGACGAATTCCCAAGCACATCATATGATATTTTAGTTCATCATGATGATTTTAATTCAGATATAGAATTTGCTTCGGTCAAAGAAGATGTTCATATCAAAACTTCCCCTTCACCTCACTATCCCTTGTGTCCTACCATTTGCAACACATCCACTTTTGACAGAGATACTCCATGCTCTTTGCTTTCTTCATCTAATGACTTATTCCCTTGACTGACACAAGGTAGTGAGGTTGTTCATAGTGAAATTGAAAACAATCAAAGCAAAGAGAACCCTTCCCACCCCTCATCATATCTTATTTTACATGAAGATAACTCTTTAAATCAACTTGCTCATGAGATATCACAAATTCATTTATATTTGAATGTGCTATCAGAAGAGCCTCTCCATTTGAGAAATCTGGTTGTTGAAGTTGAAAAATCTGGTAAAATATATGCTAGAGATGGTTGCTATCTGACGAGCAGTGGTCATACTAAAATCAACAATAGCATCTATCCTCAAACCATGCATGATCTAGTTCAAGCTTTAAAATGTGATTATACAAGTTGATGTACTTCAACTTCCATTGATGGTTATGTCAAGACCTCGTGACTCTAATAAGTCCCCGGAACATAATCAGATTTGGTTTCTCTCACACAGTCTGTCTATCTGCATGGTTTCACTCGATGTGGATTTCCACCTGAAAAATATTTGTTATTCTGGGTGTGATCTTTCGAATCTTCAATATTTTACTTCTAATCAAATTCAAGAATATGTTACAGTTCATTTATCTTCATGTAAATCTCTCACATCAAACTCAGGTTGGGAATGTCCATCTCTCATAAAGTAATGGAATTCTGAAGTTGATCATCTCAAGGACTATCTTTGCCCACAAGAATCATACTTATCTAATTTATCCCTTAATGGTCAGCTCCTCGATCTTCTTGTGAATCTTATATTACGAATTTGTCCTCTCATCACACCATAAATGTCCTTTACTGATAATGAATGCACAAGTTGTCACATGGATCAAGTTCTTCTTCATTCACCATGCCTTAACTGGTCTCATGCATTCGTGGTGCTAGCATCCTTTTTAAAATCTTTTGATGATCGAGATGCTTGTACAATTTGCCACCAGTTGCAGGAAGACGGTCTTTCATATCTGGCTCTCAAGGAACTTGGTACAATTGTTCAGAGCATTCACAAGATTGTTCAAATTGAATTTTCTTTGTTTATTACAAACTAGGAATCTGATGCTTCAAACAACTCATTTGACCAATTCTCTACCTTTGGTGACTATCATTTGGCTTATCATTTTCCCAACAGCACATCCAACGATAGCTATTTCACACCCTTTTTTATTCTTTGTTCAACATCTCTCTATTCATATTTCTATCAAGCAGGTGATGCACTTCAGACTTTGCTGATGGTTGTGGAAGGTCCTCATTGTCTTGGCATGACTGCCAAGAATGATCAGATCTATTTTCCCTTACAAGATTCCCATCATGATCCCACTTATCGAATCAAAAATTCATATTTTCAAAGATCACGAGGTTTTCAAGAGGGCCATCATGAATTTTATGATCCAATCACTAAATGGCTGGTTTAAACTTACCTAGAAAGTTTGTACCAAGCAATAAGTTTCGATATTTCATCACGCTTGCCAAGGAGCTCGGTGTAGATGAAGACATATACGCAAGAATATTCTGAGTTTGTTGAAAAATGGTATTCATCGAAAAGGAAAGCATGTGAATTGGATAAGAGTAGTGGGTGTGACACACCTTTCCACCCACAGGTAAGACCTTCATTTTCTTGTGCAATTTTTTCAAGTTTTTGTATCTTCTATTGCACATTTGTTTTAATTAATCATATCTTTATGGATGCAGGTTAGGAATGACTACGGTGAATTTAATGGAAATTTCATTACACGTAACCCCAAAATTCTAGTTGTTAGGTTAGGAGTAGGATTAACTATATCGTTAGCTTTCCCTTTATTTTACTCATTTTGCACTCATTTGCCACAGTCTATCCTCATTTCCTTATTCTGATTCTACATCATGTTTTCTTTAGCCATTTTTTTCTTTTCTTCTAGTTTTGTTTCCTTGTTGTGTGTTTCTTTCTTCTCATCTTGTTTTCCTTTCTTCTTGAGTTTTCTTTTTGCTTTCTACACGCGAATAAGTGTTGTTCCTAGACCTATTTTGGCTTCTTAGTATGTGTGTGGCCGAAATATACAGAGTCTTGTGACACTTCAACATTTGCCCAATCTTGTGTCTGTCTTCCTTGTAATTGGTTGTACCTTTTGGCCGATGAAGTTTTGACGAAAAATATGATCCATCCATAAGGAGAGCTTCAGTCCAACCATGAACTTGTGTCTATTCTGGGAACCTCATGCCTATACTCAGTTTTTTGCTTTGGTGTTTTCAAGCTTATCCAAATAGTAGAAATGGAGAAGGCGAAAATCTAAATGAGAGTTATTTATATGCTTCTCTAAAGGAACAACCTATCCTACTCTCAATAAGTCAGGATCCCCCTTCCACCCCAAAATAAATAAGTGTCGATGCATATTTCTCTTAAATAAATAAATAAAGGCGAAAGAAGAGAAAGGCTTCCTGCACAGAGAGGTGAAGCTGACAACTCCACCGGGGTACTGTCCAGGCTCGTTGGCAGTGGATCATTGCCTGTGTTCCTGCGTGACTCTGTCGGGGTACTGTCTGGGCCTTCTGCCAGTGGAGCAACACCAGAGATGAAAAACTATACTCTGAAAATCATAAGCTCACGAGCTAAACTACCCTTCCCAATTTGAAACACTTTGATCTAGCTGAATCTTATGTTTTTTTCAACTAAGAAGGAAAAAAGGGGACCATTTCTACCCATGGGGTAAGTGTAGAAGCTAAAGTAATCTTCACGATGAATCAATACTCCTTGAAGTATGAAGGCCCTACAATAAAAACAAACCAAGATAGAGAAGTTGGAATTCAACTAGCGTGTTGCCAAGTGTTGTAGAAGCTGCAACGCCCTCCAAAATTTTGGCCTAAACTTGAATTTTGGAGCCTACTATCGATCCTATGATCGATTGTTCCTTAGTCAGTTATTAGTAAGCTGATGATTTCAAGCTCCCTTTTTCAATCATTAGAGTCGTTCATGCTTTTATATTTATCTAGTATGTTTCATCTTCGGGCATGGGGATTATCGCTTGTCATGCAAAGGGAAGTTTGTTTTTCTTCAAGCGGAAATTTTTGTGAAAATGAGTTGTTCTCATCATATAGACATGTTCACACTCATTTCCAAAGATTCATGCACTATTGCACAAGTGTCTCCTTTATCCTCACAAAGTCTATCATCGAAGCCACACTTGTTGTAAGTTGCCACAAAGGTTGTTGCATTAAGCAAAGTTTGTTTTCACACGTTCTTGATGGTCTATGTTGTATCACTAATTGTTCAAGTGTGTGATCATATTCAAGTTCTATCATTGTTCACATCGGCTCCACTGATCCCACACTTTTAGAGGTTTCCTTACAACCTAGCCTCATCTATCCTTTCTAAATTGTGAACTTCACACCTACAACCCTCAAGCCTTTTCCTTTCCTACTTGAACTGCGTAATGCGTAGAAAGTCCAACCTCCCTTAGCATTCAAAACTATGCATATGCTTCCTCTAGTGTCCTTCCCTCAACCAGATAGCATTATCTCCAGAAACTACACAGTTCTATCCCTTAAGCCTCTCAGCTGCCCAGTCACCCATGCCTCCTGAAACTACGCAGATGTTTCCTCCTAAGGCCTTATCCCGCGGCTTCCACTTCCTGCTTAAACTGCACAATTTTGTCTCTCAATGGCCACTGCACAATTCTTTCCCTCGGTGAGGACTATGCAGAAATTTCCCTCAGTCTGGCCTGAGTTGCACAGTCTCAATGATCAAGGTCCTTGGCTACTTGAACTGTACAACTGTGCAGTCACTAGGCCTTCTCCCCTGGCCTATCACTAATTCCCATCCCATTTTATGAATCCAAGTGGAACGTCTTAGACTAGGGATTTTTCATATTGATGTTGGTCTGGATCTTGGGGGGAGGCCCCCAAGATCTGAAAAATTGCAATGACAGAAAGAAAAGGAGAGAACACACAGTAAATAAAACCACAAAAAAAAAAAATTAAACAAATAATAATTGTAAAGGGTACATTGTGGTGGACAAGCTATCCTTTTACAAAAATCAACTTGTTACTTATAGCCTTTTTTGGTTACAATATCACAGGTAAACTCCATGGGTGGGTAAATATCATGGGTGAATGAATACCATGGGTTGATGTAACTTACAATACCATGGGTGAATGAATACCATGGTTGGATGCCACTTACAATACCATTGGTTATTTCCATGGGTGGATAAATACCATGGGTTGATGAACACCATGGGTGGATACCACTTACAATACCATGGGTAAATTCCATGGGTGAATGCCATTTTCCATTTGGATTATTCCTCCCTCCTTAAGAATAAATGGTCCCCATTGCGTGAAGTTCCCTCCTGAGAAGCCTTTGTTCAATATGAAGAGTCACTGAAGAGAAGGGTTTTGTGTGGTTAACCCATAACCGTGATGAACGAAGATCCGAGGATAGAGATACCCTGTAATGCTTGCGATCAATTGTGATACTGATAGTGTGTGGCCTAGAAAATGAACTTTGATAAAGTGTGGGTTTTTAGATGATCCATAACCATGAAAAATGAAGATTTGAGGATAGAGGTACCCTATAATTCTTGTTACCAATTGTGATACTAACAATGTGCTGCCTAGAAAATGGACTTCGATAACAAGGATTTTGTGCGGTTGACCCATAACCATGATGTTAATTGTTAATGAAGTGGCAGGTGCCTACATAGCCTAGGGTGGGAGGGCACGTCTCCAAAGAACCCAAGTTGGATGCTACTATACTGAAACTAATGAATGTGAAGTAGGTGCCTACTAAAGTGGGGTGGGAGGGCATGTCTCCAAAGGGAATTCGCTACGAATGTTGCTCCAGATTTAAAATGGACATTAATTGGTCAATATATCTCAGAATAATTATTATAACCTATTTTTGGAAATAGAATGACCATTTTGCATCTTCCCATGTGTTTGAAATCTCTATAATGACACTCTGGAAACTTAGATTCATGCTACAATTGTTCTGTCGTCACAAAAGCTCTGAAAAAATAGTTGATTTTAAATCAACGATATCTCCCTCATACAAACTCCACTTTGACCAATTTCTTTTATGAAATTGGGTAATTTTTTTTACAGGATCTGAGATATACAATAATTTTTCTGAAATTATGCACAAAAACTACAAAAAATTCTAGGAGAGCCATCGTAGCAAATTGTTGTCAAAAAAAAATTTGCAACATAGCTGATTTTAAATCACCAATATCTCCCTCATTCGGACTCCAATTCAGCCAATTTTATTTTTTGAATTTGGGTATTTTTTTTCAAGGAATCTAGATCTATTATTATTTTTTTGTGAATTTTACACCAAAAGTTTCAGATCTGATCTGCAAACTCGCCGCCTGAAAAATTTCCTGCAAAAGAATGAAAAAGGAAAAATTCTTCCCGCTTGACCCAAGAAAGTGCTCTGTGGAGGACATAGCACATGCCTGAAGTTTGTGGAATATTGATGCAAAAATTTGAAACTGAAATATACATCAAACCCTCATTCCCATGGAATCATATCCTGACTCTGATACCACTAATCTAGCTAACTGAAAATTTGCAATACCAAAAAGAAAAAGAGAGAACACATAGTAAATAAAACCACAAATATTTTTTTAAAGTAGATAATAAATGTAAAGGCTACATTGTGGTGGACAAGCTATCCTTTTACAAAATGTGACTTGTTACTTATAGCCTTTTTTGGTTACAATACCACAGGTAAATTCCATGGGTGGGTAAATACCATGGGTGAATGAATATCATGGGTTGATGTCACATACAATACCATGGGTGAATGAATACCATGGGTTGATGTCACATACAATACCATGGGTGAATGAATACCATGGGTGGATTCCACTTACAATACCATTGGTTAATTCCATGAGTGGATAAATATCATGGGTTGATGAATACCATGGGTGGATAAATACCATGGGTTGATGAATACCATGGGTGGATAAATACCATGGGTTGATGAATACCATGGGTGGATGCCACTTACAATACCATGGGTGAATTCCGTGGGTGGATAAATACCATGGGTGAATGCCATTATCCATTCGGATCTGATGTAGTCCCGTCATGAGTGAATTGCAAGAATATGTACACTCTCAAGTCATGGTGAGATGATGAAGAAGGAAAAGTAGGAGGGATCAATGCCTAGAGACTCACTTGCAGTTGAATGAACGAGTAAACCTATCAAGGGCAAGCAAAGGGACACAAGTCTGCAACCACGCCCAAGACCAAAGATCATTAAAGACCCCGCACCATGAAGATATGAAGAGAAGAAGAGAAATCACATCCAATAACGTATCTATCACTCATCAACAATAGTGGCTCAACATTGCCACATCATCAAGCCAGTCCATGTCAACAGCGTCGTGTAAAGTCATGTCATGAGTTGTCATATGCCACATCACTATTGTGGGCCATGGACACATAAGATTATGAAGAGTCGTGTAAGTTTAAAATTGATAGGAAGTTGAATACTCATGAGGGTATTCAAACAGTCACTAGGGAAAGCCACCACCCTTGGTTATATATACCCCCTCAGTGTATGATCAAAATACTTTTCACCTTGGCTTCTCCCGCAAAGCATTAGAGAGATTAGTCAATTCTTTAAGGAGAAAGGAGTGGCTCAAATCTCCCACAACTGGGGCTAGTTATGTACAATGTAAATATGTGCCTTGAAACTTTTTCTTAATTACATAACCCTTTTCACGTCAGCATGTTTCCTTGCATGAGTTATGTATGTTTGTAATACTATTCTATGAACTTTTGTATTTCATGTTTGCTTCCACACTTACTAAGATAGTTGAACTATTTCGGTTCTCTTAGTGCTTATCTTGTTGGGAATGTGTTGTAATGGTTGTCATTGCTATCTCGCCCTTGTGGACTATTCCGCGGGATACTAGACATGCCTTCCCTTACTCATCGATTATAATGACTATCATGTCCATTGTGGACTATTTTGTAGGATGGTAGATGGATCTTCCCTTGTTCATTGGTTGTAACAACTATCGTATCTGCTGTGGACTATTCCACTAGATGTTCGACAAGCCTTTCTGGTTCATGTGTGTCTCTTCATGGGTGGTACTATTACCTCTCACTTAGAGGTTCACTTTTCTCCCCCCTTTTGCAATAAGAGTACCTATACATAATTATGTTGCACACTCACTAGGCACACTCACCTTGTTGTTCGAAGATACCATTGCATCACTCTCTCGTGTTGACAGCTAGAGCTAAGCCAAATCTTTGAGGATTTGGCAACCAGGCCTTTATACCAGATGATACTCCTACACCAAAAGGTGTGAGATATAATTGGGACCTCATATCGAGGAGATCCCCTTGGTTGACATATTTCCAGCATCATCAACAAAAAAATAATTGGTGTTGCTCCTATGGATTAGTTGAATCAGCATACTCTTGTTTGTTTGGAAATGTAACTAGTTTTAGTCTTCATAATTGTCATTTGTCTCATGTCATGATGTAATTATTATATATTGATCAAAAGAAGAAATAAAATCAGAAAAAAGAAAATTTTATAAAGCAGGGGTTTCATGCTTGAGTCTTTGGTCAATATGTTAGGAATCCCTTTGTTATCTATAAAATTAATAACACATCAAACATGATCAATTTTTTTCCAAATTTGCATTAGAATTCATGTTTTTGATTAGGTGAGAAGAATTTACGGTTGTATTAAAATTAAATCTATTATATGTTCTCTTACTTATGGCTACTTTTCCTTTTGGTTACAGAGAAAATGCCTAATAGCCTAAGCTTTTTGTGGGCATGATCCTCATACTCATTTTTACAGAGGTTCTTTCCCTATATGATTTGATTGTGGGCATTATTTTATCATCCCAAGATGGTTAGTCAACAAATGACTAATACAAGTTTATAATTGAAAATTTTTGGCTTTCTAGATTTGAAGTTTGTAACAACTACAAACCCATATTGGGTTTCTTTCTCTATGTCACATAAAATTATTTTAATTTGCCTTCTTTTTTTAAATTGTTTTGTAAAGGGTTGGTTACTTGAAGTAGATTTACTTGGGAGAGGGAATTATTTGTTCCTTCTTTACTTGGATATTCTTTAATAATAGCCTACTCTCTCTCTCACTTTCTCTCTCTATCTTCTAGCTTCTATATTCTTATGTAGGAAACATCATTACACTATATCTATAGCTTTCTCTTTGACGCAATCAAAGGCTTTTGATTTATGCAGAATAAACCTTAGTTATGTTGTTATCTGGCCCTTAGAGTTCATTGGTATTTTGATGATTTAGATGCAATGTTTTAGAAGTTCATAGGCATTTATTTTGGTAACAAAACTATTTTAAAATGTTTTTATTCTGAATTTTCTTTCATCATTTAAAGCTAATGTTGAAGGTGTTGAAAATGGTAACTAGCTTCAGTCTTCATAATTGTTTATGTACCATGACTTGATGTAATTGTTAAAGAAAAAGGAAAAGAAAACTATATTTTGCAAAAGAAAAATTATTTATTGAAGAATGGGTTTATTTTCCATTGATTATTTTATTAATCTTTGACACCCATTTTGTGCCCAAGGGTTTTCACAAGGTATAAGTCAAGGTCATGATGTAAAGTACCTTGGAGGGCTCTAGGATCAATGTAAATAAATTATTTTTGAATAAAAAAAGGAAAATAAACCAACAATTGATGGGTCGGCCAACTCATCCCCACAAGAAGGCAGTTTCACCACACCAAAAGGACATATATAGAAGATTCATTCGACCTCCAAAGAAACTAATCAAGTTTGCATCTCTTGAGAAGTCTGAGATAAATCAAAGCTAAGAAGATGAGAAAATCAATAAGGAAGAAGAGAAGGCTTCTTATTTTGTTTTGGGAATATTTTCTTTTTTTGGAAAGGTTGCACGTGTGAGAAGGGAAGTTTCTTTGGTTCAGATGTTAGCCTAGACAAGAGGAGTAGTTTGAGTTGAAGAGAGAAGCACTGTTATTTGGGTGGCTGGCCTATTACTTGGTAAGTTGTTTAAATCAAAGGTATGGAAGTATTCCTTGAGAATCTACAAGAAGAGATTTTTTTTGGTTTTCCCCTATGGAGGTTTTTTTCCTATTGAAGAGGTTACTACCAATGTCCTTGCTTACATTGTGATCTTCTTTAATTGGCATTGTCTTGATGATAACAAACACAATATAATAATATTGATATTGGGCTAATAATATCACTTCATCGCTGCATAGTCCATCACACATCTCTATTCACTACATTTTGACTCATGTGCTTACAACTTAATTCCATGACACATGACCCACATAAGAAGTGATCAACATATATATTACAAAAAAAGTCCATCTAATTTCTTAGGGCCAAAGAGGTGGCCTTGAGCAAGACTATTTCTTTTAAAAGAAGAACAAGCATTGGTAAGGACTAGTGATTGGAAATTCTTTCTTATTAAATGGTCAGTTAATTCCCAAAGGATTCAGGGCCTTCATTGGTATGGAGGGCTTTAAAGGCATAATAATCACTTTAGTCTCAGCTATTATTAATTATTTATCAAGGATTTTGTTTAAACATATAATAACTATTAATGTTTCATGTTAATTATGTGAAAGTAATTGTAGTTTATTTTGATATTGATTACCTATCATATAGAATGGATGTTGTTTACATATTCATTATTAATATGGAATTGATCATAGAATGTGGAATAAATTAGTATGCATGTCAATGGGTCATGAATAAAAACATCATTAAAAATTGAAATGTGATATTCTAACTCATGAATGAAACATGTAATGATAAAAATGATATTTGAATGAGGTATATGTTTGATGCATAGATCCTAATTATTAATATTGGATAGATATTGGCATAAATGTGTGTGTGTTTGTTACAAGCATGACACTTCTAGTATCAATCAAACTAAAAAAATAGAGAATATGAATAACCTACAAGAGCTCATACCTATGATAGAATGTTTGCAAGATCTTCTTAATATGGATGAGGACAATAAAGTACCTTCATTAAACCTATAATAATTAACCTAGACTTAGTGTACCACTTGAAGCTAGATATTCGTGAAAATAGTGGAAGGTTACAAGCCTTATAAAATAAAAAAAATTGAATAGAACCTCAGATCAATACTATGACATTCAATTATTATTGGGATAAAGCATACGGTGAGTTGATACACCTTCCATGAAGCATCAAGATTAGTCTCAATATAGAGACTTGTGCCATGGTAAGTGAGGCCACTCACACACCATGAAGGGGAAAATAAGGGTTTTTGAGTGAACAAAGGTTGATTGATTATTTAAGCACCAGGAAGGTGCAAATTGTACCACACATGAAGAAATATCAAAGGAATAAAATTGATGATTTATAGGTTTTGTTGAAATTAATAGACATTGTTGCACAATCATCTTGTATTGCACATATTTCCATCAATAAATAAATGGTTAATCTCGATTTTCATGCATTATATAGGAATTGGTATCAAATTGATACATCAAGATCCATGTTGCAACAAGGTCACTGTCATAAGGATAAGTGCATTTCTATTATCATCATATAGATACATAGGTGTGACAAGTGATTGATGTACATATGGATTACTGCATTAAAGACCATATCTCATGCATAGGATTAACTGTCTATGTCACTATCATGATGATAGTGACATAAACTACTTTCTCACTTTCTTGATGATCACTATAATATGTCAAGAATATTGTCAGCTACCAACCCTAAGATTACTGATATAGGGTTTCTTAGGGTCACTGTTCATATTTCCTTTAGATTTGTCATCATTTTATATGAGTCATAGAAGAGACTTTTTAAGGAGACTTTTGTTATTTGAATGTCTAGACCAAGATTCCAAGACTCCTTAAGGTTTCACTTTAGGGTTGATGATAACAAGATATCAACATATATATATTAGAAAGAATGTGATATTGAGAAAATACAAGGTTTCAATGCCATCAACCAAATCATAAATTAAAGACTTCCATACTGTAAGTCGATGTCGTGACCAACAAACTTTATATTGAGGTCATATGTATTTGGTATAGAAGCCATAATTATTAGAGAAGACATACCATATGAATTGTATACATAATAGACACCAAGATGGTATGAAAACTTCCATTACAAAGCCAAAACAAACTTTATATTTATGTCATGTGTATTTGGTATAGAAGCCATAATTCTCATAGAAGACATACCATATGAATTATATAAACAATCGATGCCAAGACTGTATGCAAACTTCCATCACAGTTCCAAAACAAACTTTATATTGAGGTCATATGTATTTGGTATAGAAGCCATAATTTTTAGAGAAGACATTCCATATGAACTTTATTAATAATCAATGCCAAGACTATACGCAAACTTCCATCACATAGCCATACATACTATAGTAGGATAATACAATTGTGCTTATGGATTGTGCCAGCTGAACTATATGAGAATACCAAACAACAATTCCATTCGAAATGTATAAGAATACCATACAAAATTACCATCCGAACTGCATCATAATACCATACAAAAGTGCCATCCGAATTGCATAAGAATACCATACAAAAGTTCCATCTAAACTTATAGTCATGGGTAACAGTTTTGAGCTTACAATCATGGGTAAGGATTCACCCCATTGCAGGTAAGACGAATAAGGGTTTTGATCTTATAGTCATGGGTAAGGGTTTCGAGCTTACAATCATGGGTAATCATTCACCTTGTTGTTGGTAAGATGAATAAAAGGGTTTCAAGCTTACAATCATGGATAAGGGTTCACCACATTGCAAGGAAGATGGATAAAGGGTTTCGAGCTTACAATCATGGGTAAGGGTTCATCCTGTTGCAGGTAAGACAAATAAATGTAGTGGGTGGCAATAGGTGGGTGACATTGAGGTAAGTAAAGGACTGAGAACGACAAGAGAGTTGGGGTGGAGCTTACAATCATGGGTTAAGGTTTGTGAGTCGGTTCTTAAAAAAAATAGAAAACAGAGGAATCTGTTTCAAGCTTACTTCCATATTGAAGATAGGTTTCCAATATTGCCCTTCTTGAATTCCCTAGTGCCCACTACTCGTCCATGCTCTAATGCCCTCATGGCCATTGCTCAAATGCCCTCATGGCATCCTCAAATGCCCTCCTTCTACCTTTTGAAATTCCCTCATGCTCACTTTGCGACTCGATTATGCCCTTTGCTCTACTATGAACCTATATACGATTATGCCCTCTTCACTTTTTATTATACATTATACATCGTATTATATAAGATATATATATATATATATATATATATATATATATATATATATATATCTATATAGATATATATATATATATATATATATATATATATATATATATATATATATATATATATATATATATATATATACATTATATAGTATATTATATATTATTATATATTTCCTATGAGTTGTTAAATACCCAGAAGTAGGTTTGTCCATTTTCACTTAACCAGTGGATGGAATTTAGATTTATTCCATGCTTTATCACATTGAGTACTAAGCCAAGGGAGTTGGGAGACCAATAATCCAGCATGACCACATAGTAAAAGCGACATGCTAGTGCATGATTATTTAGTAAGTACGAATGTACCCATGTAGATCTAAGACTCAAAGGAAGTGGGCAGCCAATCCAACAATCATTCATTATTCAAGGGTTATCCTTGCTTCATTCGCCAAGATGCCCACCAGATTGAAATAGGTTTAGGAGAGGAAGGGATTGAGAATTCCAATGTCATGAGAGTGGTGATAAAGAAAATTCTAAAATTATTTCAAAAATGGTCCTAGATGAAACTATGTCACACTTGCATAGGTGAGAGCACAATTTTTCACAAAAACACATGAAAACATTTTCATAACCATTCTTAAACAAATTAAGAAATTTATAGAATGTGGTGCACATGATTAATCTTAGCTAATATTAACAAATTATATCTAAATTTATTAATAGTGGTCAAAAAAACTTAGATGAGTGGGTTAAAAAAATCATAGATGACTTTTGTGATGAGCAAGCAATAGAAAGGCATCCCTCAATGATGTTAAAATAAGATTTTATGAAAATTTGTATGACTAGTTCCTCTACATAGTACCCACTTTAATTAACAAATTCTTGATTGGTCAAGGCATTCGAAACATTGTTGAACCCCAATCTGCACTAACAAGACTAACTAGTACCTAATAAAAAATGACAATCTAGTTGGGAATATTTTTTGAATGCTAGTTGAAAAATTGTTCAAGATGCTTAGGAATATTTTAGAAATGAATGGCTAATTGTGGTACCTTTCTCAACTAGTAAACATAATTTTGGCTTTGTGGTGGGGGCTGAAAATTTGTGAGAATACCTAAAAAGGAGTAGCCTTAGTTGATACACATTGAATAATCATTATGTTGAGAAAAATGAGGATGTCAACTACAAGAGAGTGCGAGTATGTACTAGATGAAGAAAAAAAAGGATGCTCAAAAGAATGCAATCATACAAGACAATGATTAATATTCAAAAAGTTGGAAGGGACAAAATCCAAAAGAAAAGCATAGTGATGCATGATGTTTCAAACCATCATCAATCCCAAAGAAAAATCCTCAACAGTGGAAAGTCATTGGAGTGCTAAATTGGTTTAATGATTATACAGATTTCACATGGGAATAATCCTTGATTGTTCCTAAGTTGAATGAAGATATAAAGTTGGTAGAGGTAGGCATTATCACCCTTTGATTGGTAGAGAATGTTGAAAGCATAGAGGTTGAGATTTAGGACATATGATATGTAATCATCCAAATCCTTATGTAACAAGTCGTCTATGTTTAATAATTCCTCGTGTTCAAGAATTATTTTGGGAACATTTACAAGTATGTTCTTGACGATCTTCATAGTGGTATCAACTAGACAACCATGTAAATGTGAGAGATATGTTGTTCCTTGGAATACCCCAGAAAAAAGTGAAATTGGTTAAGTATTGAAGGAGATAATAACATACTACTCCACATAAAAGATATTAGAACTGTACCCCTTATATGATTTACTATTTGAGGAGGATACCTCAATTTTTTTCAAACATTGCAAGGAAGTGATGCAACCACAAACAAGACATTTTACATACTATAAAGATCAAAATTGTTAGATCAATGAAATAAACCTTCTAGTAAAATCAACCAAAGTTGATCAATTAAACACTAAGAAACCATTGACTATCCTATGACTAGATCCACCTACTAAAATATAGTAAAAACCCTCCTCCTTAAATAAATGTTGCACCACCATCTACCCCTCTATGAGGGTGATGAAGATATTAAAAATCATTGGTTCATATGTGAGAAAAATTGGGTTGTGATGGATATACCACACACAAAGCAAAGAAAATTGCAAAGTGTGTTGGAGAATTAAAGAAAATAATGTTAACATGATTTATGAATTTTAAGGAGAATTAAACAAAAACAAAAACAAAAAATGGAAGTGAAGGACATTTTTTTATCATTCCTTAAAACTCAATATGTCAAACATCTAATAGCACAAAAAATAAAAGGCACTAATTAGATGCCTTGTGAACTTGTGTTGGAATACAACGAGAGGTTTATATATCTTCTTAGTCATATCCAATATATAATAAACAAGGACTTGATCATAGAATAGTTCATAGCATGCCTTCTATAAAATATATGGGGCACTCTTTGAATACATGAAATAAAAACTTTCCAAGATTCCCTAAAGAAATAATAACATATAAAATCATATGAATATTGTTCTATCCCATCATCATTTGATATAAAAGTTGAATAAAAGTTTGAGATGCTTCAAAAATGACTTACATACTTGACCCTTTAATGAAGTGGCCTATGGTGTACAATATGTACAAATGAAGGTCAATCTAATTAAGAATTTTTCAAATATTGAATTGGCTAATAGAGACCCAAATATTAGCCTAAGTAAAAGTTTTATATTTCTACAAGATATGCCCAAATATTAACCTAAGTAAAAGTTTTATATTTCTACAAGATATGCCCAAATATTACGAGTCACAAAACAAAAGATTGTCCACATAATTTAAACAATGCAAAGCCAAAGTTGTGTGCTATTTGTTGAGAGAAAACTCATTCTATTGAAGAATGTTGACGGAACACCATGGATTGAAAAAACATTTTTGATTAATAAGTTAATCGTTATAGTGATTTTATGGTGAGTTTTCTTTAGAAATCGATGTGTTCATTATTTATGGTTATTTAATTGATTATAATTTTTCTTATATTTGTTTATGAATTATAAGGGTATATTAATAATTTATTCTTGTGAATGGATATGAGTTGTTACATTGGTTATATTAGGCTTGGAATATGCCAGATTTAGCTTATAACATGTCAAGTTTAGGATTTTATTGAGGATGTGTATAATTTAAGATCAACATTTGAGGGGAATTCCACTTGAACTCCTAAAAATCCTATGGAAACTATGTGAATCATATCAACTATGCATGTATTTGGAGAAATCAAAACAAGTTTTAGAGGGTATGTTTGTTCAAGGAATTTGATTACTGCAAGTAATAATAAGAAGAAGTAAGTCACCTTTAAATACTTGTAATAAGATAATACTGATAAATATTTATACAAGTTTTCATACCATGAAATTTTTTAAGGGACATTGTTTATCAAGTATTAGGTTTTAAAGCTTTATTAAACCACATCTGCCTTATCGTCGTGTCACCTGGTTCACCCAACGCCCAACTCTCCCTATACAAAGATGATAGTGATGATGAAAATGTTGATGAAGAGGATGATGACAAAGATGATGATGAAGGGTGTTGGCTTAGGGGGTCCTGACCCAGGTCCAGAGTTAGTTGTGCCAAACAAATCCCTACACTACTGGCCCTTTTGGCATCAATCCACGGTGTGCAGACTAAAGTCTTACTCAAAGTAGTATGGGGGGGTGTTGGAACCAAGCTTCCACACCCAGATATTAGTGTGATGTCTTTTTGGTGACCTAGATCTACCTTTGCGTAGACCTCTATGCTCCTACGGCCTAGTGCTATAACTTCTCTTAATCGGCCTCTAGACCTTCGCAAAGGGCTATGGCTACATTTTGCGGACCTTGAACAAGCCAATTAGCTACTTATGCTAACCTTAGATTACCCTTATATTAGTAATTACTCGGAATTACCTAAGTGTTCCATAACTTTAAAAGAAATCGTTACGATCTTCGCATAATCACTTAATATTAATTGTTTTCAGATAACAATACAGATCAAGTAAAGTTGCGCATCAATACATCATTATTTCATAAAACCATCATTCATCACAACATATATTGCAATCATACATAACAGAAGTAAAGAGACTAAACACAGGAATTTTTGTAACAATCTTCTTTATTGATATTCAACAAAGCTTTACAGACTCAAAACTTCCCTATGCACTCAGTTGCAAGAGTCCACGCACTTATCTACGGACACTACTCTAGGCCTCTGTGCACTTAGCTACAGAGCCTTTTCCTCCTCTAAGGCTTCTATCTCGATCTTCCTTCTTGTTTGGATTTCTCCACCAAATCGTGGTGCTCATCGTGGCCCACTGATTTACAAAAACTATGTCGCAGGATCATAGAGGTCTGCTCTAAGGCATATCTAGGTCACCAAAAGGACATCATGCTGATCTATGGCTGCGGAAGCTTGGTTCCAGCAATCCCCCATACTGCTTCGAGTGAGACTTCAGTCTGCGCATCGCGGATTGATGCCAAAAGGGCCAATAATGTAGGGATTTGTTTGGCACAACCAACTCTGAACCTGGGTCAGGAACCCCTAAGCCAACAAAGGGTAAGAAGTTTTCACAAATGGAAGGGTAAGGAGTTCTCTCAACCTCTGGACTATGAAGTACATTATAATCCTACAACTGGTAAATAGTAATAAATAATTTCATCTCCCTAACATTTATATATGTTATAATTTTTTCATTTGATTGTCAAATTATTTATGTGAGTCATATTTGACTCTCAAATCCCTTCCATATTGTAAATGCATGCATCTACTATAACCATGTCAAATTTCAGTGCATACAAGCACAAATTGAAAGCATTTCAATGGTGGCCCCATTCTCAAGTCATGGGCAGTCATCGGTTGACATTACTTCTTTTTTGCGGACGTCCCTTGCTAATTCGGTTGACCCACCATATGATCACATGGGCACCTATATCGGGTGGGATCCCTAGCGTGCCCAGCACGTGATGCCCCCATGGGAACCCACGTGCCCCGCCTTCGTGCGGACACGCCTAGGGCATGGAAATTCACCCTGCCATGCAAATCACTGAACAAAAATCATTAGATCATCAATGAAAAAAAAATTTATCATTTGTTAGTACCATGTTGGGTAGGGATAGGGAAAAGACTCCGCGGGATGCATAGAGCGCGAAGGATAATAAATCAAGTCAAAGGGTTGTCCACCCAAAGATGATGTAAAGGAATGTAAGTTGAGTCGGCCCGCCCATGGTCCACGGACCATGGAAATGTATAAATAGAGCGAGGCTCTATGGTTAGGGGTAGCTAGTTTTTGAGTAAGAATGATCTGATATGTAATGGGTTTTTGAGAAGGAAACTCTTGAAGCGTCTGGAAGTCCGAGTCAAGGGGGTTGGTAGAAGGATAGAGGCTCTGCAGCTGTGTGCACAGAGGCCTAGTAGAGTCCGCAACTGTGTGCATGGACCCCTACGGCTGTGTGCGCGGGATAGATCTGGTTGTATTGATGAAAGAAGTTGAATAAGATAATTTGATTCCATATCACTGTGTCAAAGATGAACTATTATAGTTCTGATTGATTTATGGTTAATATTTCTATTGAATCTATATGCGTACACTTACATTCTGGGTTAATGCAAATATGTATCTCTTTTAAATGTGTGCACTGGTTATCTTGATTAAATGTTTGCTTAAAGATTGCCCTAAGTAGATCTGATCTATAATAACTCATTAAGTAATTAGTATCAAGGAATAGCGCTGGTCCAGATCTACGTGGAAGCAGAGTAGCACGAAGCTACCGAATGGTGCACGAAACTTCCAAACCACATCTAGACATCCCAAGGGTGCGGAAACCTGGTTCCAGCACCCTCCCCTGCTACCTTGGGTGACACCTCACTCCGCGCTCCGCGGGCTGTTCCCGAAAGGGCCAGTAACTGCGGGATTTGTTTGGCTAAATAACTCTTCCAAAGCTGGGTCAAGCCCCTATAAGCCAACAAATGGTTCCGTTGCCGAGACCGGGATCTACCTAAGGGGTGTCTGATGTTGGAACACTGGAACCCTACAATGAAAGAGCTTGAAGAATGGTTGGATCTAAAGCTCCATGAGTTCGCAGTTCAGGAAAACATAAACCCGCTGATATCGGAGGAAGATTGGTTGGACCGCTATATATACACATATATCCACGAGATCTTCTTCGTTACATTTCTGATAGAGTTGTACAAGTGGATCGCGAGGTTCGCTAATAGTGTGGGAAGGTGCAAACTAGATCAACCTATTGTGTGGACTCCAGAACTGGTGCGCAGGCTAGAGGCCACCGAAGATAAAATTGTATGCACATTAGACCATTGGCTGGATCGCAAATAGGAGGATTTATCACTAAGTTCATGATAGGTACAACTGTGAGTCATAGTGAAGCAGAAAGGAAATTTCTCCATGGACCGCAAGGTAAGTATATCAAATCATTGAATACTTGGATTAAGATGTTGTTGTGTGAAAAAAAGATTATGCACGTCTATTGATGTCTGGAGTAACGTGGAGTGGAAGAGGTTACCGAGGAATGGGAGGGGTAGAGAACAGTCCTCTGATTTCTATCTCACGGGAGAGTGAGGAGGAGCTTGCAAGGTTCTCACCGAGAAGTGCAGTCCGGTTGATTACGGAGCACTTCCCACTGATACCACCTCCGTCCACGCCACCACCCACTTCACCTACATCAAACCCATCCACACCAACACCACCCCCACCTCCTCCACCACCAAAAGTTGGGATGGCGAGCGCAGTCCAGCTGTCGATATTTAAGGGTGTAGGAAATGAGGAACCAGGCCGGTTCTGGTTTGTGATAAAGTCTGTATGGGATGCTCAAGGCATCACAGATGATAACATCAAGAAGGCTACCTTAGTTAGCATGTTGCAGGACCACGTGTTGACCTGGTACATGAAATACTCAAGCGATCATCCAAATGAGGGAATAGCAGCAATCCAGGATGCATTAAACAAGGAATTTGGTCGACCAAAGTTAGAAGCACAGTCGATTATTGGGTTCAAGGAAATCGCAATGTTGCCTGGTGAAACCCCGTGGGATCTGGATCAAAGGTTGAAAAGCACCATCCGCAAGGCAAACATGACATTGTCAGATGCGCAGCACTGCGCTTGGTTTTTCATGTCATTAACACCATATCTGAGGATGGCTCTGTCACAACAAAAGATCTCAACCCAAGTTGAAGCATTGGAGACAACAATGAGGTTGCACGAAATCCCAATACAGGATCCAAGTTTGGGAGTACAACAAATCCAAGTGCAAATAAAAAACCTATGTCTAGAAATGTGAAGTTTGAAACAAGGGCAGGCACCTCAGACAGAAGTACGGGAAGAGGTGTGGTGTATCAAATGTAAGGGCCAGGGCCATGATAAGGACCACTATTTGATCTTGGCGAACTATGTGGCAGGAGGGGGACCAATACCGTTGCGACCAGAGGTACAAGCTAGGCCAAGCATGGCACCCGCACTCTGGTGTGCAATCTATCAGGTGGGAGGAAAGCATGCCACAAACAATTGTCATCTATTTCTGAACCTAAGACAAACCCCTGCCTCCACAATTATTTTGCAATTTCTGTAGAATGGTGGGCCACGATGAAAGAAATTGTCGCAGTTACGAGATGTTGATGGATCGAACACCTGCTTATAGGATGTAGATGGAGGCGCACGGGTAGGATCCCACCACACCACTCGCACGAGGAGGATACCAAGGATGTGGACAGGGCCACGAGGGAATGGGACCTGGATGGGGACGAGGACAATTAATTTGCTATAATTGTGGAGGATTGGGGCATTACACGCATGATTGCACGAACCCGACCAAAGCTTGTTGCCCTTATTGTTACCAATTTGATCACGAAGCAGTCGATTGCCCCACGCTGATTGCTCAAATGAAGGAAAAGGGGGTGCCTCCGGCTAACCCTACTTAGAACGTCCAAATCATGAAGGTTGAACAACGTGTGGAAGATCCTAACGTAAATATGATGCTCAAAAGTGGTGCCGCTACAAGGGAAGATAAGGAGAAGAAGCCAGAAGCAGATACATGGGTCCATAAGGCCCCCTGAAAACAACCAGAATTTGACTTGGAGCGTGCGAAGGAAACCTTTATGGAAGCTAAGAAGAACTTCGCGGAAGCTTCTACTTCGGGCAGTAAGGATCAATTCAGACCAGAGAAGGATACTTCTATGCTAACCACCTTCTTGGAAACATGCATGAAGTTACTCAGGGATGCTAAAGCGGTGAAGGGACTGCAAGAATTGATAACTCAATGTGTGGGAGCAGACGAACCTCAAATGATCCGAAAGTTAGGCAAACATGCTTTGTGCACTGGGTGGGAAATGCGATTGACTATCCAGATTGGAGACTATGAGATGGAGCAGGTCATTTGAATTTAGAGTCCGACGCGAACGTCCTACCAAAACAGACTTGGGAGCGCATGGGTAGGCCCACACTACAATGGTCCCCGATCTAATTACGAATGGCTAACCAACAAAATATCCTGCCCATGGGAAGACTGCATGGGGTTACAGTAGACATTGATGGCGCTAGCACACAAACCGATTTTGAGGTCATAGAAATTATGGATGATAGTAACCCATATCCTGCATTGTTAGGGATAGATTGGGCAACGGATATGAATGGAGTCATCAACCTCAAGAAATGAAAAATGATATTCGAAAAGAAATCTCTCCGCGTAGTGGTTCCGTTGGATCCAGCTGAAGGGGCGCGCTATACTGAGCCAGTGCACAACGAAGACAGTGATGGTGAATTGGACTGTATCTACCAGATTACAACGCAAGATCAAGACAGGGTAAATCCAACAGTGGATGGTAGACTCTCATGGGACCGGGATAGTTCTTGCACGTTGGACTCAGATGAAGAGATTGAACGATGGCAGAACTGACTACATGAAGTAACCACACTAAATTGTAACAGGATGGTGACAATAGGGGCAAAGGAGCAGCCAGCTGATGAGATTTCCACGAAAGCAAAAGAACCAGTCGATCAGTATGAATCGACGAAGGGGAGAACAAACCTACCTAAAGTATCCATAGAGGCACCATGCGCAATCATTGCTTCAGGAAAGGGTGCAATTCCGAAGATGTGAAGGAAATGGCGCGGATGTCGGAGGCAGGCGTGCACACTGATGGGAGAGAAAAACGGGGTAAGCATCCCTCGCCAGCATAGGCTGCAGGTGTATGATGTGCAGACACCCAACTAGCTTAGAATTAGTAGCCCAAGCCACCACAGCAAACCGATTCACCAGCAGCCAGCGACAAGGTCAGCAGGGAACCAGGGGGAAGCACTCACAACGGCCACCCAATAAAACAACCCAATAGGAAGTTGCAGATACTGCGGGTTTGATGGGCCTGTAATAGATGGCAAAAGGGAGCCCAGAAAAGACAAGGTAGCCACAAGCCCCATGGCATCAATAAACTATGGGTACGGCCAAGGAAGCAAAGCGCGCTAAGAAGGGACGGATTCAGCAGAATAGCATGTCGCGGTGCCCACGAAAGCTGCACCAGTCTGCACATAAAGAGATTAGGCCCAGTCGGGTATCCTGCAGCACAGAAATGGGCTATGACCCTACTATCATGGTTGTGCCTGCACTTACGGAAGAACACACCCCCCATAACAGTGCCTACCGATAAAACGGCTACCCAGACGCTCGAGAGGTGCTCGCAGCCCGGGCTAGCAGGGAAGTTGAGAAATCGCACCAAAGGTGCAAACACCTGACTAGTGGTAGAAAATATAGTCTCAGCGCCCCAAGCAGTTGAAAGAAGGCGTGGGACTATAAACAAGTCTGCGGGAAGCCGGCGCGGCAAAAAGATTCTCTACCAAGTCATTCAGTCCACAAGATCGCAGCTGCGCCCGAAGGATTGCGCTACCACGAGGAAAAGTCAAAAGATGACCATTAGCAACATTATTCATGACAAGAAAGTCAGGTTACGTCAGAGAGGAGCAGGCAGCGGGACATTAAGATGAAATTTCTGGACTAGATACACAAAGATCTGTTGTCTAGATGCCACTAATAAACTGGAAAAGGAGGGAAGGGATTTTTTCAAATCTCATAACCTGTGGACAACACTCGAATATTGGCACTTTGAACCAGTGAAGAGCAGCAAGCACTCAGCTACCAGGCACCCCATGAGTACCATGGCCAGAACCCGAGCATGGTTCGCAGAGGAACTGCAACTAAATCAGGAAGAGCCCGAGGACGTGACTCAGGTCCCCGAAGTTCCAAAGTCTCCATGCACACCGCGACCTAGGAAGAACAAGCAGACAATAGGGACAGTCTGGGCCTCACCAAGATTCAACAAACAGTCAGCAGTTGACAAGGGCAAAGCAGTCACCACTGAACCCACTAAGGATGATGACGATCTACAAGCCCTGATTGATCAGATCGATGCACAAGCTGAGGAAGAAGACGTTGCGTTCCAACTTCCGTCACTACCTTCATATCTTTCTCCGTGGACTGGGATGACCAAGATACCGAAGGACTTGGACGCTGCAAAGACTACACTCCAGATCCCGCTTCTTCCAGATGAAATAAGGTTCAAGGGGTTGCCGATGGGGCACGTTCCAAGCATCAAGTTCGAAGATTGGGACCTTGCAGACAGCGACAAGTTCCCCAAATTGGCCGAAGACAAATTATTGCCACAGAAGTGGTTACTAGGTGTGGAGAAGGCGGGATTACTGAATCTAAGGTGGATACCTCACTATCACCGCGTGACCATCACCATATTTGTGATCCAACAGCTACTCTGTCTCATACATGATGGATATCTCTGGTTGGAAGAGCCGATTCCGATCACAGCCGACTTAATCCACCGAATTACGCACCTACCACTTAAAGGGAATGACCCCACAGACATAGCAGGAACAAGTAGCGAGGTAGGCCTCGCCGAAACAATGAAGGCGAAATACCAGCTGGAAAAAGGAAAGCGTGGGTATGTCATAACAAGCATCAATGACCACGCAGTACGAGTTACCACTCAGCTACTAGCTAGTAAACTCATGAGGAAGTGTTGCACAGATGAGGTGCCAGCTCCTATCATTATGCTGGCGGGGCAGTGCGCCGAAGGGGTTTAGTTCAATTGGGCATAGTTTTTATGCGATGAATTTCTGACAAATTGTCAAGAAGCATAGGAAAAAGGTAAGACATTTCATTATGCATGGTTGCTCTTATCAATCCTTCTGGTTACAGGTGAACTGTCGTAGGAGAGCCAGTTTCCCAGCATTGAAGATAGCCTACCCAAAGTAGTGCGGTATATTTCGCTTTGGGCTACAAAGGACACCACAAGGGTTTCTAAAATCTAGGCTTTTTGGACCACCATGGAAGGGAATATATGAACACGGATTGCTAGAAGACCATAGATGTCTCCCACAATCTACAGTAATTTCCAAAGCACAGCTGAGTTCAAAGCGGACATGCATCACTTGTATATCCGGGTGAAAAAGGATCCAAAGAGTTCATGGGTCACACATCCGTTCATTGCAACAGATGATGCCATTTACGCGGTATTAGCAACATGGCCTCTAGAATGGCGCATCCCAGACAAGGCCGTTCTCAACAGGATGGCAGCACAACAACAGAAGAAGGAATGCCAGCAATGACTCACTCAACTGGTAGAAAAGACACATCAGGAACAACAAACCGCTTCGTCGTAGGAAGCTACCAAGAACCTGACAGTAGAAGAGAACTAGGCAGATCAGGAAATGGACTTGGAACAGGACCCGCAACAGGAAATGGAGACGCAGGACCACCTCAAGCAGCCATGCAGTAAGGAATCACCGGCCGCATGAAAAAAGTCCAAAACAGCGAAGGCTCTAGAAAAAGAATTCATTAACAGCAGCCAGCCAGTGAGCAATGTTCCCACCAGTGCATTGACAAAACTAATCACAGAGCAGACAACTGTGTTGGGGGAGATCCAAGCGCAGTTGCAGGCATTACAGGTGCGACCCCCAAGCAGGGTCACCCTACATCCAGCAGAAGATATAGCCGCCGTCGAGCAGATGGTACACACACACACACCAAACACCCTACCATTGCCAGTAGGCGTTGTCCTAGCTGAAGCCGCAGGCGAAGAATGTAGTTGGGGATTAAATCTGGCCACCCTGTCTAGGGAAACACTATACCAACTGCAAGAGGGGGTAACTAATGAGCTTCATGCCAGGGAAGGTCGTGCCTTCCACACCTTGACAGAGCAAAAGGAAAAGTTAGAACAGGTCACTCTCCAGCACGATGACTTGGCCGCACGCTACCGGGAAGTAGAACAAGCTATGATGGAGGCATGTAGCATGGTACTAGAGCTAGCCATCCCTAGAGACCTCCCAACAGCTACCAAGATTCAGCACATGGCAGTCGGATTTCGTACGGCCCAAGAGGAGGCTGCAAAAGCCCAGGGGGAACTAACTTTACAAATTACAGAGCTCAGACTCAAGGCACAGCCACCCACACCTTCGGTAGATCAAGAATGGTGCCGCAGCGAAATTCAAGCCGAATTGGAAACGATGAGGAGTGTTGTCTGCGAATACTCGAGACTCTTAGATCAGTCTCTCATTAATCTCACATGCCTCCAAGAGGACCCAACCATACAGCAAGTGGAAACCGAGGCGCACGAGTTATAGCAGGCCTATGACACAGCTCGAGGGGCTACACAGACAGTCGCTATCACACAACAGTTGGCCAAAATGAAGGAGGCCCAAGCTCTCAAGGCCCAAGTTGACGCGGTGAGGCAACAGGAGGCAGTACTTAAAGAACACATCCAGCCCTGGCTCGATGAAGCATTTATCATCTCTACAACTATTGAAGGCAAGTTAACGCACATGCAGGCAGTATATAATACTAAGCAAGCAACCGCCAGTGATAGGGATGCATCAGCGGCTCACTTGGAACAGGTACAAAGGCTCGCCGCAAAATTTGTTGAAGGAACACGTGACATGCAAAAGTTGTTGAAAGACCTCCACGCAAAGATTCATGCACCAGCTGAGTGACTCAAGACGAGTCACGATGATTGTGTTGGGGGACTGTTGGGTAGCAAAAGCCCCGCGTAATGGTCATGGGGCACAAAGCCTGAAATTTTGGGTAAAGACTCAGCGGGATGCATGGAGCATGAAGGATAATAAGTCAAGTCAAAGGATTGTCCACCCAAAGATGATGTAAAGGAATGTAAGTTGAGTCAGCCTTCCCATGGTCTGTGGACCATGGAAATGTATAAATAGAGCGAGGCTCTATGGTTAGGGGTAGCTAGTTTTTGAGTGAGAATGATCTGATATGTAATGGGTTTTTGAGAAGGAAAGTCTTGAAGCATCTGGAAGTTTGATTCAAGAGGGTTGGTAGAAAGATAGAGGCTCTGCAGCTGTGTGTGCAGAGGCCTAGTAGAGTCTGCAACTGTGTGCACAGACCCCTACAACTGAGTGCGCATCATAGATCTGGTTGTATTGATGGAAGAAGTTGAATAAAGATAAGAATCACTATGTCAAAGCTACACTATTGTGGATCTGATTGATTTATGGTTAATATTTCTGTTGAATCTATATGCGTATGCTTATGTTCTGGGTTAATGCAAATCTGTATCTCTTTTGAATGCGTGCACTGGTTATCTTGATTAAATGTTTTCTTAAAGACTACCCTGAGTAGATTTGATCTATAATAACTCATTAAGTAATTAGTATCAAGGAATAGCGTTGGTTCGGATCTGCGTGGAAGCAGAGTAGCGCGAAGCTACCGAATGGTGCGCAAAACTTCCAGACCACATCTAGACATCCCAAGGGTGTGGAAACCTAGTTCCAGCACCCTCCCCTGCTACCTCGGGTAAGAGCTCAGTCCGCGCTCCGCGGGCTGTTGCTGAAAGGGCCAGTAGCTGTGGGATTTGTTTGGCTAAATAACTCTTCCAAACCTGGGTCAAGCCCCTATAAGCCACGATGAGAACCCCTTATGGGAACTCAGTTTATGGGTAATCATTGGATGACATTACTTCTTTTGTGCAGGATCCCCTTGCCAATTTAGGATGACCCACCAACTTGTCACACAGGCGCCCCTACCGAGATTATTCCCTAGCATACCCAACACGCGATGCCCCCATAGGCACCCTACCTTTGTTTGGGTGTGCCCAAAGCATGGGCATTCACCCTATTGTGCAAATCAGTGAAAAAAAATAATTAGCTCATTAATGACAACAAAATATTATCATTTTTTATTTCCATGTTCCATGATCAATCAATTATAAACCAACTTTTAACATCGAACCATTAATTCAGTTAATTTTCTAAAAATCATTATGAGACCCCATTGTGGGAACTCTCTTCATGGGCATTCATGGGCTAACATTACTTCTTTTTCTTGAGCGGCCCTTTCCAAGTTGGGTCGACCCACCAACTCGTAGCATGGGAACCCCTACCGAGCGAGCACCTTGGCTTGCCCAGCACACAATGCCCCCATGGGTGCCCGAGCATACCACCTTTGTGCATTCGCCCTAATGTGAAAATCAATGAACACAAATCATTAGCTCATCAATGAAAACAAAATATCAACATTTTTTATTTCCATTCTACATGATCAACCAATTATAAATCGACTTTTAACACCTAAACATTAATTTGGTTAATTTTCTAAAAATCATTATGAGACCCCATTATGGGAACTCTGTATATGGGAAGTCAGGCCGAAATTATTTATTTTATTCAGGTGTCCCTTTCCAAGTTGGGTAGACCCACCAACTTGTTGTGCAAGTGCCCTTGTCAGGCAAGCTCCCTGGCATGCCCAGCATGTGATGCCCCCATGGGCGTCTGGGTTCCTTGCCTTCATACAGGCATGCTCAGGGTGCAAGCGTTCTGTTATGAAACCAGCGCACAAAAAGATAGAAAAGATAAATCAACGCCTTATAATTCAGCCTCTTCGAGGGAAACCTCCTTTACATTACATAAATGAATGATTCTTTGATGATACAAATGACAATACCTCCTTCCTATATATAGGAGTCTAAGGAGTCATAATATAATCAGAGCTGACATAACAATAATAATGTAAGGGCATAATAATAACAATAGTGGGCTTCTATGGGGCACAATAGTAACAATATGGGGACTACATGGGTACAACAATATAATAAGGGGGTTGTACTAATAACAATAAGAGGTTACACTAGTAGTATAGGGGCCTAACATGCCCCTCTCCTTCAAAAAGTGTTGTCCTCAACGCTTGAGTAGTTCTTGATGCTTCTGTAGAATGTTCTTGTCCTCCCATGTGGAATCTTCAGTGGGTAATTTCTTCCACTTGATGAGATACTCTGAAATTGATCGATTTCATAGCTGTCGGGTTCTTGTTTCTATGACTGCTCCAAGTTCCAATATGATTTTTCCTTCCTCTTCAAGTTCTAGCAATATTGTTTGAATTGGGATCTTCTGCAACTTTTGAATGAGTGGCCACACTTCTTCGTCCTTCTTCCATTCATCCCTTGCTTTGTTTATCCAATCTGGTTGGATAATAGAAATAGCACAAAACAATTCTTCCACATCCTCATCCTTTCTTGAGAGTGCATCTGCAACAAAATTTTGCTTCCCTTTTCTATAGATGATGTCAAACTCATAACCCAATATATTTGTGACCCATTTTTTCTGTTCTTCTATAGATAATATTTGTTCTAAGAAGTATTTAAGACTATCATGATCCATTTTTACCTTGAAGTGTCTTCCCATTGGGTAAGGTCGCCATTTCTTAAGTGCATGTAGTATTGCCAACATTTCCTTCTCATAAATAGCTTGCTTGAGATGTAGCCGTAAAAATACCCAATCACCTACATCAAAACATTTTTCACTACGATGTTGATCTACCAGTTGTTTCATTTGATTCTGCACCAAAGTGGCATTATCCTTTAAAAGTTGGAGAACTTGTTGTTGATGCTTGATGTGATCTTTCACTACTTGAACTTTTTTCTTCTTGATATGTCCTTCTAGCTTTAGGGTTTGAGGAGTGGTAATTTCTTCCAATGCTTTACAAGATATGGTCAGATTCATTTCTTGATGCTCGATGTGATCTTTCACTTCTTGAACATTTTTCTTCTTGATATGTCCTTCTATCTTGATAATTTGAGGAGTGGTAATTCCTATCAGTGCATTACAAGATATGGTTCGATTCATTTCTTCTTTCTCAATGTGATCTTTCACTTCTTGAACCTTTTTCTTCTTGATATGTTCTTCTATCTTGAGAGTTTGAGGAGTGGTAATTCTTGCCAATGCTTTACAAGATATGGTCGGATTCATTTATTCTTTCTCTAGGGTTGGTTCCTGGTGTATATACTCTTCTTTTGATGTTTCTTGATCCTTTTCTTCCTCCTCTTCATAATCTATGTAAAATAATTTCTTCTCAGCACACTTATGACCTTTAGTGCATTTGCTATTACAATTGTAACAAAGCCCTTTTTCTCTTTTTTCTTCCAATTGTTGTGGTGTCACCCTTGTAGGTTGTGGAAGGCTAGGAGAAGAAAAACTTCCATAATTATAGTCATGAGTGGTTGGATTCCTTGTTTCCATAATTTCTCTTTCAATTTTTCTTGCCCACTTGAATGCCTTCTCTAGTGAATCAGGTTCCCAAAGACGAAGCTCATGTTGAATGTTATCCTTTAAAGTACCTATGAAGACATCAACCCTTTGCTTCTCTGGAATATCATTTACCCTTATATTCAATTTTTGAAAGTCCTCAATGTGTTCTTCCATTGAACACTTTTGTTTGAGATTTATCAATTGGCTAAACAAGGTGTTTCTCTTTGTATCCTCATAATGTGCTATCATTTCCTCCATGAAAATTTACCACGTAACAAGTGGTTTATGAGAACAAAGCCCTTTATACCATAAAAATGATCTGGTTCTAAATATAAAGATGCAATACATACCTTTTGTAACAGTGATACACCATGTAGATCAAAATATTTCCCCATCTGTAGTATCCAATTTACTGGATCCTTGCCATCAAACTTCCTCATCTCGCTTTTTCTTGATTTTAGGAGTTTGATCTTGAAATGACTGTAACTCTGTAATTTCATATCTTCGAGATCTGAAATTACGATCTGCAGTAGCCCTCTGTGTCCTCTTTCCAATGCCACCAATCTGATCCAAATTGGATTCTCTAAGGAAGAGTTATGCCAAATCTCCCACAATGACCTGATTATAGACTAGTTCAGTAGAGCGAACTTTTATGACATGCCACGTGTCCCTGTTTTGACCTTTGGCTTTGAAAAATATAGAAAAGAAACTACAGACTGTCCTCTTTCTGCGCCTTCTTACAAAATTTCAATCTGATGCTCAGAGAGAAAGTTATGACGATTTTCCCCAGGTCACCTATTTAGAATGTAATTGAGGAGTCTGCAAAAAGACAAACTTCCTCAGATCATATCTCTGCAAATATAGTGCGAAAAGCTCTAAAATTCGGACTCGAGGTTCAGCGTGATTTCATCTCAAATGGGTTTTTTTTGCTTCTGAAACGTTGTAAAAAAAAAATTATAGCGAAAATTCCACGATGACCTATTTGGAGCAGCAAAACCCTAGAATCCAAAGCTCTGATACCAAATGTTATGAAATCAGCTCACAAAATGATATAAAATATAGATCAATGCCTTAGAATTCAACGTCTTCAAGGGGGAAACCTCCTTTACATTACATAAATGAATGATTCTTTGATGATACAAATGACAAGACCTCCTTTCTATATATAGGAGTCTAAGGAGTCATAATATAATCAGAGCCGACATAACAATAATAATGTAAGGGCACAATAATAACAATAGTTGGCTTCTATGGGGCACAATAGTAACAATATGGGGACTACATGGGTACAACAATATAATAAGGGGGTTGTACTAATAACAATAAAGGGTTACACTAGTAGTATAGGGGCCTAACACATTCATCCTGCTATGAAAATCAATGAACACAAATCATTAGCTCATCAATGACAACAAACTATAATCATTTTGTATTCCCAAGCTACATGATCAATCAATTATAAACTGACATTTAACACCTAAACATTAATTTAGCCAATTTTCTAAAAATCATTATGATACCCCCTTGTAAGAACTCTATTCAGCCTTCAAAATCTCTAGAAATGCCCATAAAATTTATGAACAAGAGCGCCTAATAAAAGTATTTAGCAACCTTGGATACAACGTAAAATATTCATATCATAAGGAAACCTAATATAAGATTGGATTACAAGGTCTATCGAATGAAAACACACACAGAAAATTACCTTCACGTGGACTTCATCGTAATGTCTCACAAAAGATTGGGGTCATTAAAACCTTGGCTTCTAGAGCCTTCAAAATATTTGGAAATGACCATAAAATTGATGACCAAGAGCACTTAATAAAAAAATTTAGCAACCTTATATACAACATAAAATAATTTTATCATGAGGAAACCTATTGGAATATTGGATTACATGGTATATCAAAAGAAAACACACATGAAATATTACCTTCACGTGGACTCTCATCATCATCCCTCACAAAATATTGTCATCATTAAGAGCATGGCTTTTAGAGCCTTCAAAATATATAGAAATGACCATAAAATTGATGAACAAGAACACCTAATAAAAGAATTTAGCAACCTTGGATACAACAAAACATATTATTATCATAAGGAAACCTAATGGAAGATTGTATTACAAGGTCTATTGAAAGAAAATGCACACAACAAATTACCTTCACGTGGACTCTCATTGTCATCCCTCATAAAAGATTAGGGTCATTAAGACCTTGGCTTCTAGAGCCTTCAAAATCTCTAGAAATTACCATTAAATTAATGAACAAGGGCACCTAATAAAAGTATTTATCAACCTTGGATACAACATAAAAAATATTAAGAATGCCTTCCAATAAGTTCAGAATCACAATGATAATCTTCCTAAATATAACATCAATAACCCTAGGAAGACTTCTTATCTACCTTATCTTAGGGGAACCACTGACAAGATTGTAAAAGTCTTAAAGAAGGAGATTAAAACATGTTTTAAACCCAATACTACCATCAATCAAGTAATGAGATTTATAAAGGATCACATTGACCACTTTCGATTTAAAGGTGTTTATAAGATTGAATGTCCGTGCGATAATTGCTATATTGGATAAATTGGGTGTATTTTCAAAGAAATATTTAAAGAGAATGGTGAAAATATAAGACATGGAAGGAATAAAAGGGCCAGTTAATGCAGAACATACTAATAACACCAAGCATCATGGTTGCATAGAAAATGCAAAAATCCTTGCTAAAGAAAACCTCTATTACAGGTGAAAGATAAGGGAAACTCTTGAGATTAAAAAAAAACTAATAACATTAATAGAGACAATGACATAGAAATCAATTAAAAATTGTGACCCCTCCCAAACAAAAATGATGATAATAATAATAACAATAATATAGATTAAATCAATATATTAAAAACATAATCAATTTAATTAATTTTTAAACTATATATTTAATATTAATCTATATAAACATTCACATATAAGATATAAATCCTAATGATATTATAATTTAATATATAAGTTCATTATAGTATTATTATTAATATGATTTAGACTCTTATTAATATTAATATAAATAAGTCTGTCTGGGGTAGCTTAAGTGGCAGTGGTTGTGGAAATCAAGTCTCACCAAATCGGAAGTCTTGGGTTCAAATCTTGGGCTACCTCCCCCGTAGCAGTGTGAATAATGGGGATGTAAACACGAAAATCAGAGAGTCCTACCAAGCTTACAAAAAAATATATATTAATAAATAAAACTCTTATTAACATAATTACATTTGAAACATTAATATTAATAACTACGAGAACTTAACTTATATATATATAGATAGATAGATAGATATAACTTAGTTTTATTTATAAAAACATTATATTAAAATTTATAATATATATATATTAATAACTACGAGAGCTTAACATACATATATATATAACTTAGTTTTATTTATAAAAACATTACATTAAAATTTATAATATATCAATATTTTTTACATCTAATACGTATTATTAATTTATTAATTTATTTTGTCTTTGTGAGTTATTTAAGGTTTAAGTGACATATCATTTATATATTTGTTATTGTTCATGTTTTTCTAAATTCATAAGTCTTGAAAATTGATTTGGTTGGAAGTTTTGAAACTTCCACTATAACATTTAAATATGTGGATCTTCCTTTTTTTTTTTCTCAGTAAAAACTAATTCTATTAAGAAAACATATGGTACAGTGCGAGGTTACAAACAAGAGAAGCAAGAACATAGGCAGCCGGAAAGGATTGGTTGTCCACCTCGGCTCCTAAGAGAGAAAGAGTAGAGAACAATGCTGAGCAAGAAGAAACAAGAGGAACAAAAGAGCAGGATCTGAACAGAGGATTCTACCCAACATGTGCAGAATCCACTATTTTGCATTTTTTCCCTTTCTTTTTACCAACTTTGACCCACTCAGGAGGATTTTGCTGAGCTGGCATGATTTGCAAACTGAGATGAGCCGACGGAGAGGTCTCCTTGTCTGAGTCCGAGGTGGAGGATTCATGGTTCCTTTTCTGAGAGGCTGGTATGACGGACGAAACCACAGGACCTGCCGAGGACGGATCCGGTTCCGACGCTGCTGCCACACCTTCCTTATTCTCTTCCTCTTCATCGGAGCTGAAGTCAAAATCATCCATGGGAGGAGGATCATGAGGCTTCCAGCTTTTGGATTTCTGCTTAGTATTGGCTTTCTTCTTTTGGGCTGGCATTGTGGGACAAGAGCTCTGAAGGTGGCCTGTATGATGGCAGTTGCAGCAGCGGAAGGCTGTGTTCTCGTAATCCAAAGTTTGGGTCCAATGGAAATCTCCAATTTTGAGATTGATCTGGTCCGGGAGACCTTTTCTTATGTCTATTTCTGCACAGATCCTGGCAAAAGTGTATAAGCCCTTTTCCCCTCTAGAGACATCTGTGTCTAAAAGGCGGCCTAGAGAGTTGCCAATCCCTTGGAATACCACAAAGTGCCATAGATTCGCTGGGAGGTTTGGAAGTCTGACCCAGATGGGGAGTTTGGTGATAACTGCTGTAGAGGGATCGAAATCTGGGAACCAAGGAGTGAGGAATAAACCAGCTGCACCCCAGAACCATGGGCCACCGATTAAGACTTTTTGATAGTCCTCGTCGAAGGCAAACACTACGATGAAAAATCCCTTTAAGCATAGCAGAACCTTGCAGTTGTTGGTCCAGTTAGATTGGATCCATTGGTAGAGGTCTGTTGTGCGTGGCCATAGCCCATTAAACCTGCAGATAATGCCATGTTCCGCAAAATGCTGGGTTTGCTCATCCAGCGATGGATGCTTTATTTCTATGGAGGGGGTTTCCTCCAGTTTATCCACTAGGAAAGGCTTGGGAGCTTGAGTAGGTGGAGCTGTTCTCTTAGGCATCTTAGCATGGACAGCGTCCTTGTAAGAAAATGCCTCAGCTGAGGATGACTGTCCTGCAGCGCCCCCTCTTAGGCGAAGGGTAAGAGCAATGGAGTAATTTCTCTGAATGCTATAAAAAGACAAGGGGTAGAGATCCTCGAGTTGTTTACCTTCGTGGAGAAGTCGTTGTGCTGCAGAGGGAATCCCCAGCTTGATTTCCAGAGCCTGCTTGAGGTCTTGCACTAGATCCGATGCTCTCACCCATTGTAGCAGGGTTTTGCCAGATATAAGCTTGATCTGGATCTGAAATGAGGCAGAGAGACCAGAGTTCTGCTTGCCTCTGCAGATCTGAGACAACAGGCGGCTGGAGCTTTGAAGGGCCTTCTTTTCCTGCATTTGCCGCAGGGGATAGAGAGGAGAGGAGGCGGGAGTCCTAGGGACGCCGAATCTGACATTGCGTTCCACCCAAAAGAGCATCCAGACGCAGTTCAGGGGAGATAAAGAAGAAGTAAATAAAAGTAAGCTACCTTCCAGGGTAAAGAAATTATTTCCATGAGCCACCGCTTGGAGAAAGCTGAATGCGTGTTCTGCAAGTTCGCTCTTGACCACTGCGCCTGCAATCCGATGGGGGTGGTTGTAGCCACATGCAGCGGCAGATGGCTGAGAGCCGGCGGCCCCAAAGTCCAGAGCAGAAAGGCACAGGGGGCGGGGAACCCTCGAAAGAACCTTGAAGACAGTCGGATTCGTGGTGAGGTCGTAGATCTGCGATTTTTGCCTGAAACATTCTACGCCATCATCGATGGGGCCGAGCCGTGTCCAGACGGCGGCCAGAGGAGAGGAGGGGGCGTCTGAACAGCTAGGGTTCATTTTCGTTCTCCGCTAATCGTTGGGTCTGCTCTGTACAGCTCAAAAATCCAGTGGATCTTCCTTTATTAATCAACAAAAATAATTTTAAACTAAAATAATAAAGTAAATTTGATTTGGTCAATTTATTGGTGGTTTGTGATCTCCAGGTTTATCAAAACTCATGGTATTAATGCGGAATATGGCCTATTTAAATGAGGAAATTAAACCAGCATAGGTCCATCTTAACTTTGGATTCATTAAGTGCCAATAGGGATCAAATCTCTTTTCACAATAGATGTTTAAATCTATTTTCATGGATGAGAATCATAATTGCGTCAAGAGGCACTCTCCAACCCAATGTGGAAGAGATGTTGTCTTGTCCTGTTATGTTATATAAACATTTTGACTCGGTCAAATTACAAAATAATAAAAATAAAAATTAGATTAAATTAATAAATTAAATTAAATTAAAAATAGTTACTATTATTATTATAATTAAAATGATTAACCAAAATATTTTTACTCACTCAAATTACATAAAAATAACATAAACTAAAATGAATTTTTAAAAATAAAATAAAACAAATAATTATAACATCTTTCAGGAAAAATCACATAAAAGATAATCTCATCAAGATGTTGTTATAATTATTATGGATCACAAAAGTCCAAAATTCAAAAAAAAAAAAATTGTAATTATAATTGGTGGGCTCCAGTATTGTAGCAATAATGCTACAACTCCTGGAGCTTCCTTCTCTTAATTTTATCAAACCCGGTAGTTCGTAACAAACTTGGAAGCGACGGTGCTGTATGCACAAGTACTAGCTCTTGCCGCAGCTGTCACTTGGTCAGCTGGCACAAGTCCGCTAAGGGCTCAAGCCAACTTCTATGAGCTCTTAGAAGAAGCTTTTTAACTGATGTACGAAACCTAACTCAAAGGAAGCTAATCTACTTGCGGAAAGAAACTGAAAGGCAAAAAGAAACACAAACCCTAGCAAACCCTAATTCTACCAGCTAGTCCTACCGATGCAAAGGAGAGCATGCAAACTACCGAAAGAGATGCCATTACTTCTAAGAAGGTAAAATGCATGTGTCTAAGTTATCACTATCTGAAGAAAACATCTTTTTGTATTTTTGTTTAAGTTATTAGAATTATCATGCATGTGCTTTTAACTGCCTTTTCACTGTGCAGGGGTGGATCAAGGAGGAGAAATGCTTAGAAAAGGTTGGGAAGACTCGGAGAGGTTCTAAGGGATCCCTATCATCCTTTTAGAGAGTTTCACAAAGTCAGGATGCCATGCAACCGTGTTTATGAACTTCTACAGGAAGTCTGCAGGGGTTTCTACAAGAAGTTCTGTAATTCTTCTACAGGATGTTTCGTGATTAGGTTTTTGACTGATAGGTGAGTGGGAGAGAATGCATGAATGGGTAGGGAGGTAGGGTAGGGGCCTGGAATGACCCAATGACTGAGGGATGAGGTGATGAGAGGGTGTGGAAGTCTAGCTTGCATCAAAGAAGGTTTAGGCAATGGAAAGGCAAGAAGGTAGGGTTACGTGGCAAAAGAGCAGATGGGAGATGAGGAAACAGACTTGGTGATGGAGGAGCTGATCTGGACGAGGCTCAGATGAACGAGGAGGTGATGAAGGTGCCCTGCATAGTGTTTACCTGATCAAACCAACTACGTCTTGCATCCAATCAAAATATTAGATGATCTATCTAACAGTTTAATGAGATCAGTGAACAGCAACCTTATTCATGACAAGAATCACGTACAACATGTGAACAAAACATTATCAAAGAGATATAAACACATGACTAACTCCTACCAATCCATCCTAAACATAAAAAGCTACTTCAACCATCAAAAGCAACCTAAGTAACAAAGCACGAATTAAATCTAAAGAGCAGATTTTATTTTAAGAATGCAGCGAACACACATAAAGATAAACAAGGGAGGTACTGGGTGCTTGAGATGGGCCCAACCCCAAGAGCTACAGCCTTCCAAGAGAGATTTAGAGCTGGTGCAAAGCTGGATTCATCTTTATTAATCAAGAATGAAGAGTTACATCAAAATTGTCCACAAGCAGAGCTTGAGAATGAGCTGAGAGCAAAGCTAGTCTATTGCATACAAATCGAATTACAAAATGACTACAACAAGGCTATGAAATGACTAACTACTAGCTACTATCTACTGGCTAACTAGCTAACATCCACTGGCTACACTGGCCAACCAAAATGAGGCCCTAAGCCTTCTTATTTATACAAATTGAGGACCCAACAGTCCTCCTAAACTTTAGGGACTTGGCTGCCCAAAACTTGGAGTTAACAGCAGTCCTACTTGACTTGCTTGGCTGCCCTTGTGCTGATTGATTCGGTGTCCCTTGAACTCCGACCTGATGGTGGAGAATTCGAGGTAAGGGCCCATAAATGAAGGGGACACCTTCCTACAAATCCTCTAGCTTGTTCTCCCACGAATTTGGCTGCCAAGTGCTCATTAAGACCTTCAATTTTGTCTCCAAGTTGACCAAAAAGGCTACACAAAGCACCCATTAGACTTGTCGGCATAATGACTAACCAAATTCACTCTATTAACATAAATATAATCAAAAAAATGCAATAAACTAATGAGAATGGTGGATTAAGTCAAATTAGGAGGTTGAATGAGCCCAAATAATTGTCCATTTTTGGGGCTCATCATCACCCCCCTACTGAAAGTGTTGCTCATCCTCTGAGCAACCAATCTCTCTCCTCATCTTTGATGGCCCTGGTGGCTTCTTTGGCTAACATCTCGGCCGATTCCTCCTTTGGCTTCCCTCTTTTCAAACTTCCTGTAGAAACAGTTCGCTGGCTTCCTGTAGAAACAGTCTGCTAACTTCCTGTAGAACCAATTTTCTCTGACCTTGCTTGCTTGGCTGGGGGTGCCTTCTCCTTGAACTGTGCTGCTGCCTGAAAGCAGACAAATCCAACACAAATGGCAAGTCTAATGTATTATAAAAGCACACAAGTACAATGAACTGCCCGAGAATAGGTATTGCATGCCAAAGCTGGATGGGAAAAAGTGTTTCCAGGCCTTTAACTGAATCAAATGGCATTCTTAATCTTGGATTTGAACTCTGCTAAGAATTGATAATAGAAGCAGAACAGAACATAAGATAGATCAAGGGCAGAGAAAACATGACTTGCTCACATATCACTGCTATGAATCAGCATTTCCCTTCAATTTGAAATTGCTTCATTGAGATTTTGATCTTGCTATGAATGTAATTATGCCAAGACTTCCAGCGCTGAGACTGAGGTTGTCCTCATGATTGCACCATTATTACATCATCATTGAGACCCTTATTGTTGCTTCTTTATCATATCCATGAAGTCTACCTGAAGGTTAGATCTCCATGTGTGTCTAAACTGTGATTGCAACTGTGGAATTTTATTTCAAATACCCATTGAGAGATATCAAATTACAGTTCACACTAAGGTATGCAGGCTAATATAAATTGTATGCTGAGATCCTTGATCATAGGACAGATCCTTCAACTTCATCTCTTTGATGAAAACACTTGTAGGTTGACAAGATGATGTTCATATATATTCCTAGGTTTATACATCCATAGATATTTCCTTTAACCATAGGTATGCTGAGTATCACATATATTCGTCGTGATATGTCTAGACAGATCTGAATATAGAGTCGAGATGTAACCCTTGTTATTTCTGCAATATATATACACAGTCTTCTTTGTCCCTCAACTGCAAGTTTCATAGTAACAATACTTCCATCAATGGTTTTGTTTGGTTCCTCACGGGCTCACTTAGTAGCCTCCACAGTCTTGAGAGTCACAAATGCAAATCCCTGGTTGGTTGCTTCCCTGCAATGCTATAGAGCTCTGTCTAACCAACGCCAGGAGACCTTTCAAACAAGTCAAAGCCACAGATGGAAGTATTTTAGTGCATCGTCCGATTGCAGAGACTGCATCTGCGGCAAACTTTCTATCTGGATCCCTAATATAGTCCTGAAACTCTAGCAATATTGTATGAATAGATGATTCCGTTGCAATGAGAGACAAGATCTCCAGCTTGATTGCTCGCATATGGCATGTATCAGAAGATTGAACAAAGAAATCTTCAAAGAATGGCTCAAATAAGGAGGGCATTGCTGCAACAAATGTTGCCAGATTTGATAGTACCACATACTGTGAGTCATAAGAGGACCTGAGAAGGAACAAAAGCAGCTTCACAATTCTTTTCACATCCTTAACTGGAGCCATAAGCCAATGGACTCCAGCAGCAGCAACAACGACCCCACTGTTTTGACTCCATAACAAAGGCAATGTGCATTGCAATAGAGGTTTCAACTCACTATGTAGCTCAATAGTAGGAGTAGCATCATCTGACTTCGATGAATCACTGCTCAAGGAAGTCGTCCTTTATAACTTACGTTGATCATTTCTCAAGTAGCTTGAAACCAGGCCCTGTCCTTCCATTTTTTTTTTGACCTTCCTCTACGTTAGAGGCACTGCTTCTGCCATATCCGTGGTTCATAAAACCCTCTGATGAACTATCAGCATTTTCTGTTTCAATGTTTAGTCTCTTTGAATAACCTGAATTGAATACGGCAGACATTTTTGAAATTCCATGTTTTGCAACAGCATAACGTAATAAAATCTCAATCAAGATAATCTGGCCCATATGAACTGTTGTGCTATCATGAACTGCAGTGGTTAACTATTTGTTCTCTGCTTGAAATCTCATCCATCAGTTGCACTGGAGTTTAGACTACCCACACTATCCGTGTTTTTTAAATTTCACGTGCATGACTGACACATGCATTCTGCGTGACTTTCTCGTGAGTGCTAGAGAACTGGGTGTCTTGCTACATTCATGGCTTAATTTCACCATTCCATTCGTTCATGCAATGCTTAGACTAGATTCATGCAATAGATGAACAAGGTTTAGTCACGTACCTGAAGTCAAACGGCTGCTTGTGAAGCTTTTTGCTGCTGCATGCTCATGTTCTGCTGCTGCATGCTTGGATCCTTTGGTTGCATGAGGGCTTGGCTAATGATTTTTGATTTCTTTTCCTTGTGCAGGTGTCCTATGACCAGATCTAAGCTGCATGCATTTGTTTCCACGTTCAGATCTGCACGTTCAAGCTACTGCTGCTGCAATGTCACAGAACCAGAACTTGTTTTCGCCATTGCTCCCAAACAGTAAAGCGGATTGACCTGAAACTTGCTGAGCATGTTTCTATCATCATGATGCATCTCCCATAGCAAAATCGTGATCAATGGATGCACGGATTTCGAGAAAAATGGAAAATGGCTGAAGATTTCAGAGATCGATTTCTCAGAAACCGTGCATCGGAATCGGCTGAAACTGCTTGGGTAGGTTACCATCACTCATATGCATATCCCCATGAAACAGGTTTTGAAACGGATGCACGGTTATGGAGAAAATGCAAAAATGGCTGATGGTGATGGAGGCTGATTTCTTGGAAACCGTGCACCAGAATTGGCTGAAACTGCTCAAGCATGTTGCCATCACCCTTGTACAATTCCCCATAAAACGGTTTGTCAAATGGATGCATGGTTTTCAAGTTATGGCAAAAACAAATTTTGTTCTATGGATTTTTGCCTCAAGGCTTTTTGCAAATGTTTGCATGGAAGGAAAAACTGAGCTTGGGCTGTGATGCAGGTATGGAGATGATGGAGGAGTTGGAAGATTGCATGAGGACTTTTGAACCCTTGAGGAAGCTACCATGTTCGCCAAACCACTTTTTGAAATCCATGTCTAGTTTCCCACAATTTCTACAGGAAGTTCTTGTAGAAGCACAATGAGATGGAAAAAATGATGGAGAAAGGCAAGGGATGGACACACAAGTGCTTGTAGGCCTAATCAACAGATTCCCACCATCAGATTCCATTTTAAACTTGAATTTGGTTCGTCCAAAGGTTCTACAGGATGTTTCCTGTAGAAATACAGAGCTTCCTGTAGAAGGCACAAGAAAAATCCTTAAACCTTGATTCGAGTGCTCCTCCTGTCATGAAACGTCCTTCTTGCAACCTGCAATTAGCCAATGGAAATTAATTTTATTTTATTTTTTTTCTTTTTCTCTTTTGTTTTTTTTTGAAAAACAACTAGGGCGCCTCATGGAGGTTTTCACCCTAATTGTCTGCCTTGGGCGCCTCCAAGGGAGGTTTTCACCCAAAGATCTTATTGCCTTTTTATTTTCTCTTCTTTCCAACCCATTGACCGCCTCATCGAGGTTTTCAATCAATGAGCCAATCTAAGGCGCCTCTGAGGAGGTTTTCACCTTAGATTTTTATTTTCCTCTTATTTTCATTTTTTCTCTTTTTTTTTTTCTTTTTTTTTTCTACCCTACCCTATTTGAAAAACAAAATCATTTTCAAGTATAAGAATACTTCCAATGGAGCCATGTGCACATCGAGATTAGAGAAAAAATGATGTGAAGGCTCGAAATGCATGCTTGGACAACTATCCGGACTTTAGAGACCAAATGATCTGACTTTGAAGGGATCAAACATAGCTGAGGAAGAGAGTACCGCTGCAACTTAGTGACCTTCAGAAACCATATCTCAATATAGCTTTGATATCCATGGTCCTTTTGCTGATCTAGATCATTCTTCATGTTGCCTTCTATCATGACCTTCTCATATTCCTCTTTTTGCTGATCTTTCTCTTGAGTACATGGAGGATTTGATGGTAACCATGAGGGAACTCTCTCGATTTCTAATTCTGATCTCTTCTCTTCATCAAGTGCAGCCCATGGTTCTTTGATCTCCTCTTTGGAATCTTCTTTTTCCTTTGGTCCTTCAAGGTTGTCAATATAATCTCTGTTTTGCAACACTCTTCCTGAGCTTTGGTGAACATCATTGAGCTCAAAAGGAGTCATTTGCACATGTTGTGCCTCAGCTTTGCAATTGGGCTGAGCTGCTCCATTGTATGGTTTTGGAAATGGTACGGGTAGTTGAGTGGAGGTGTGAAATTGAGATGGAGATGGATGGCATTGTGATTGGGTAGGCATTTGAGGTTGCCTTGGTGGAGGAGGAGGCGATGGTTGTGGATGAGCAGGTGGTGGAGGAAAATAAGCGGGAGGAGTGTTGTATTGGGGCCTCCACCCCTGATGATGTGCATTCCACTGAGGTTGTGGCTGAGCATAAGAGTGAAACAAATGAGCAGTTGGTTGGGCATAATATGGATCTGTGAAGGAACAAGGAGGAGGTGTGAACCAGGAAGGATGAGCAGGGGGACCCCAAGAAGGCATGAAAGTGGCTTGGTAGGGGTCATAATAGGTCTCAGGTGTCCCTTACAGTTCCTGCTGGTAAGATCTAAGCTCATGTGGCCTCCTTTGGTTCATATAATAGAGTGATTCAGTGGCTTCTTTGGTTCTCTGATATGCAACTTTAATTCCAGGCAAAGAAGGGCACTGATTTGTAGGATGGTATTCTGATTTGTAGGATGGTATTCTTCACAGATGAAACACACTTCTAGGGAGTGCATTGGACATTCGTTCCTAGGATGCTTTCTAGTGCACCTAGGACAAAAGATGACCAAAGCCCTCTTGGCTTCTTCTTACTTCTTTTGGATCCGCAAGGTATCCAGTTGCATGGCAAGAAACTGCCTCATATCACTCTTGAAATCTTCCAGCTGATTTGCAAATTCGTGTTGGGACAAGATACTGCTCCCAACATTCCTGCTTGTGGCCATTTGCTCCAGAGGAATGGTTTCTTCTTCTTCTTCCCTAGAGGTTCTTTAAATATGCCTTGATGTCCACCCAGGGGTTCTTTAATCACAGCCATCGAAGAAGAGAGAACGTTGGCTGTGTGAAGTAGTGGGGGTGTAGTGCAATCATTTTTCTAACTTATCTCTACTCCTACAATGCATGAAATGAAATATTTTTGGTTGATTTTTGTTTTTTTCTACTTCTACCTGCAAAACTGAAATAGATTGAACTACAACTAACTACATTGCTAAAATGAAAATGCGGAATTGAAATGAAAGCAGGAAAGGACTAATCTATTTTGCTCAAATGAAATTGCAGGAATGAAATGCTAGTCTACGCTTGCAGAATTGAAATGCTAATCTACGCTTGCAGAAATGAAATTGCGGAATTGAAATGCTCATCTATGAAAGCGGGAAATGTCTACTCTACTTTTGCGAAAAGGAAATGAAATAAACTACTTAGCAGAAGGTTGTAGTGGAAAATAGAAGAAAAGCGGCAGTCACCAATACTCTGACGCTTCCCCGGAAACAGCGCCAAAAAGATGGTGGGCTCCAGTATTGTAGCAATAATGCTACAACTCCTGGAGCTTCCTTCTCTTAATTTTATCAACCCGGTAGTTCGTAACAAACTTGGAAGCGACAGTGTTGTATGCACAAGTACTAGCTCTTGCCGCAGCTATCACTTGGTCAGCTGGCACAAGTCCGCTAGGGGCTCAAGCCAACTTCTATGAGCTCTTAGAAGAAGCTTTTTAACTGATGGACGAAACCTAACTCAAAGGAAGCTAATCTACTTGCGGAAAGAAACTGAAAGCCAAAAAGAAACACAAACCCTAGCAAACCCTAATTCTACCAGCTAGTCCTACCGATGCAAAGGAGAGCATGCAAACTACCGAAAGAGATGCCATTACTTCTAAGAAGGTAAAATGCATGTGTCTAAGTTATCACTATCTGAAGAAAACATCTTTTTGTATTTTTGTTTAAGTTATTAGAATTATCATGCATGTGCTTTTAACTGGCTTTTCACTGTGCAGGGGTGGATCAAGGAGGAGAAATGCTTGGAAAAGGTTGGGAAGACTCGGAGAGGTTCTAAGGGATCCCTATCATCCTTTCAGAGAGTTTCACAAATTCAGGATGCCATGCAACTGTGTTTATGAACTTCTACAGGAAGTCTGCAGGGGTTTCTACAGGAAGTTCTGTAATTCTTCTACAGGATGTTTCGTGATTGGGTTTTTGACTGATAGGTGAGTGGGAGAGAATGCATGAATGGGTAGAGAGGTAGGGTAGGGGCCTGGAATGACCCAATTACTGAGGGATGAGGTGATGAGAGGGTGTGGAAGTCTAGCTTGCATCAAAGAAGGTTTAGGCAATGGAAAGGCAAGAAGGTAGGGTTACGTGGCAAAAGAGCAGATGGGAGATGAGGAAACAGACTTGGTGATGGAGGAGCTGATCTGGACGAGGCTCAGATGAACGAGGAGGTGATGAAGGTGCCCTGCATAGTGTTTACCTGATCAAACCAACTACGTCTTGCATCCAATCAAAATATTAGATGATCTATCTAACAGTTTAATGAGATCAGTGAACAGCAACCTTATTCATGACAAGAATCACGTACAGCATGTGAACAAAACATTATCAAAGAGATATAAACACATTACTAACTCCTACCAATCCATCCTAAACATAAAAAGCTACTTCAACCATCAAAAGAAACCTAAGTAACAAAGCACGAATTAAATCTAAAGAGCAGATTTTATTTTAAGAATGCATCGAACACACATAAAGATAAACAAGGGAGGTACTGGGCGCTTGAGATGGGCCCAACCCCAAGAGCTACAGCCTCCCAAGAGAGATTTAGTGCTGGTGCAAAGCTGGATTCATCTTTATTAATCAAGAATGAAGAGTTACATCAAAACTGTCCACAAGGAGAGCTTGAGAATGAGCTGAGAGCAAAGCTAGTCTATTGCCTACAAATCGAATTCCAAAATGACTACAACAAGGCTATGAAATGACTAACTACTAGCTACTATCTACTGGCTAACTAGCTAACATCCACTGGCTACACTGGCCAACCAAAATGAGGCCCTAAGCCTTCTTATTTATACAAATTGAGGACCCAACAGTCCTCCTAAACTTTAGGGACTCGGCTGCCCAAAACTTGGAGTTAACAGCAGTCCTACTTGACTTGCTTGGCTGCCCTTGTGCTGATTGATTCGGTGGCCCTTGAACTCCGAGCTGATGGTGGGGAATTCGAGGTAAGGGCCCATAAATGAAGGGGACACCTTCCTACAAATCTTCTAGCTTGTTCTCCCACGAATTTGGCTGCCAAGTGCTCATTAAGACCTTCAATTTTGTCTCCAAGTTGACCAAAAAGGCTACACAAAGCACCCATTAGACTTGTTGGCATAATGACTAACCAAATTCACTCTATTAACATAAATATAATAAAAAACATGCAATAAACTAATGAGAATGGTGGATTAAGTCAAATTAGGAGGTTGAATGAGCCCAAATAATTGTCCATTTTTGGGGCTCATCAATAATTAATAATTAAAAAAGATCCATTTTAACTATTGATCTACCAAATATAAAAAGAGATTAAAATCTCTTAAGACACAAACCTATTTTCACTATGTACATTTAGTAGATCCATAATTAAAATAGATCTAAATTAATTATTTTTTAATTTTCTATATTAAATCCATTCTCTTATATATATATATATATATATATATAATTCTAAAATTAAATAGAAATTAATAATAACATATAAATTTAAAAATTATCAATATTTAAGAGCTAAATAATAAAAATAAAAAATTAGATAAATATTGATCAAATTTAACTGAAAGAAAAATAAATAAACACTTCCTATCACTGAAAGAAAAATAAATAAACTTAGGGGTACGGAAAAAGACAGTTTTAAAGGTAATTCATTTTCACATAAAGGTTAAATTATGGTTGAATTTGAATTTGAATTTGAATTTCACATAAGTTTCAGGGATGGTTTTTTTTAACCCGATATTTGAAAAAATAATTAATTGATCATTTTGATTTATTATATTGTTTTTGGGAAGTGTTTTTTTATTTTATCAATAAAATTTAAATGCAAAAGATTAGGAAAATATTTATTTAAAAAATAAATTTGAATAGCAATAGGTTTAAAGAAATTAATTACAAAGATTAATTAAGTTGTAGACATTTATTTATAAGGAAAATTAACTTTAGATCTTAGGCTTTTGTGATTCATAATGTAATAAAAATTGAGAAAGTGATTAATTGAGATATTCATGTTATTTATAAGGTTGGTTTTATCAAAATGGAAATTAAAACCAACTTAATTTCAAAATTATTAGATCTATAAAAGGTGATAAAAAAAAAATGAAAATGTTGTAAAACACACATAAAACCCTGAATTTACATCACTGGAGTGTCATAGGTTGAAGGCCCATCTTCCATAATTTCAATTGGGTGGTCTTTGAATCTAGTAACTGATTTTGAGGCCAAAATCCACCATGTTTCCTAGCCATCAATTTGTAGAGGCTAAGCAGCACTCGCCCTTGCTTTTCTAAACTATCCAAGTGTATGCAAAGTTCAGATCATTCTAGCTCTAGACCAACGAACACTTGCACCACTAGCAACTTGGTATGCCAATACAATTCCAAAATCTCAAAAAATGTTATGTCATGGGTATGACTCAAATCCATGTTTCGAATGAATTCCTAAATTTCATCTTGGAGAGCCTTATTAGGGATGGAACCTCTCTCATATTTGACTTCATCTTCTAGTAATTTTAGTTTTTTGTGAGTTGTAGGAGAGACAACATGGTGAAATGACTAGGCAACTTCCCTAGCAGTAACCTCAACCCTTGTGTGATGAACAAGAGGCCAACCATGATGAGTTGGATGCAGAGCCATAAGGATAAGCAGATACCAATGGCAACGTACTAGATTGTGGAGAAAGTAAAGAATGTTAAAGAAGTAGAACATAGTTCCTAGGGTAGAAGAATAGACAAGAAGGTCAAGAGTAAATATGTTGTCATAGTACTGAACCAGATAGGTGGGATAGTTGGGCCTCCAAAATGATGTTATTTGCACCACCACTTTTCACCTTTAATATCCTGTCTTATCTCACATTTTTACATCTCAATCAACCTTTTATTATGTTATTTGATGTCATCCTAGGTTAAGGTAATTGTGTTGCTCTTTTAATGTCTAATTCCATTGTTCTTATGAAATAGGTTAAAAGTTGTTTTATTACTAACTAGTTCAAGTTCCTGCAACATTTACATATGACACATCAACAACCAACTTGGAGGAAAACCAAAACATGGGTTTTGTCAACAACAACATCAATATGCTTCCACATGCCTCAAAATTCAACTAGGACGCACATGTGAGACTCCAGGTAATGATCAAGTTTCAACCTGAAATTGACAAGTTCCCAATAGTATAATTCAGGCACAATTTACGAGAAAATGAAGAAGAATTCAATAAATCTAAGACATGGGTTTTGTGCAAAACATGCTCATTTAGTTTACTATCAAGTAGTTTTCCAAAATAGTAAAGGATTTGGGAGACAAGTGTGAACCTCTAAATTGAGTTTCCTCAAAATTTTTGTTATGGTCATCTTATCCAATGTTCCAGACAAAAGGATGTGCCCAACCTACAAGGAGGACGAACCAATCTATGTTCAGATGTTTGGGATATAATTTACCTTGTATCTTTATCATGGATCAATCTCATTATGATATTTCCTTCCCTAAAATATCTACTTGGTCATGCTTATATTCTGGTTACGAAAATAGAGAAACTATCTACCAATTCATTGATCCACCTCTACAATATGCTCCTATATTTACACCTAAGTTGTGATGTATTTGTATTAGAGAGGGAGAGAGGGAGAGGTTGGAGAGTAAAGGACGATAATTGGATGAGGAATTGTTGATGAACTATAATGTATATCGTTGAAGATTCCTTTTGCATTGAAATAATGTTAGATATGTTCTTGGATATTGTGTGGATCATTTCGTAGCACTATAAGTTATTTCTCCACAGCGCATGTCAGGACTGGCAAGGCCCCCATTCTATGGTGTGCATTGTATTCATTTATTTCTAGTTAGCTAGTTCAATTGTAGATTTGATTTCCTTGTCTACATTTCAGCTATAGTTTATGCTTTATATTTTTAAGTTTTTTTATTACATGTTGAGTTATCCATAAGAGTTTATCCACTAAAGATTGAAGGACCAAAGAAGCTTGATAAGAGATCATAAGAACCTTTGGAAAATATTGTGGTTGGTGCCAAGAAAGCATTTGAGTAACCTTTTTCCAGTGATGACATGTATCTATGGAGCAATTTGTTTTATCAACGTTTCCTTGATAGGTTAGAATATAATTTTATCCTACATTTCTCATACTTGCACCTCAAAGCTTACGAGCCTCGGATTCATGATTTAATATTTGTAATTTATACATATAAATAACGTGACAAGGACATCCTACATGCCACCTAAGGTAATGTTACATGTTGTCAATATCCCTTGTAATGTTACATGTTGTCAATATCAATCCCAGGGATACAACACTGATCATGGAAGGGCCTAAATGTGGTTGCAACAAAAAAAATGAGTAAAATTTCCCATAATCAACCCCAATTTGGTTGCATGCTCTGAAGTGGAATGGGAGCAACATGAATCCTAGATGAGTCCTTGCAAAAATCAGGTCTCAATCCACCTTCTATCTCTCTAACCGAACAAACAACCACCTAATTTAGGGATTATCTAACTAAATTGTTAAATTTCAACACATGAAGAGAAGATAAAGTGGCATTCTTCTTCTTAATACACTCTTTAACGTGGTCTACTTAATACCTCATAGTAACAATAAGTACAAAATTGTGCTTTATTAAACACAACTGCACTTTATTGAATGCAATGTAAGGTATAATGGAAAGATGTATAGGACAAAGTTTGGTAGGAAATAAACGTCACATGAGCTGTATGGTTAGAGGTTGTCCATAGAAAGCGATATGGTAGGGTAGTAGTTTAAATATCATCAAATTATTTATTTTTAATAACTTAAAATAACAAAAAGACAAATATATAATTCAAATTATTTGAAATTAAATCGTGAATATTAATATTAAAATTATATTATTTAATTATAATGAGAATATTTATGTATATTGAGTAAAAATATATCATTTAATTGTATCATTTAATTATATTGGGTAAAATTGTATCATTTTTTTTTGGGGTTAATTTGATTGGGGATTAGAACTATGAATACCATGGTTTGGATAATATTTTATGACATGGAGATCGACAACTTAGTTATTAAAATTATTTTTACATAAAAATAATATTTTTATTATTTTAAAATTATAATTTTATTTCAGTGTAATGTTTTTTTAAATTCTTTTTTCTAATTTTCAAAATAACATAGTCGAAATATTAACTTTATTTTATTATAAATATTTTATATTTACCTCTTGTTCATATTAAAATATTTTTGACATTTGAAAATATGCATTTGTAGTTAATATAATAGTTAGTCGTTAAAAAAATGAAAGAATGATAAGAATGATTAAAACCATTGACATGAGCCACTACTTTAGATAATAGTCAACTTGAGAATAAAATAATGTATAGTCAACTTGAGAATAAAATAATGTATAGAAAATGTGTGTGCACACACATATATTTATTGTAAGCTAGGATATTTAACTCTCTAAGCTATGCTTTGTGTTAATGAAGATGGGTGATCTCTAGGATTATGTTTCCAAGCTTTCTCTTTCCATTCTAACTATTTAAATTTCTTTATTTACATATTTACACATTTTCACTCAATCTCTGAAGATTAGGGGTCTGTGAGTCAAAGCATCATTATCAATCTTTCAATCTTTTCTCTTCCAAGTGCTTTGGTGAAGATGTCTGCAATTTACTCTTTTGTGGAACAATGTCGTAGGTGAATAATATTGGCCTATACATGATGATGAATCAATTGATACTTTGTGTTGATATGTTTGCTTTGATAATGGAATTTGGGATTCTTGGTCAATTTAATTGCAGAAGTATTATCGATCAAAAGAGGATTACAGTTCACTTGCTTTTATTGCAAGTATTCAAGAATTTTCCTGAGCCACAATCTCCTTGGTTGCTTCTAGAGTTGTCAAATATTTCATCTCAATTGTGGAATTTGATTAAAATTGATTATTTGTGACACCTCCTAGAGACAACTCCTGATCAAAGACTCATAACATAGCCTGAATTAAACACTTCATTTTCATTATATCCGTCAAAGTCTAAATCAAAATATCCAATCAATTTGAAGTCATTCTCTTGTGAATATTTGAGTGCAAAGTCCTGAGTTTTTTTCAACTACTTTAGAACTCTTTTTGTAGTAGACCAATGCCCTTCACAAGGCTTTTGCATAAATCTAGAAAGGATTCCAGTAGCAAATGAAATATTTGGTTCGGTAGTGGTGAGGTAGATAAGGCTTCCCACAAGTTGTTTATACTTAGTTGCATCCTCAAATTCATTTCCTTATTTAGATGTGAGCTTCATATTTTCATTAGAGAAATTTTGAGGTCTAAAATGGGCCTTAAAACAAAAATGTACAACTAAAATCAACTTTATAAGAACCAATAGGATTTAAGATGATGATATCATCAACCATGGGGGATGATTCACCACTTTTGGAGTAAAAAGGTAAAGAGATTTAAAAATTAAAAATATAAATAAAAACTATATTTTCAACTTATCTCCCTACATTTTTACTCAAATTTCGAGCAGGAGCACTTGTTGGATGTAAAATTTAATTTCTCATCCAAGGAAAATCCATGTTGCATACTTTCGATGGACCCTGCTACATGACAAATGAGAAATACATGAAAAATGTGATTGTAATCATATTTTTTCATATATTTCTCAGTTTTTGCGTAGCAGGGTCCATCGAAAGTATGCAACATGGATACTATTTGGGCTTTAATTGGTTCAAAGTTACTTCAAACTTGGGCTTTAAGCCCCAAAACATGTTGTGGGGTGATTCGATGCCCAACAGACCCCCAACACAAACATCATGACTTGCCCTCGAGTCACTCTGTTGGCGCGGAGATCTTTGCGTGGAGTCCCCCCAACTCTTTCCGAACTGTTGCAAGGTCGGCAGTGCACTAAGCAGCTACCTGCTAGATTTCCTGTACGTATTGTTCTGAGACCACGGTGTCGGAACTGCTTCCCTGCATCTGTTCCTTCATCCCCTGCTTTTGTGCGAGCTTGCCCTCAATTGTTACCGTGATGGTGAAGGCCTTGTCGATCCAAGGCTGAACACGCGCTTTCAGGACTGCTTCTTTGTACCGTGTTGCGTCCACCTGTTCTTTCAGTGGTTTGAACTGTTGCATCCACGCAAGGCTCTGGGTGAGGGCCACTGTATGCGCAGTTCCTTTGACGATGTCATAATGTTGTTGGAGTTCACGCGCCTCTATCGCTAAGCACTAGATGTTGGAGTCCTCCTGCATATTCGTGAGGACCTCAAATGACTCCTCCAACATTTTGGTGTAGTCCCTCACTGCACTGTCGATCTCATCCAGTCCTATTGTAATAGTGCTGGCATGTTGTTCTCTTACTTCCGGAGAGGTGGACAGTTGCGCCTTCAACCACAGCTCTGTGATCTAAAGGTTCAGCTCCAGCTGAACCTTAGTCATTTCTTCTCGCGCCTCGTGCACCCCTACTACTAGCCAGTGGATGCGCACCTCTGCTGGTGTGTCTATTGGGCTGGCCAACTTAGGGACACTTTGACAGGCTTCTTCCAGTACCTGTACTAGCTACTGATTTTGTGACACCAATTCGTTGTGCTGCAAGCTCAACTGCTCCATGTTGATATTTTGCTCGCTCAATACGTGTAATGCACAGCTCTCCCTAGCCTGCAATTCTATAGTAATCCCATCCTACAAAACATGTAATGTCTCCCACGGGAGCGCAACCATGTTGATCCCAATACCCTCTAATGCACTAATCGTAAGCCTGTCAGCCTCATTTGTTGTCACTAGTGCCCCTTCCAGCAGCACTATTTTACTTGTTGTCCGAGCATGCAATATCTACTCTACTGTAGTTGTCCCTACTGCGAGACTAGTTGAAAGGGTATCAGCCTGAGGAGTGCACACCTGCAACTCCTGTAGTTCCACTCTAAGGGCCCCCAACACAATCTGGTTCTCTTGTGCAAAATTCTGGAGGGCCTCAGAGGTGACATCATGCACTGTTTCGCTGATGTCGTGCATATCACCTTCGATAAGAGTGATTGGGTCAATAGACAACTTTGATACCTTGAGCTTCTTGCGTGGCTTTGTTCGCTCGCTCGCCTCAACTGCCTCCTGCATCGTTGCTACTACTGCGGACTTTTTCTTTTCTACTGCTATCTGTGCAGCGTATAGCGACTCCTGCACTTTTGCTATCGCTGCCTCCTACCTTCTCTTCTCTTCCAACTACGCCATGTGCAGTTTGGCCTCTTCTTTCTTCTTTTGTGCCACAAAATTTTCCATTACTGCGATGTCTAGGGCGCACCACTCTGGCGGCCATGCCTCCAATATATCAAAAATCACATCGTCCATGGCTACAAAGGGTAGCTCGCTCAATTTCTTAGCCGGGTCCTTGTGCGCTCTGATGTATATGTTGTGGAGGTCTGCTTTAAACTCTACAAAACTTTGCAAGCTATTGTAGACAGTGGGTGAAAACCACAGCTTGCGGTTAATCCCCATTATGAGGTTCATTTCCATGAACACCCAGAATATATTATTGTTTCAAATCCAATTTGCATCCTTTGTGGCCTAGATCGAAGCGTACTTCGCGGCCTCTAGTAAATCCCTGTCAATTATGGGGAACTGACTGTCCTCCGACAATTCCCCTGCCACGAGCACTATGGACAGCAAAAGCCATGCATAGTGGAATGTTTTTCGTTGTTCTTGGGCCTCACAACAATTTTCCAGGAACTCCTTGCAAAGGAACTTAGACTAGTTAAACTGGACCCCCTTCGTGCACTGCTCAGCAAGTACTATCACCTGTGCAAGTACCTCATCCGCGCGGCACTTGTGCATAACCTTACTTGCCAATATTTGGGTTGCCACTCTTACTTCTTTGTTGTTGATGCTGGATATGTCGTAGCCCCTTTTCTTCTTCTCCAGTTTATATTTCTTCTTCATGGCCTCCGTGATGGCCAACTCACTGCTTTTCCCCTCCGAGATATCTGCAGGGTTCTCTTCTTTACATGGAAGCCAGGTAATGTGGTGAATCAAGTGTTCCATGATGGGGATGGGCTCCTCTAGCCAAAAACACCCACCATGCACTAGGCAGAGCAGCTGCCTGATGACGAAAATTGTTATTGGGGCGCGGTCGAAATGTGGCACCCAGAGCAGGTTTAGTAGCCCTGCCTGTTCCACTCCATGCAACCATTTTCACAGCTCTAATTTGGTAACCCCTGTCACGGTGTTTTGCGTAGGCTTCATGAGAGGCGCAGTCTCTAGGTGAGGGAAATTCTCGTGGTCAGCGAGATCCCAATCTTCAAATTTCAAGCTAGGCACCCGTTCCAGGTGCGTGCCCTCAAAAGTGATGTCGTCTGGGAGGAGCGGGGTCTGGAGAGAGCCCTTGCTCTCTTTAAGATCATTGGGAACTTTAGCCTTCCCCTTCCACAGGGGGATATAGGTGGGCAGCTTTGTTGGAGGGTGTGCAGGCTCAATTTCTTCCTCCATACCTTTGTCCTCGTCTTCTTCAATGATAAAGTCCTCTAGGTCTTCCTCCTCCTCATTGGTTTCTATGTTAACGACTTTCCCTTTCTCCTCCATTGTTAGCCTGGTGCGCAGCAGGTTTCGCGGGGACACACGTACAGGAACCATCGACTGTTTGTCTTTCTTCGGCCTTGGTTTGCGCGGTGATTTAAGGATTTCTACCACAATCCTAGTGCCTTCAGGGGCATCCCCATAATCAGGGCTTGCGCGGCCTCTTCGGCAGTAATCTATGTAATTTCCATAACTTCCTCAGATGCTGCCATTGTGTCTAACCAAAAATCTATCACTCACGTACTCAGGGGCTCAATCAACATTCTACACAGGTCAAACAGGGCTCTACTTAGGCTACACGGGGTATACAATAGCTCAATTCGCAAATGACCAAGTGTTGTTTGTTGGGTAGCCCTTTGTAATTTATAGTGCCTTTTGAATTTGGATTCGACCGTTACCCCCAAATCTAGTTCGTTAATGCTCTCTTGGTGGCAGATTTTCCAAAATATTTCCCATAAATCGCGTCTTAAATACTTGCGACCCACTCCATTTGTTCTCAAGTCGAGCATCACATCGTGAATAGTGACTTCAACGGTCACTTTTGGCCAACTCGAGCGGCAGCGCAGCCCCCCTTATACGGTCGCGGACTTTGTCTCTTTGCTTCTACGCATAGCTCCCAAGTAGAGTATTTTATAGTCATGCGCCTCCTTTCAACTGCTAGGAGCGCCAAGACTGTACTTCCCACGGCTAGTCAGGTGGCCACACCACCTGTATAGGTTTTCCTCTGGTCATCCATCAATTTTCCTGAAAAATACCCACCTTTTATTGTTACTGGCGATGTTGTGCACTTTATCATCTATAGCGTGCCATCATGGTTGATTCGTTTAGTAATATGTAGTCCAAGCCAAGGCGTCAAGCTAATCAATTTGCGGAAATAGACCCAAACTTGTCAGCGTGATCGTGTGCACCCTATTTTATCACCCTGGTCTTCTTATTGAGAAAATCTTCCTTTACCTCATCCTCCAGCTTCTTAACTTCCGCTTCCACCAGAGTGCTTTTTTTTCTTAATCGCACCTTTTCCTTCCCAAGTTCTTGGAACCTAAAGTTACCCTCTTGGATTTCTTCCTCAGGTCCCAAGCATTTTGCTTCATTCGGTTATGCGATCCCTTCTTTCAAGGCTCCACAAATCGTCGTATCGGCCGGTGCTTCCATGCACGGACTAGGCATTTCATGCTCTATGGGGATTATAGCATTCACTTCATACTCCAGCCTCGGAGGTGCCTACACTATCAGTTTCTTGCATGCGGTCCTATAAGCCCATAGAATCGCTGGTACGTGTAGGTCCCAATCAGTGCTTTGTGCATTGTGGACCTTGTTCAGCGCTTCGCATACTTCATTAAAGGCTTCTGCGTGGATAACCTTCTACACACTTGGTCTTTCTATACTCCGTGGTTCCAACCGGAGGGGTCATTCGTGCCACTGTGTTGCCCGTACCTGCTTACTAATCGTGTCTCCTAACGTGAAGGCTCTGTGCATCCATGCAGTTTTCGTACCATATGCATGTATCCATTTAGACAGGTGGGCGCGTAGACCATTTCGTCCAACAATCTTTTCTTTTAATCATATCTAAGGCTTCCCAAACTGCATGCGAATCATCCTCCTACATTCGCGCCAGTCCTCAAAACTTCTTTGGTTTGTACTACACCACCTCGCGGGCGTAGCGCACAGTACCCATTTAAAAGCTTTGAAACGTTTCTGTTCTGGCACCTCACTTTCAAATCTTTTTAGGAAGTCATCCACCTCACTTAACCCATCATACGTAGGTAGCTCCCTTACCTCCGTTGATATGCAGCGCAACGATCTCGTCATCATGTTACAGTTCAGCGTGGTTATCTTGTGTAACTAGTTTTGCCATCGTTCTATCTCTTCATCAGAATCCGATGTGCAAGAGCTTTCGCTCTCCATCCATCTATGGTTGGATGCACCCAGTCTTGTTCTCACATGGTTATCTTGTAAATGAAATCCAAATCGTCATCGTTGTCGTAGTTGTGCATTGGCTCTGTGTAGCGCGATCCCTCTACAGGGTCCAAAGGTACAACTACGCGCATAGACTTCTTCTCAAAAATCATCTTGCACTTCTTTAGATTGATCAGCCATTCATGTCAGTGGCCCAATCTATTCCAAGTAATGCGGGGTAGGGTTTGCTGTCATCAAAAATATCTATTACTTCAAAATCTGCTAGCACACTCGCTCCTTTGATATACACTGTGATTCCCTGCAATCTCCCCATAGGTAGGATCTTTTGTTGGTTCACCATTCGCAGTTGGATAGGAAACCATTGTAGCGTAGGCCTTCCCATGCGCTCCTAGGTCTGCTTTGGCAGGACATTCGCGTCCGATCCTAGATCTAGAATCACTTGGTCCATCTCATATTCTCCAATCTTCACGATCAATCTCATCTCCCTTCCCATTCGCGTCGTGTGCTTTCTGAGCTTTTGGACTACACGCAGTTCTCTTGGCGCGGTCCCAGCGAATATATTTATGAGTTCCTGCAGCCCCTTCATAGCCTTGTTGTCGCGTAGCAGCTTCATGCATGTTTCCAGGAACGTTGTGAGCATTGGTGGGTCCATTTCTGGCTCTAATCTTTCTTTCCTTAGCGCACTCCAAATCAAACTCTGGTTCCTTCGTTGGAGCCTTGTGAACCCAAGTACTTTCTTCAAGTTGCTTGCCTTTGTCATCCCCTATTGTAATTCCACTTCGGAGCACAATATTCACATTAGGGTCTTCCTCGCACAGTTCATACCTCATCATTTGCAAGTTCTGAGTTGAGGGAGGTTGGAGTGCCCCTTTATCACGCAACCTCGCTATCAGGGTGGGACAATCCTCTGTCTCATGATCAAACAATGTACAATACAAGCATGATGATCACGTTGGATTTGTACAATTGTAGGTATAATGTATTGGCCCTCCGCAATTGTAACATATCAGTTGTCCACAAACCTCTTCCTGGTCCTCCTCCACCTCAGCCTTGTTCGCGCCCCTAAAATCTGGTTCATGCCATCCCTGCATTCTATTCAAGGGCCCGTGTTTCGACCTGAACTTTGTGGGTAGGAGTCTAATCCATCATCAGCTCATTACTTCTACAAGTGAGCTCATCATGTACCACTAATCTACAGAAATTACAGAACGACTACTATGAATTCTGCATGTACCTCTGTAATAAATGGCAATTATCTGTAGCATGCTTTCCTCCTATTTGACAAATCGCGCACCATAATGCAAGCGCCACGCTCGGTCCTATTTGTGCCTCCGGTCTCAATGGCATTGGTCCTCCTCTCGCGAGGTAATTCGCAAACACCGGGCAGTGGTCCTTATCATCTCCTTGACCCTCGCACTTTACACACCATACCTCATCATGTACTTCTGGGCAAGCTGTCCTGTCTTGTTTCAAACTATACATCTCAAGGCACAAGTTTTTCAACTGCGCATGAATCTACTGAACTCCCAGGTTGGGATCCTGTATCAGGGTCTCGTGCAATCTCAACGCGACATCCAAGGCCTTGGCGTGAGTTGTTAGCCTCTGTTGTGACAGTATGTTTCTTAGATTTGGCGTTAATGATGTTACAAACCATTTGCGATGTTGTCCATCTGTCAACATCATGTTAGCTTCGCGAATTGTGCACTTTAGTCTTTGATCCAACTCCCAAGGGGTTTCGCTTGGTAGCGTTGTGATTTCCTTGAATCCAATGATCGACTGTGCCTCTGACTTCAGCCTGCTAAATTCTTTGGTTAGCACAGTTTGAATATCTACGATCCCCGCATTCGGATTGTCATTGGAATGCTTAATGTCCCAGGTCAGCATGAAATCCTGCAGAGTGCTGACCAACGTTGCTTTCTTTATATTTTCATCTGTGACTCCCTACACTTCCCATACAACTTTTATCACGAACCAAAACTAGTCTGGATCTTCATTCCCTACTCCCTTGAACACTGGCAACTTTATCACACTCGCCATATTGATTCGCAGTGGTGGTGGAGGTGGTATGGGCGAGGATGGGGTGAAGACGGTGAAAATGGCGGCGGTGTGGGTGGGTTTGGTATGCATGGAATCCTCTGCCTTATCAAATTTATCGCACTTCTTGGTGAAACCTTGGCGAGCTCTTCCTTGCCCCCTCGCGGAGGTGAAATCAAGGGGCTAGTTTCTAGTTCTGTGCTACCTTCATTTCTGTAAATTCTCCCACTTCACGTAGCCCCAACCATCAATTTATTCGCATAACCCATTTTTCACACAGTAGCATTTTAACCCAAGTGTTCAAAGATTTAACGTACTTACCTCGCGGCCCTTTGAGGAAGCATCGTTCTACCTCGCTATAGATGACTAAAGTATCTACTATGAACTCGGTGATGAATCCTCCTATAATTTGATCGAGCCAGTGATCAACAGAGCGCACGATCTTATCCTTCGATGCTTCTAATCTGCGCACCAATTCTGGAGTCCACACAATAGGTCTGTCAAGCTTACACCTTCCTTGGCTATCTGCTAGCTTTATGATCCACCCGTATAGCTCAGTAGGGAAAGATGCGAAGAAAATTTCATGGATATCTATGTATAAGTAGCAGGCTAACCACTCTTCCTCTGATAGTTGTGTATTCTTGTTTTCCTACGCTGTGAACTCGTGAATCTTTCTATCCCACTAATCTTCAATTCCTTTCTTTGTTGGATTCCAGTGATATGACATCAAACATCTCTATACAGATCTCGGTCTTAGCAACGAAACCATTTATTGCCTTGCTAGGGCTTGACCCAAGTTCGAAGTTAATTAGCTAAACAAATCCTTGTACTACTGACCCTTTCGGCAACAGTCCGCAGAGCGCGGACTGAGGTCTCACCCGAAGTAGTATGGGGGGGTGCTAGAACCAGGTTTCCGCAACCTTGAGATGTCTGAGGGTTTGATTCAGTGCAACTGCTCGTCCCTATGCGCAGGTTGCTTTGCATACTTCCCTGGCCTTCGCACCCTGATATACTTGCCTTTGTGCAGCCCTAGGGGTTGTGGGGCTTCCGTGCTGCTGGAGCAGCACTTTGCACTATTTCCCTCAGTTGCACTTGAGATCTTACCTATCTTCCTACGCCAGTTAGTTATCTTTGCGTAAATAGAAGCCTTGTGTTATATTTATTTATACAGCACACACATATAAGTTCGCACAGCAAATAAATAGTACACTTGCAATTTATACCCAATAATACATTAAACAAGAAAAGATACACAGTAATATGGTAAAATTATGTTTACTAATTCTTCCAACGTTTATAGACTTGACCTGCCCTGCGCACTCAGCTACAGGGGTCCGCACACTTAGCTACGGACTACTAGGCCTCTGGGCACTCAACTGCAAAGCCTTCTCCTACTCTACGACCCAAAGACACACTTTACACTTCCACTCAATCTCTTAGACTCATCATGCTTCTTTTCTCTATTAGTTATATCCTCTCTTCTACAGTTAGAGCTTCGCTCTATTTATACAATCCCATGGTCCATGGACCATGGGCAGGTCTACCATGCCGACATTATATTACAAACACAAGGGCGGACAGCCCTGTGACTCTATTATGACTTCACGCTCCGCGCCCATAATTCACGGAGCTTTTACAAAGGACTTGGTCAAGACTTGGGCTTTAAGCCCCAGCACATGCCCAACAAACCTCACCAGGATGAACACTTTCAAGTGGTTTGATGAGCCATTTTATAGCACCTTACTGAGATGGACCAAGATGCTTTATTGATTGAGATGTGGTTGCATCAATATTTATCCTTCAAATCCTCTCAATTACACCACTCAAAGGGTCTTCTTGATCTAAAGAAGTGACTAGAACTTCATGAGGGGAGATAGTGCTTTAGAAGGATATTCCATAGATTGTTCCCATATATGGGTCCTCCCTTCAATATTTGGAATCTCATTATCAATTACATGATAATTTTTTTCATGATTGAATATATCCAAATGATCAAGCTACCACTCGAAAATGTTGTCAATCTTGGAAGATTCAAGAAAAATCATATCTATAGACAATATAATTTTCTTATTTTACTAATCATAGAGATTATATGCTATTGTGTTATTTGAATACCTCAATAAGATGCACTTTCGACTCCTTGCATCAATCTTTCTTGTTTTTCCCTTAGGAATCAAGGCATAGCAAGTCAAAAATCCTAAGATGTCTTACCACAGGAATGTGGCCATACCACATTTCATAAGGAGTCTTCTTTTTGAGAGCATGAGATGGACATATATATATATATATATATATATATATATATATATATTGCACATAGAACTACATCAACCTGAAGAATCAATTTTACATTTTTGGAAAACATCATTGAGCGAACCATATTTAAGATAGTCTTGTTCATTCTTTTAGTTGCACCATTTTGTTGAGGATTTTATGGCATAGTTGTTTGATGTTGTATCCCATGTTGCCAAAGATAGTTTTAAAATTTATTACAAGTATATTATTTTCTATTATCAGTACAAAGATAGCCAATATGTGATTGTACATCATTTTCTATCCATGCATGAAAGTTTCAAAAGCTTCTGATTTACTTTTCAACAAATATACCCAACATATCTTGGTGTAATCATCAATAAATGTCATCATATATTTATTACGTTTGAAAAAGGAACAGGAATAGGGCCACATAAATCAAAATGAATCAGTGCAAGATTTCTACATGCTTTAGATGAAAAATCATGAAATGGTTGTTTGTTATTTTTTTCGAGGATATAAGCATCACATTTCTTCAGTTTCCTTGAAAAAATAGTTGGTAAACCACAAACACCATTTATTTTAAACAAAATGAAGACTATCATAATTAATATGTCCAAATCTTTAATAACATAGAATATTGGATGGTAATGTCCCCTCATTTTACTAATAAATATATGCATAATTTTGTGCACGAGCAAATGTTCCTTGCAACTTTAGCAGTCTTTTCTCCTCTTTCGAGTCATGAAAATTATGTTTCGTGATACTTTCGTTATCTCTACTTTTCCATCAAACATAAGGATTGAGTTTCCTTGTTGGAGAATGTGAACCAGGGACAACAAGTTTCTCCACGGTTATGGAATGTAGAGTACATCATGTAGTATAAATTCAGGAAGTTCAGGCAATTTAAGCCTAATGGTGCCAAGTCCAAATGGCTTGAGACTTGACTTGTCTACAAAGTATACTTCTCCATCTACATTGTCACTGAAGTATTCAAATAATTTCTTCTAAAAGGTCATATGTCAAGTTTCACATGTATCAAGTAACCATGCATCTTTCCAAGCAGCAAATGAAGTATGAAACAGATATTCAGTTATTATAATATTGCAATGGGCAACAATTAATGAGCAGATTAAGGTGATTTACCTTTTTTTGTATCTGGTGTTTTACTATTGTCTTCTTTATATTCTTGCTTGATTCTCTCCCAGGGTATTTTTCATGTGGACGCATCCTTTACGTATCTATCACAACAATTGTAGTGGAGATCATAACGTTCTCCTTGATGGTGTTTACTCCCATTGCCTCTATGATTCTTTCTTCCACGTCCTCTTCTACCGCCTCTTATTCTAAGAGAATATCATGGTTGATTCTTCTATTTCTTGGCAAGGGATATTTCTTCTTCATGGGAATGATAATTTGTCTTCCTCTTCCCAAATATTTCTCCTGATCTGCAAACTTCTCCACAAGAGAGTCAAAAGTAATATCTTTAAGTTACATACTAGCTTGCAAGGCTTCAAGGTAGTATGAATATCTAGGATAGAGAGCCTTGAAAAAGGTTGTGAGAGGAATATCCATTTTAACTCTAGTGGATTATACATCCTACGTGATAGGTCTAATCTCTAAGGCTAGGCCCAAGGGGTCATTTTCCTTCAACTCCAAGTTGAAGAGCTTAATCATCAACTAAACTACTTCTAATACTAAGGGTGAGTCATATAGATGTTTTAAATTATTCAATGCATCATAATCATTTTTAAATATAACAACTACATATTCACTTACAGAAGCAACAGTTAGGGAATAGGCCTTATTTTCCTTATTCTCCCATATTGTGAGCTCTTAATTATCTAACATAGGCTTAACAGGTGCATTATCAACTTCTTCTTCACAAACACCTTTCCATAAGGCATTGAAGATGAGATTGTGCCTTATATTTTGGATCATTCATGGTAATTCTCTTTTCCAATGAGCATTATGTGAACAATGGAGATGAGAGAATGCATCTTCAAATAAAACTTGTGCTTCAAATTGGTCACGACACTGTCATGCATCCCAATGAATCACTTGTCCCTCAGCTCCTTTGCTCGACTTTGTTAGTTCAAGAGCGACTTGGCTTGGCTCAAATTCTGATTACTATCTAAAGTCAAAAAGGATTCTCTCACACTAGCATTTTATCCATATATCATGATCCTAGGGCCACTAATTATGGAAACCAACCTTTCTTCAATAGTGAGTGTAGACAGGACTATTCATTATATGCAACGCGAGGATCTAAATATCACATTGATTCATTTGCAAATACATGCAACGTTAGGCTTTCGCAAAAAGTGGGATCAAAGACAACACATGGAGTGCACAAAAGAAAAATCAAATGTAATGCACATGGCACCTTATCAAGTCTTTCTCATTATAGCAGGGACAATTCAACCCTATTCTTGAGCACTTAAATTCAATGTGAAAATATTTCAATTGTCGCCACACCATAGGTAGCGAACAAACCTCAAGTCACCGCAACCAATTTGTGCTTCTATCAATTTTGCATTTTTTTTCTTTCACAACAATGACACTTCTAGCTAAGAAAACTATGACCCTATGGGAATATAAGGTGAATGATATCTCCTAGGCATATTTTTGAGTCAAATTATAGACTTATAATTTGATTAACATAAATCATCAACCCAGGGTAGGTAAGCTTATGAGATGCTACGCAAAATATACGAAAGCTTAACATTGTGAGTGCTTATCAATCTAACCAGTCATCCATACAAAACTAATGCCTCTTTTCTACATCAACATTTAGCAGCAAAGGCTATGGAGTACACTGAAACATCCCTCTACAACTCTTAGTATTGCTAACATTGATTAGAAAAGATAAAAATAAAACTTAAAGCGGTATAAGAAATTCACTCAACAATGTAAAGCAAGTCTTGATTAAATGAAATCCACACATTAACATGAAATTTATCATTCAATCGTTTGCTGCTGATATATCAGAAAGAGTACATTAGTTGTAGGAACAGATTACTACTGCATAACAGAAATAAAATATACACACAGTAAACTAAGGGAGTTGTGAGCAAAGGGGGCCCTCCCTCACTCACAACCCCTTCAAAATTAGAAGAGCTTGCTCAGTGAAATAGACAGAACATATAATATTGTATTAATCTGAAAATGTCATAGTCGAGTACAATCTGATATATAGTATCATCTGAAGACAACCCAACAACTGTTAGGTCCCTATAATACTAGTGATTACCCCATTACTATTGTAGTTGCATCCGTTATTAATATTGTTGTGCCCCTATTGTCCCCATATCGTTATTACTGTGCCCCATAGAGTCCCTCTATTGTTATTTTTGTGCCTTTATATTATTATTGTTAGGTCGGTTGGGTTATATTGTGATTCCTTAGACTCTTATATATAGAAAGGAGGTTTTGTCATTTGAATCATCAAGGAATCATTCATTTGTGTAATGTAAAGGAGGTTGCCCCCTCAAAGAGGCTGAATTCTAAGGCGTTGATCTATCTTTTCTATCTTTTTGTGAGCTGGTTTCATAACATTTGGTATCAGAGCTTTGGATTCTAGGGTTTCGCTGCTCCAAATAGGTCATCATGGCATTTTTGCTATAACTTTCTCTGCGACGTTTCAGACACTAAAAAAAACCCATTTGAGACGAAATCACACTGAACCTCAGGTCCAAATTTCAAAACTTTTTGCGTTATATTTACGGAGATATGATCTGAGGAAGTTGGTCTTTTTGCAGACTCCTGAATTACAATCCAAACGGGTGACCTAGAGAAAATCATCATAACTTTCTCTCTGAGCATCAGATTGAAATTTCACAAGAAGGTATAGGAAGAGAACGGACTGTGGTTTCTTGTATATATTTTTCAGACCCAAAGGTCGAAACAGGGACATGTGGCACATCGAACAAGTTCTCTCTACTGAACTAGTCTATAATCAAGTCACTATGGGAGATTTGGCATAACTCTTCCTTGGAGAATCCAATTTGGATCAAACTGGTGGCATTGGAAAGAGGACACAAAGGGCTACTGTAGGTCGCAATTTCAAAACTGGATGATCCGAAATTACAGAGATACATTAGAGGCAATATCGAGCTCCTACAAAGTGAGAAAAGGTGTGTAGATTTTTTTTAATTCTAGCATAAGCTTGGTTTGAAAATTTATTTTGAAGGAATTCAAAGGGCATAGTAGAGCATTATTATCGTTAATTGATGCCCCGAGGAAATAAAATCCAAACACCTAGTAAGCAACTTGAAAGCTCTAGCATGACTCATGAAGAAGAGGAAGAAATGCTACATGATATATCAAAATTACAAGACCAAGTGCAACAAATGTCACTCTCACAAAAGCTAACAGAAGCTAAGATAAATGGCGTGGAAGCTAATATGAATGGCATGGAAGCTAAGATGGACAATTTGAAGATATATTTGAACACAAATTTGAAGACCTGCATGGCAGATTTGAAGATAGATTTGACAAATTTTCTACAAGAAATACTTACTAATGGTGAAAGGGTAGTAAAGGAAACTCATGATGCGAACAAAAGAAATGTTAATCATGATTTCATAGACTCTAATGTTGGATTGAAGACCCACCATATTCCAAAAATTGATATGAGGAAGTTTGATGACAAGGATCCCGCAACATGGATATTACAGATGGAGCAATTTTTCGATCTCAATAATGTGAAAAAACACACAAAAGGTACGTATTGCAACTTTATATTTGGAACCAAATCAGTTTGTATGGTATCAATGGATTTTCTCTCGCAAACAAATTATCACTTGGGCAATTTTTACGGAAGAATTGACAGCACATTATGAGGATACAAAAAGCAACACTTTTTTTAGCCAATTGATAAGTCTCAAACAAAAGGGTTCAATAATGGAGCACATTGAGGAGTTCCAAAAATTGAACATAAGGGTAAAAAATATTCCAAAGGAGCATAGGATTGATGTGTTCATAGGGACTTTAAAGGATAATATCCAACATGATGTTCACCTTTGGGAACCTGATTCATTAGAGAAGGCATTCAGGTTAGCATGAGAAATGGAAAGCAAAATTATGGCAACCAGGAAGCATACCAGTCACAACTATAAAGATGGAAGTGTTGTTGCCCCTAGTCTTCCACAACCTATAAGGTTTACACCACAAAAATTGGAAGAAAAAAGAGCAAAAGGGCTTTGTTATAGTTGTGATAGCAAATACACTAAAGGTCATACGTGTGCTGAGAAGAAATTATTCTACATAGATTGTGAAGAGGAAGAAGAAAAGGAGCAAGAAAGGTCAAAAGAAGAGGATATACTCCATGAACAAAGCCTAGATAAAGAAGAAATGAATCCGACCATATCTTGTAATGCATTGGCTGGAATTACCACTCCTCAAACCAACAAGATAGAAGAACAAATCAAGAAGAAAAAGGTAATAGTGTTGATTGATTTAGGAAGTACACACAATTTTATTCATTGTAAGGTAGCAAAAGAATTGAATTGCTTCCTATATCTAGCACTAGAGTGTCAAGTGATGGTTGCAAATGGATGAAAAATAAATTGCTCTGGAAAGTGCCATAATATCAAGCTATCCAGGGGAGAATATTGATTGACTAGCCCAATGCTTTCCATTCCAATGGGAGGTGCTGATGTTGTACTAGGAGTCCAATGGCTACAATCCTTGGGTACAATAGCTTTTAATTTTCAATAACTTTTCATGAAATATTTTGTGGAAGGAAAGGAGGTTGAATTAAGGGGTATTACAGGGAAACTGGGAAAGATAATCAGCTCTAACGGTATGACAAAGCTTCTAAAAAAGGAACAAAGAGGTGTAATTGCAAAATTATGTTCGCTAGATGTTTCCACATCAAAATCATTTATTTCTCCAGATCTCCAAAAAGTCTTGGACAATCATTCCAAGGTATTTGAGACTCCCGAAGGTCTCCCACCTATTCATGATCATGGTCATGCTATTCATCTGATTCCAAGAAGTGTTCCTCCAAACATCAGGCCGTACAGATATCCCTATGCCCAAAAGAGTGAAATTGAATGTATGGTTGCAGAAATGCTAGAGGCTGGTATAATTCAACCTAGTCAAAGTTCTTTCTTTGCTCCAGTAGTGGTGCACAGGAAGGATGGATCATGGCGCATGTGTCTGGATTATAGGGAGCCCAACAAGCTCACTATTAATGATAAGTTTCCCACTCCTGTCATTGATGAATTACTGGATGAATTGCATGGATCAATTTACTTCACCAAGTTGGATCTTTATTCAGGATATCATCAAATCAGAATGAAGACTGAAGACATTCCGAAAACATCATTTATAACTCATGATGGTCATTATGAATTTTTGGTCATGCCTATTTTCCTTACCAATGCACCTTCTACATTTCAAGGTTTGATGAATTCCATTTTCAAACCCTTCCTTAGAAAATTTGTGTTAGTATTTTTTGATGTTATACTAATCTACAGCAAGTCTTGGAAGGATCATGTTGAACATGTTGACAGGGTGCTACAACTATTGGAGGAGAAACAATTATATGCAAAAAGATCCAAATGTTTCTTTGGAGTACAAGAGGTGGAATATATGAAGGAGTTAAGGTAGACCCTAGCAAAATTAAAGCCATTAAGGAATGGAAAATCCCCACATCCATAAAGCATCTACGAGGATTTCTTGGGTTGACAGGGTATTATCGCAAGTTTGTTAAGAATTATGGGAGAATAGCAGCACCTATAACAACATTATTGAAGAAAGATGCATTTTCATGGACTCCAGAAGCAACAAAGGCCTTAGAACATCTTAAAGAGGCAATGTGCCAAGCACCGGTCTTAGCTACACTGGACTTCACAAAAACATTTATTGTGGAATGTGATGCTTCAGGAAATGGAATTGGTGTTGTTTTAATGTAAGATGAAAGACCCATTGATTTTGAAAGTTGTCCAATCAAGGGAAAGTTTTTACACAAAGCTATTTATGAGAAGGAAATGTTGGCAATACTACATGCACTTAAGAAATGGCGACCCTACCTAATGGGAAGACACTTCAAGGTAAAAACGGATCATGATATCCTTAAATACTTTTTAGAACAAATATTATCCTCTGAAGAGCAACAAAAGTGGGTCACAAAGATGTTGGGTTATGACTTTGAAATCATCTACAAAAAAGGGATGCAAAATGTGGTGGCAGATGCACTCTCAAGAAAGGATGAGGATGTGGAAGCATTATTGTGCGCCATTTCTATTATCCAACCAGATTCGATAAACGAAGCAAGGGAGGAATGGAAGAATGATGAAGAAGTGTGGGCACTTATTCGAAAGTTACAACAAGATTCTAGTACATCTGATACATTTAGTTAGCAAAATGATTCGTTATGGTACAAAGATAGCTTATACCTTTGTAAGAATTCCCAACTCAAGCAAAAGATTCTTATGGAATTGCACACTTCTCCCTTAGGAGGGCACTCAGGATTTTTAAAAACTTACCATAGGGTTAAGAAGGAATTTTTTTTGGATGGCCTTAAATCGGATGTTCAAAAGTTTGTGGCAGAATGTTTGGTTTGCCAACAAAATAAAGTTGAAACAATTAAGACCCCGGGTCTGTTACAACCTTTATCCATTCCAAGCCAACGTTGGGAGGAGGTTTTAATGGATTTTATCACAGGTTTACCCAAGTCTGAGGGAAAGAGTGTCATCATGGTGGTAGTTAACGGACTTACCAAGTATGCACACTTTTGTGCATTATCACATCCATTTAAAGCCAGTACAGTTTCTACTAAATTTATGGAAACAATTCAAAAGCTACATGGAAACCCAAAGATTATTGTAAGTGACAGAGATCCCATTTTCACTGGAAATTTTTGGACAGAATTATTTTCTTGTCTCAGTACTCAGTTAGCTCATAGCTCATCTTATCATCCTCAATCTGATGGGCAAACTGAGATAGTAAACAAATGTTTAGAAGGATATCTTCGTTGCTTTGTATCTGATAAACAGACACAATGGGTCAAATGGTTGCCTCTGGTTGAATGGTGGTATAACACATCCTTCCATACAACAACAAAAATAACCCCATTTATGGAACTTTATGGGTATCAGCCACCATCCATTAAATCATATTTAAAATAAAATTCTAGGGTTCAAGCAGTGGAACATCACATCGAGCATCAACAAGAAGTCCTCCAACTCTTAAAGGATAACCTCATGTTGGCACATAATAGAATCAAACAATAGGCAGATCAACATCGCAGCGAAAGAAGTTTTGATGTAGGCGATTGGGTATTCCTACAGCTACAACCATATAAACAAATGTCCCTCAAGCAAGCTAAGAAGGATAATAAATTATCACCAAAGTATTATGGTCCATAAAAGGTGTTGCAAAATATTGGTACTATGGCATACAAGTTGGAGCTTCTTGTAGCTTCTCGAGTGCACCCAGTTTTCAATGTTTCATGTTTAAAGAAGGTTATAGGCGACAAGCTCCCAGTTCAAACAATATTGCCAGAACTTGACAAGGAAGGAAAAATTATATTGGAACTGGAAGCAGTCACAGAAACAAGAACTCGACAACTACGAAATCGATCAATTTCGGAATATTTCATCAAGTGGAAGAAGTTATCCGCTAAAGATTCTACATGGGAGGATGAGAATTTTATACAGAAGCATCCAGAACTACTCAAGCGTTGGGGACAACACTTTTTTGAAGGAGAGGGGCATGTTAGGTCCCTATAATACTAGTGATTACCCCATTACTATTATAGTTGTATCCCTTATTAATATTGTTGTGCCCCTATTGTCCCCATATTGTTATTACTATGCCCCATAGAATCCCTCTATTATTATTTTTGTGCCTTTATATTATTATTGTTAGGTCGGCTAGGTTATATTGTGACTCCTTAGACTCCTATATATAGAAAGGAGGTTTTGTCATTTGAATCATTAAGGAATCATTCATTTGTGTAATGTAAAGGAGGTTTCCCCCTCGAAGAGGCTGAATTCTAAGGCATTGGTCTATCTTTTCTATCTTTTTGTGAGCTGGTTTCATAACAACAATCCCCTACAATGTAAACTAGAGCCAAATTTATACAAATACAAAATCCCATATTTGGCTCGAAGTAAGGAAAACTACTAATCCAAGCCATTGGCTAACAGTCATGTTACAAAGTATCAAACACAGCTATATTAAGTCTAATACATGACTGAAAGCATGGATTAGACGAAATTCGTTACATAGTTGTAGCTTCCCTTCATACGGCCAACGAGAGGAGGTCTGCAAATTTGGGCGGTTTCGTTGGCGGATCTGAAACAGCCAATAGGACAACATCCATATATGATAGATTCCCCACAAAACCCATGTTCTCATTTGATTTAGAAATTAGTGGAACATAGCTAACTGCTGATTTTGCTACAGGAAATCTGGGCAGTTGTATGAAATTCGCGTCTGTAAGAATTCTGGAGCGTCTGCAGGAAATAGGATTGCACAAGTTGTTTGCAGGAAATTCAGGCCTATTTTGAATCAAAACAAATCTGCACAAGAACTCTAAATTAATTGGCATGATAATTCAATAAAGAATGCTTAAGATTAAGGTAAAATACGTTTTTTCATGTTAATTTGCATACCTTCAGCATATGGCATCCTTTTGGACAAAACCTAGATATTATAACCAAAATAGGCATAATAGGGGTTAAGGACAGTTCAAAATGGGAGAGGTAAAGTCTGGAAAGGGTGTCAAAATTGGGAAAACCAAGCCCCAACATCTCCCCCACACCTAGCTTCTTGCATGCCCCTTATGCAAACAAAAATATTTCGCCTTCCGCAAAAAGAAAAAGAAAAAGGAAATCATTCTTTGTCCTGAGCTGCAGCTACTGTAGCCAACTAATCTGCTACCTCTGCTAACTGGTCCAACTAGTTACCACTGGATTCTATGGGAATTTGACCCTTGTATAATTCATTCTTCTTTTTCAAATGATCAATCTGATCTTTCTTCTTCTTCATGATTTGGGCCACTTTGTGGTGAAGTAAAATTATAAGTGCGAACACAAACAAATTCATCTAGCCCGATAATGGGTCTAGCCACAACTGATACATTCTATGGAATATTTCCTTAGTTAGAACCAATTAAGATGGCCTACCTCTTAGTACACTTATGTCATTTGATGATGCCCTTGGTTTTTCGCTCTAGCTATCTCTCACGTCCTCCTTCAAGCACGTGAAACAAGTAAACAACAACAAACAACAATCGTGATAATAGAAAAATTGTAATTTAACATACTTAACAAGTCAAGAAACATTAAGCCATGAATATGTAAGATGACAAATCATGTAGGAAATCAATCGATAGTTGCATATATATTGAATCAAGAAGAGATTACAACCATTGTCTTGACGTTTTTGTTCTCCTCTGACAAGACTAGGTTCCCACACACTTCTGCTAGCATTCCATGATGGCCTCAATCAACAATAGTTTTAAGGCTCTTCCCTTTAGGCTTCACTCCAAACCAAAATACCACTACCACACCAACATTAACACTTCAACACTAACACTAGCTTATGCTTGGGAAAATTGGAGGTTTATATAGGATGAATTGATGGGAGATGGATCATTTTCTCATGGGAAAAGGTCTTATCCCTTGAGGTAGTTCCATCATTATAGGGGAAAGGAGCCCAAACTGACATCCTCGACCCCATCCAGCCAAACAATTTACCAAACTTCTATTACGAAGCTTCTATGTAGAAATTTTGAATAATTAAGTACTTATTCACAGAGATTATCCCAATTATACACTATTGTGGAATACATGCACAATACATAACCTCCTCTATGTTGATCATCAATTTAGCAGCATCAATGACAATGAAACATCAGTCGCATGCACACATTAACACAGTATGTAACCCGGGGAAAGCTTACAGCTGAAAAGCCCCACACTATCTGTATATTATAATGATTGAGAACATGTAACAATACATAGTACAATACTCCTCACAAGTACTCAGTACTATCTCCACCTGTTACACACAAAACTAGCTCAGATCCGAACAAGTCACAGGTTCAAATCTCCTCCGCTGCTTTGCCTGCCTCCACTGCACAATACAAAGTGAAAATCACGTGAGCACAAGCTACAATTACCTTGGTATTGGCCCACACTGCGTAGTCCTCATTGGCATAACTCAATCCCATTGATTGTGCAAGATCTCATGCACAACTATAGTCACAACTGATAGCAATTTCAACCTCTAACACCTGTCTCCACTTAACTGTGCATGCACTGAGTTAACTGATGTATTCTTCAGTTGCTTTATGAGTTAATAATTAGTGAATTAATTAATATTTAATTCACACAACTCATTACTAGAGTATTCTTTAGTTAGACTAAAATACAACTAGTTTAACCAAGTCAAACTGAACACAACTCCATCAACTCCACAATCAACTCCACCAAACTCAACCACATGAGTTCTAACTAAATTCCTACATGCAATAGCTCAACTGACCCACAAGAAAATCGTATTTCCTTCTGACAGTTGCATGTGTCACATCTGTAGCTCAAACTGAAGTGCTCCAAGAGGATAAGATAATGTTTATAGTCCAAATATTATTATGAGACAATAATATTCGACTGTTCTATTTTTAGCCTGGCAGTCTAAAAATAGAAACCTGCCCATATGTCTAAAAATTGAAGTCCATATATTTTTACCAACATGACCAATCATCCACAAATAGCATACTGCAACTCATAGACCATGATCCATATGTCTAAAAATAGACTTTGCGCCAAAAAATAGCCTGCGGGCCCACTTAGTGAAGGCGACTTCTTTCCACTAAGCTCCATCATCTTGTTGCATTCTCAACACTCCCTATCAACAAGATATGGATTATCTGCAACCCCTATCCTGCCTCGATGGTATTCGAATTTGCTCCTGGTGAGCGCCTTCATCAAGATATCAGCATCTTGATCCTCCGTTGGAATGTATGAAACTAGCATGACTCTCCACTGCACATAATCTCTGATATGATGGTACCTGATGTCAATATGCTTAGATATATCATGAAATATTGGATTAGCTGAGAGTTTAATGCAACTCTGGTTATCACAATAAATCACAGTAGGCTCCAAGTGAGAACCGAACAACCCGACCAAGATCTTCCTCATCCATATAGCCTCGCATGCAGCCAAACTTGTTGCCATATACTCGGCCTCTGCTGAACTGAGTGCCATGGATCTCTGCTTCCTGTGTACCAAGAAACTGTTGTCGACCCGATACTGAAGACCCCTCCTGATGTGCTCTTTCTGTCCGTTGGGATCCCTGCCTAATCTGCATCCATGAAGCCACATAGCTTCACCTCATCCTCCTGTCTGTACCACAATCCATATCCCGATGTGCCTCTCAAATAACGCAATACATGCTTGCCTGCCTTCCAGAAGATCTTGGTTGGCTTAACCATAGCTTGTGAAAGCTGGTTAACAGCATAGCATATATCAGGTCGTGTATTGACCAGATACATAAGTGACCCCACCAACTATCGATAAACAGTGGCATCCACTTCTTCTACTGAAGTGGCATCCTCCTTCCTCCAACCTCTAGGAAGAGGAGTATCAACAGGCTTGCAGCCATGCATGTTGAACTTCTCCAGTATCTCCCGAGCATACTTACCCTAAGAAACAAATAGTCCATCACTGCACTACCAGATTTCCAATCCCAGGAAATAATGAAGGAGGCCCAAGTCCTTCATCTCAAACTCCTTAGCAAGATCATCCTTGCATGAAAGTATCAACAGCTCATCACTTGTTAGAATCAAATCATCTACATAAAGTATAATGATAAGCAACTTACTCTCCACCACAATCTGGTATAGGTTAGGATCCGCCTCACTCTTGGAGAATCCAAGTCCGGTGAAATAACTGTCTATCCGTGTGTACCAAGCACGTGGTGCTTATTTCAACCCATACAGTGCTCTCTTGAGCCTTCACACAAGCGACTTGTTGTTGAAGATCTCAAAACCTTCGGGCTGCTCAATGTACACCTCCTCCTCAATGACTTCATTGAGGAACTCAGTCTTCACATCCATCTGATGAATGTGCCATCCCATCTGCGCTGAGGGAGCAAGAATCGTCCGTATGGAAGAATACCTTGTGACAGGCGCAAAGGTCTCCTCATAATCGATCCCCTCTATCTGTGAAAAGCCTCGGGCAAAAAATCTTGCCTTGTACTTCTCCACACTCCCATCACCTACCTGCTTAACTTTGTAGATCCATCTCGAACCTACCACTGATTTCCCTTTCGGTCTTGGGACAATCTCCCATGCACTGTTTCTGACAATTGAATCATACTCTTCCACCATGGCATCTACCCATGCGGGATCCTCCACAGCTTCCTCAAAAGAGGATGGCTCAGTCACAACACATTTGCTCACAAGAGCCATGTATCCAGTGTACCTATCAGGTGACAGTCTCTGTCTACGTTGAGCTGTAGGTGGTCCTACAACCTTCTCTGCATCTTGAGCCAGTCACTCAACTTCTGTCAAGCGCTTTCGTCCTCTGATGGTTGGCGCTGTATGAGTGGTCTCTTCCACTCCATGAAATTCGTCCTGTGGTTGATCCACATCCTGAAGCTCATCCTTAGGAACTAATATCTCCTCATCTGCATGCAAGTGTGGCTGCCTCTCAAGCGAACACTTCATGGCTTTCTCCTCCTGAAATTTTATATCCCGTCGCACAACAGTCTTGCCACTGTTTGGAAAATACACACGATAGTTGTGGGGCGTATCAGTGTACCCCAAAATTATCCCAACCTCTGTAGTTGGCTCCAACTTCTTCCTAGCATCCTTCGTCACATGCATGTAAACTTTAGCACCAAAAATCCTCAAATGAGAAAGATCAGGCTTCTTACCAGAATAAGCCTCCTCAGGTGTACTCATGCCAAGTATCCTGTGAGGACAACGATTATGCACATATACTGTTGTATTGCATGCTTCCGCCCACAAGTGAAGGGGTAGGCCCTGATCATGCAACATCGCCCGTGCAGCACCCACGATCAATCCGTTCTTCCGCTCAGCAACCCCGTTCTGTTGTGGGTTATGGGGAGCTATGAGCTCTCTTTGAATCCCTTCGGCACTGCAGAAATCCTTGAACTCACCAGAGATGTATTCACCACCATTATCGCTCCTAAGAGCCTTCACCTTCTTCCCCAACTCCTTCTCAACCAGAGCTTTGAACTCACAGAACTTTAAGTATGTCTCGTTCTTCTTCTGCATGAAAAATATCTAGCACTTTCGAGAGAAATCATCAACAAAGATCACATAATACCTGTGTTTTGTTGTCGAAGCTACTGAGAAAGGTCCACACACGTCTGTGTGAATTCTCTCAAGGATCATCGTGGCATGACTATCCTTCTCGTGAAAGGTGGCTTTCACAAACTTTCCCAAAGTACACCCCTTGCACTGATCTGACTGCGCAAGAGTGCCTTTAGGAAGCCCAGTAGTGATATGCTACAGTATCTTCAAGGCTCCATGGTGAAGGTGACCCAATCTCCTATGCCACAGCTCGCCATCATCCCGGCTCACCAATCCTTCTGCCTTGCATGCCGTTGATGCGCAACCATCTACATTCAACTGATAAAGGTTCCTCACTCGAACACCTATCTTCAGGGTTTCTCCAGTTGTCTTGCTACGCAGGAAAGCCTTTCCCTCGCTGAAAACAACATCATATCCCTTGTCTTCTAACATCGCCACAGAGATAAGATTCTTCTTCAATCCTAGAACATGCATCACTTCCTTCAATACGAAGGATTTACCAGACTCCCTCTCAAAGGAAATGGTACCAATACGGTCGCACTGTATCTACCATCATCGCCCATCTCGATGTGCACTCCAAGATCTTTCTCCTCCAGATCAGCAAACAAATCTCGATCTCCTGTCATGTGAAAAGGCACACCACTGTCCAAGAACCACACCGATCCCATCACACTTGATACCAAGCATGCGATCAATGAAAAATCAAGCTCAAACTGCGAGGCTAGAGCCTTTCCTGCTGCAGATCCATCAGCTTGCTTATTATTCTTCTTCTGCGGACAATTAGTGGCATAGTGTCCGTGCTGGTAACAGTGAAAGCACTTCACCTTGGACATGTCTTGCTTCTTGCCTTTCACACCAGAATTAGAAGCTTTCTTGCTCTTCCCCTTCTTTGCTTTGGCAGCCAAAGCACAATTTTCTTCATCAGGTCCCTTTGATGAAGATTTGTCCCTGGTATTCCACCTGATCTCCTCCTGCACAAGATCTGACCAAAGTCTCTCCCATCTTGGCAATTTCTCCCGACCATTGATAGAGTCCTGATAGGAATTCCAACTCTTCGGAAGACCAAGGAGATCCAAGCTCACCAAGTCCTCATCATCGACAGTCACCCCCACACTTCCCAGCTCATCCCTGCACTGAGTGAACTTCGTGAGATACTTGGGCATACTGTCTCCCTTCTCGCATTTAATGTTTCTAAGTTTATCCTTGAGCACCAGCTTCCTCTGATCGCTCTTGCTTTGGAATAGATCTGTCAACTCTTTCCACATCAAGTATGGAGAAGCCTTTCCATGCAGGCTAGACACAATGTGATCCTTCACGCCCTCCAACAAAATCCTTCAACACTTTGTTGTCTTCTTTTGCCAAGCATCAACTTGCGCAGTATCAGTAGGCTTTGGGACATCAGCCTCTATGAACTCCTTCAACCTGTTATCATCTAACACTGCCTCCATCCTATCCTTCCATGCAATATAGTTCGAGCTACCCTCAAGAGCATACTCCAATCGCAATCCATTGAAAGACATTGCCACGTTGATACCAAGAAAACACTGCTGCAAATTCGAATTCCACCAGCTCAAAAACTCAACCACTTCTAATCTACAATTCGTGAGAACAAACTATTTCTCGTACAGAGATTGACTGTATGGGCTTTTACCGGATATCTCACCTTCCAAAGGAAGGATGAATCCAGAGGCTACCTGGCCCGATTATAGACTCTGCCTGAAGAAATAAGATGTACACACTTTTTGAATAATATATCTGATGATCAACAGCTCTGCTACCATGTAGAAATTTTGAATAAGTAAGTACTTATTCAGAGAGATTATCCCGATTATACACTATTGCGGAATACATGCACAATACATAACCTCCTCTATGTTGATCATCAATTTAGCAGCATCAAAAACAATGAAACATCAATCGCATGCACACATTAACACAGTATGTAATCCGGGGAAAGATTACAGCTGAAAAACCCCACACTATCTATATATTATAATGATTGAGAACATGTAACAATACATAGTACAATACTCCTCACAAGTACTCAGTACTATCTCCACCTGTTACACACAAAACTAGCTCAGATCCGAACAAGTCACAGGTTCAAATCTCCTCCGCTGCTTTGCCTGCCTCCACTGCACAATACAAAGTGAAAATCATGTGAGCACAAGCTACAATTACCTTGGTATTGGCCCACATTGCGCAGTCCTCATTGGCATAACTCAATCCCATTGGTTGTGCAAGATCTCATGCACAACTATAGTCACAACTGATAGCAATCTCAACCTCTAACACTTGTCTCCACTTAATTGTCCATGCACTGAGTTAACTGATGTATTCTTCAGTTGCTTTATGAGTTAATAATTAGTGCATTAATTAATATTTAATTCACACAACTCATTACTAGAGTATTCTTTAGTTAGACTAAAATAAAACTAGTTTAACCAATTCAAACTGAACACAACTCCATCAACTCCACAATCAACTCCACCAAACTCAACCACATGAGTTCTAACTAAAGTCCTGCATGCAATAGCTCAACTAACCCACAAGAAAATCGTATTTCCTTCTGACAGCTACATGTGCCACATCTGTAGCTCAAACTGAAGTGCTCCAAGAGGATAAGATAATGTTTATAGTCCAAATATTATTATGAGACAATAATATTCAACTGTTCTATTTTTAGCCTGGTAGTCTAAAAATAGAAACTTGCCCATATGTCTAAAAATAGAAGTCCATCTATTTTTACCAACATGACCAATCATCCACAAATAACATACTACAACTCATAGACCATGATCCATATGTCTAAAAATAGACATAGTCTAAAAATAGACTTTGCGCCAAAAAATAGCCTGCGGGCCCACTTAGTGAAGGCGACTTCTTTCCACTAAGCTCCATCATCTTATTGCATTCTCAACATTCTAGAGCTGGAAGCTTCAGGTCTTAATTTAAAAAACTTTCCATAATGGGATCTGTGTGACTAGAACAAAGCTCAATCGCTCCTGCTAATGCTAGGGAAAATGTTAATCCCTGCATATCGGTGTGAGGAGGACAAGGGCCATTAGCGCCAGTCTTGTAAACTGGGAAAAACAGAAGCTTCAGGGGAAAGGTGCAAAAGGGAATTGATCTACTCATGAAGAGGGACACAATGGGGGTTTCTTCCTAAAGGGAAAGCATGTAGGGTTCACTGTAGAGGTCCTCTAGGATCAAGGAATGGGGAGTATAGGGATAGTGACAAAAATGTTGTGTAACAAATGCCCCCTAAAGCGTGAAGGTTGAATTAGAGTGAGGAATGAAATGCTTTATGAATCAGTATGGGGAACTGTAGTCTATCGTCGGAAAACCTGCAAGCAAGTACAGATACATATACATAACAGAGAACTCTATCAAATGATACATGAATCGTGGTATGGACGCAGCCATCTAGAGAATGATCAGGTAAATGGATCCGGGTATGGGCACAGCCATCCATCAAAGAAGATCATAATGAAACCAAGGTATGGTCACAACCATCCAATAGAAAGAAGGACCACATATGATAACTCATGGTATGGTCGCAGCCATCCATCTGAAAGAGACATGTATATCAATGTAACCATGTCACATCACTTTGCAACCTAGACTTTTGTGATCTGTGCCCAGGGTCTTGTGCTCCAACACGACCCGATCAAAGTACAGATTCTAACATGTTAATAGATGTGTTGATGTCGAACATGCTAGAAACTCACTTGATTACCAGTCAATGATGTAAATTGTTAACAAGCACGAGAGAAACCACCAATAATGACAATGGTCCTCAAGGTACTATCAGCACAATCCACAGAATGTGAATAGAGCAACTGAAGTCGAACTCTCGTGAAATCACTCGATCGAAATCCAATGAGGTGAACTTGTCGTCGACTGCGAAAAACTTGCCATTAGGGCATGCAATCTCTAAGGTACAGGAAAGGAGTCTCTCGATCAACTTCCCGGATAATGAGTTGAAGTCGATAGAAAGCGACCATGTCGAAGGAGGGCCATAATGTTTCCCACATCATCGACACGAGACGAAAGGATGAAAAATGATTTTGGATGATACAGAGAATTAGAGGTAAATGTAACTGTAGAAGGACAACTCTTGAACATATCGGTGAGACAACTGGAATTTTGGAAGCTTTTGGATCCATAATATTGGTGGTCATGATGACGTGGTAGAGATCAAATGGAAGGAAAAAATGAACAGCCCAACCCAGGAAGGTCAACGATACAAAGGAGGATATCCCAACCTGACATGAAGTAGAAAGTGTCATGTTCAAGAGTGAGCTGCCGACACAACTGATTAGATTTCCAAATTTTCCCCCACCATTTCTGGCAAGTACCCCAATTATTTTTTAATCACAAGCTTGAAGGGGATAGCATATGCTTGCACTGTAAGTTCATCCTTCGGACGAATCCAACCTAGTAAGTTTAACGAGCCCTAGGAAGGAGAAGCTCATGTTCGTCATGGTGACGAATCCGATGTCATTTAATAGTTTAACGAGTCTGACAAAGGTGTAACTCGGTATCTTTTTCATGTTTAGAGAGTTTGAAAAATACACATAAAAGAAAACTCCACATGGTCCCTTTTCATACATTTGTGTCTCTCGAGCCCGAAAAGGTAGAAAATGATATTTGAGAGAACCCCTTGACCATTTCAGTCAAGGAATACCTTTTTCGTAAATAGCGCATCCCAACCCGAAAAAGAGGTAAACTTATACTGCACACACGACGTTTCGTAGCCTTTAACAAGTTCGAAGCAGCAAGGGCTCGGCTATATTTTCATTTTTAAAGGGTCGAAAAAGAGCTGAAAGCAGACCTCCTATTTTTATTTTCTTTTAAAGAGTCAAAAAGGGAAAAATACTCGACTGTCTTTTCATTTTTTACGAGTCAGAAAAGAGCTTAAGGTGACTCATCCTAGAGGAATGAGTGGTATAAAGGGTAGAAACTAGTTTTGGCAATGATGGAACTCCTCAAAACATGAAATGGTCAAAAGGGTGGCTAATAAAACCACCCATCACTTCGGTCCCTCACGAAACAAAAAACAACCAAGTGAAAGCATATGATCGGCCAAAGAGATGGTGGCGATGGAATGAAACAACCAAGGCCCATCTAACAGAAATTAGCTAATAAAAACGGCAATCACGAGATGTAAATTGGGCATGGGTTCATTTACACAAGCTTGAACCATGGAGAACTCTACTCAGATTCGGTTTCATGTTTACACAAGCTTGAAATGAAAAACTATGCTTGCTATAATTTTTCATGCCCCCATCATATTGACTCAATCGAGGTACATGCCCCCCAAGCTTCATTTCAATCAACTAGGTGGATGGAACGAAGGTTCACTTTCGAGATCTTGGAAAGACTCGATTGGAATTTTACGAGATCTTAATCAAAGACTCAATTTGGAAAAGGGAAGTGCTTAATTTTTTAATGAGGTTGACACAGTAAAGGAACTATCCTCGAGACCCTTGTTTCATTTTTTAATGAGGTTGATACAGGAACAAACTGTCCTTGGACTCTCTATTTTATTCTCCTTTCATGCGGAAAACAAACCACATGGAAAAGTGAAGAAACAAGAGCTCCCATGACGTAAAAATAGTCACGTCCAAGGAAAAGATTGAAATCTAATGGACCTTGGACTACCATCACATATATACAGATGGTCTTTCCTCCCAAAGTAATAGGGAACTTCGGAAGGATCCCTAAGGGTTGATTGGTTCATTCATTGAAAGCCAACAGATTCTAGGTGACATGCACAAGATGTGGGGAGCCCAAAGCTTGCCAGGTAGTAGAAGGCATGATGCTAACAGATGTGCCTTCATATAATATAGTGTCATGTACTACCATATTATAGGCTTGTACTATAATCTTGAAAGGCACATAAGACAGAAGGCAGAAAGCAGTCAATGGACTCCACTCAAGAGAGATGACAAAACTACTTAGTGGGGGTATCATATGATTGTCCCCATGCTCTGCAAGAGAAGGAGAAGGACTCTCGTGAACAACTGGGATGGGAGGGTCACTCTTCGATTCATGAGAATCTGAGGAGACGAGCAGAACATGAGAAGTATGATCACTACTCTCTTCGGGAACAGAGTGAACAACTAGTGGCGGAACCAAGTCGACACTCTTTTCAACCAATGGTTGGTCGGGAACAGACATAAAAGATTCTTGCTCGGGAAGAGCAGGATGGTCAAGAGATGAATCCAAGACAATCTCTTTGCCAACCAGGAAAGGGTCAAAAGAAAGCGTCCGATAACCAACAGGGAGTTAGGGTTGAGGGGCTGTAAGGTTTTCCAAAACTTTGGAAGCTTTATCCATAAGAGGACAAAGGTGAAGGAGATGCTCTCCTTCACATAACCTACAAGGGAATCTAATATTTCCCTTCTTCTTACCATCATTAGTTGAAGGTGTAGCATCGACATGATCTCCATAGGGCGATGGGGATAGTCGATTCAGGTCTTGAGACCACACCTCTAAGACTTTGGGAATACCAGGACAGTCTCGAAGGAGATGGTCACCCTTACATAGCTTGCAAGGGAATTTTACCTTCTGCGAAGGATCAAAAGGTTTGTCGACGGGGGGTGCATTTGGAGTAATAGCTGCACGGTTGGCCTCTCGCTTATTTGACTTCTTCTTCTTCATCTTCTTCTTCTTCTTCTTAGCCTCCTGGTTACTAGATTTGAAACTTTCACCAAGCGAAGTAGAAGAGGAGGGTGAAGAAATGGGGGAAGAAGGTGAGGGGTCAACCTTAGAATCATCGTGATGTGATTTGAATGAAGGAGATGGCGGGGCAGGAGTTGGGACACTCGGGACCACCGAGGTCGAAAATAACCAGACAGGTAAACCAATGGTTAACCTAGGGAGGGACAACGTTGCCATATAAGGAGCACCAGCATTTCCAAAAGAAGGAAAAGGACCAGGATTCCCATCCGAGGGGAACCCTTAACTGGTAGACTTTGGTAATGTTTCCATTGGAATCAAATTTTTTAAAGAAACACTAAGGAAGATAACTTTAACCAGGAATGTTTCGTGGGCAGTTAATTTTAAGACGCTGAAACAAAAATTTTCCTTTTCATATTTTAAGAGTCGAGAAAAGGACGAAAGGTGACTCTAGTCGCTTTCAGAATTAATGAGATCGAAAGGACAAGTGCTCGATGATCTTTTAAATTTAATGAGTCAAAAAGACCAAAATGACTGCTCTGGATAATCTAGGCAAAAGGATTACCTAGTAACCTTGAACTGTAGAATACCTCCCGGCAAACCGAGAAGTACGAGCAGGCAATCTCCCCAAATGTTGTGTTTGGTGTATCACGTTTATAAGGTGGCAGACTCGGCTTCCAACAGATAAAGGATTGCAGACCTAGTGGGGTCTCCCTTTATATACATGATAATACAAGGAGCACAAGTCCGTACTAGCATTGTCTAATGCCGAAGCGAATGACAACTACTAGGTTTAAAGATGGTGGAACAAGTCTCTAGCTTAGACCACTAAATGTGAGCGTCAAGTTTCAATGATTCCTTAGGTTAATTCAATAAATTTTAACGGTTGATCTTGAGTTAGGTTTCAATTACAAAGCCCTATCGTTGTCATCTGAAAACTCCTATATGCAGCTATATGAGAAAAGAGATCTTTTTCTTCAATGAAAGTTATCACTAAGTGAGAGATAGAGAACACGAAATTAATGCAACAATCGAAGAATAAAATATTTCACTAATAAATCTCTTAAATGCACTTAATCTTCCTATAAGAACATAAGAAGTTTCATTTCATTTCTAATGCTTATGATGATGCAATTCTCAATAACACTACTAATGCAATATTTTCACTTAAGTAAACTAGAATGATGTTCTCCTTTTCATAAAATGCAAAATGAATATTTCACATAAAGCACTTTAAATGAAAATTTTCACAATTCCAAAAAAAAAGCATCAATCAAATCCAAAGCATTATAAATGAAACTAAAAGCAACTTCTTCCCTGAATCGAACCAACCAAACACATAAATGCTTCAATCGAGAAACCAAGCAACGTAATCTATGCTTGGAAAGAGAAAAGAGACACTCGAAATAAGAGAACAAATGAGACTCTTTCATTCATTCTATTAAAAATGAAGCAAACAAAGAAACCTAGTCACTTCTGGGAGGAAGAAGAGAGTCTAAGGGTCAAGACACACTGGCACTGGAATGGGATAAATTCTAATTTTTTTTAACTCAGAGACTGAAGTGACTTTTGGGCCAAAAGCAGCACTGATCAGCACGACAGGCACAACTTTCAAGCTAAAACTAGCACTGATAGGCCTGATCGGCGCAACTGTTTAGCCAAAAATAGTGTTGATCAAGGGATTCAAAGAAAAAATAAAAAAATAACTTCACAAAGTGCTAGACTTAACACATCAGAGGGTGGGCTAAACCAAGAAAGTACACAAACCAAGCTAAATGAAGCTCTCTAGTTAGGGAGAAAATGGTCTAAAAGGCTTAAGGGGTCGAAATCATGAGAGAAAAACACACTGGCAAAGATTGGGAACAAACCCTAATCTTCACTTACAAGCATCAGCATGATTTCCTAACTGACAAAAAGCGTCAGAAGTAGGTCAATACGGCTGTTTCTCAGCATATCATGCTGATCGATGCGACTGCCGGTAGATTAAGCACGCTGAGTGAGGGAGCCAAGAAAAAAGAAAATTAAAACAGGGACCAAATCTGCTACTATGAATTTCAAACTCAAACCAATAAGCAATAGAAAAGAAACAGAACCAAAGGGAAAAAGTGGAACTAGAAAAGTTCACACGAAATCATGAAATATAAGACAAACAGAAGGATTGGTTCCCCAACAGAGTCACCAATTTGTGGTGAAGTAAAATTATAAGTGTAGACACAAACAAATTCCTCTAGCCCGATAATGGGTCTACCCACAACTGATACATTATATGGAAGATTTCCTTAGGTTAGAACCAATTAACAGGGCCTACCTCTTAGTACTCTTATCCCGTTTGATGATGTCCTTGCTTGCTTGCTTGTTATAGGTCTAACCCAAAAATATGTGATAATAGAAATAAACCCAAGAATAATAAGATTGAAATAGATAGAAATGATTCTTTATTAATCAAAACCCTTAAGGTAGGGCGACACCATACATTCACTCCTTAAGGAAGGAGAACACTCCACAAGCCATACAATAATCCTTGACTATGTTCCTTGACATGGAGTCTCTAGCCTCTATATAGGCCTCATACATACAATACCATGGGTCATTACCATGGTTCCCTCATACCATCAAACTAATACCATGGGCCCATTACATTATTACTAACTACTTGTGGTCCCTTACATGATATGGGTTAACCACCTTATTTATTACTATGGCCCATCCCATTATTACATTATTACCTTGGGTACCCCCCTTGGTACCCCATATTATCCCCCCTAGGTATATAACATTGCTCCAGCTATCTCTCGCTTCCTTCTTCAATCACCTGAAACAAGTAAACAACAGAAAACAACAACCATGATAATAGACAAATTGTAATTCAGCCTACTTAAAAAGTCAAGAAACATTAATCCATGAATATGTAAGATGACAAATCATGTAGGAAATCAATTGATAGTTGCATATATATTGAATCAAAAAGAGATTACAACCATTGTCTTGATGTTGTTGTTCTCCTCTGACGAGACCAGGTTCCCACACACTTCTGCTAGCATTCCATGATGTCCTTAATCAACAATAGTTTTAAGGCTCTTCCCTTTAGGCTTCACTCCAAACCAAAATCACACTTCTTCCTCACGCAACTAGATAGCTACAACTATGAATAGCTTGTTTTTTACTCCAAACCAAAATAGCACTAGCACACCAACATTAACACTTCAACACTAACACTAGCTTGTGCTTGGGAAAAATGGAGGTTTATATAGGATGAATGGATGGGATATGGATCCTCTTCTCATGGGAGAAGGTCTTATTCCTTGAGGTAGTTCCATCATTATAGGGGAAAGGAGCCCAAACTAACATCCTCGACCCCATCTGGCCAAACCATTTACCAGACTTCCATTACGAAGCTTCTAGAGTTGGAAGCTTCGGCTCTTAATTTAAAAAACTTTACATAACAGGATTGGCGTTACTGGAAAAAAGCTCAGTCGCTCCAGTCGGCACTAGGGACAGTGTTAATCCCTGCATATCGGCACGACGAGGACAAGGGCCATTAACGTCGGTCTTGTAAACTGGGCAAAACATAAGTTTCAGGGGAAAGGTGCAAAAGGGAATTATTCTGCTCATGAAGAGGGACACAATGGGGGTTTCTTCATGAAGGGAAAGCATGTAGGGTTCACTGTAGAGGTCCTCCAGGATCGAGGAATAGGGAGTACAGGGACAGTGACAAAATGTTGTGTAACATACTTTCTGAACCCACTCCTCATGTTCTTTTTGTATACGCAGGTTGTTCTCTTTCAGGGTCTCATTTTCCTTTCTCAAAGCTCATTCCGAAATGGTGAGCTCAGGGATTATTTACTCTAATTCCTGTAGAGATCGCTTTTTTTGGGGATTTACTTCCCCTTCATGATGTCCATGGAGGGATTGAGGCGAACCAAGGTCCTCCTTTTCTTGTTGTTCTCCTACTGTGTCATTCCTGCTTCCATGCAGCGGGGAATCCTGGAAGGACATTTCTTCTTCACCAATGAATTCAACTGACTCTATATTCTCCTTTCCTTTGGGTGGGCCATGATGTTTCTCCTTCTTTTTGTTAGGTGTCTCAAGCAACACCTCTTCTTCCACAGTATCCTTTATAGCCAGCTGAACAACCTGGCTCCTGGTAAATCTCTTAGTAGAGGTGGAAGTTCCATTCTTCGACTTAGGCTTTTTGCCCACAGTCTCCCCAGTCACCACCACTTCTTCATCCTTTTCTTCTTCCTTCATTTGTAGCCCAAGGGTTTGAGGCTTCTTCTTCTTTGGTTTCTCTACAGGCTTCTTCTTTGTGGGCTCTGGAGAGTCAGGGTCATCTTTTCCTTCCTTCTTTACCAGTGGCCCATGAGTCTGTGGCTTCTTCTTCGATTTTTCTGTTGGTTTTTCCTTTGTAGACTTTGAAGGGTCAGAGTCTTTATCTTCCTCTTTTTCCTTTATCTGTATCCCACAGGTCGTGGCTTTTTCTTGGGTTTTTTTGCTGGTGTTTCCTCTGTGGACTCCAAAGAATCAGAGTCTTCATTCTCTACAAAGTAATTTTTGACTAGAAACTCCTCCCATGTCTGCTTCTTGTCCTTCAAAACCTCTACCAGGATGATTTTCACCAACCCATGGTGATAGAGGTTTTCCTCTAAATTGGCCCCCCTCTCCTTGGCTGTCGTCGACGTCTTCAGCAGAGAAATTCTCAAATAATGCAGAAAATTTAACGACTTGTCATGAAATGGGCGAGGAACCGAATGTGAAACATTAATGTGAGCCAAAAATGACCTTCACACGTTATATATTTACGCAGGAAAAATAATAAGTGTCAGTACTTACTTTTCAAGAAGTCCTGTGAAATCCCTTTGCTCCAGTCAGGGTCCAAATGCTCTTTCTGGAGCAAGGACGCACACAAACCCTTGTTGAAACATTGTTTTTTAAACCAGCGCTCTCCCTGTTGTGGAATTCTGCATGCCCACGCCACCAAACCCTTGGTTAACCTAAACTGGACATCCCCAACTTGAGCTTTGTTGCCATTCAGATTCAGGGCAAAAGACTTCATTACCTCTGAATTGTGGCTGCTAAATTTTTGGAAAAATGGTAGCCACCCCGATTTTCCATTCCCGTCTTACTGCGAGGGTCGGCTTCCAGTAGTTCAAGGCCTTGCAGCTCAAAGTGGATGAGGGCATGCAGCTTTGACATGGTGAAAAACGGGAAGACAGGATGCATGCACTCTTCAAAAATATTGTGCTAATCTTTTGCAAAGGATCGTGCGACAAGGGAGGGCTTAATATGGAAAATATAAAAAAGCATGGAGATTTCGAGAGACAGGTCGTGATCATGATTATCATCATGATCCGACCTGTAGAAAGATATGGAGAGTACGTCCACTAGTCATGTCAGAATCATGGCAATCGGGTGTGGAGCTAGAGTTATGATGCAATGGTTTACGGTCGTGTTTTGCCACAAGGGTAACCATAGCTAGAAATCATACAAATGTTTAAAAATTAAAGTGTCAATTACCTCTTACCTCAAGTGTCCTGTCGCCAGCTTTACCTTACCGAGCTTACCTTCCAATGGTCTAGTCCTTGGATGACGTGTGCTTGTCCTTGAAATGATAACCCACTTAATAGTTAAATCAGATGTATGACCTCATAATTCATGACCTCGACCAGTAATTAAAATTTGTCAGTACTTTAAATAATTTAAACTAATGTTCTATCTATGGCTTTTGTTTTTCAGAAAACCAGGGTGTTTATGTGGAAAATGGAACCTTGACTTGCGAGCCTTCTGCGGGAAATGGAATCGTGATTGTTGAACATTCTGCAAGAAATTGGGCCATGACTTGCGGAGCTTCTTCAGGAAATCGAACCACCAGACAATGCTTCTCCCTCATTTGTGTACAATTCATTGCACATGAATAAAGGTGTTGATGTCGAATGTGCAATGACCTCATTGGATTACCATCCATTGAGGTCAATTGTTAACCAATGCAAGGCCCATCACCTTTAATGAGAGTGAGGACCAAGGTACCCTAATGCATCCTATTGGGTGTGAATTAATCAGTTGTTGTCGAACCCTCGTGTACAATCCAACAGTCAAGGAGCCATAGTGATTCCCCATTTCTGCAACGAGATAGCCTATCATTAGGGCATACAAGCTTCAAGGCATCATAAGACTCTCATCTTGCACCCAGATAATTTTCTGATGTCGATGGGCCAAGATTATTGGAAGGAGGGCCTTAAGAAATCCCACATCAGTCCAACATGAGCAATCCAAGATTAACTGAAAACAAAATTTATTAAGAGGATCCCAGAGGACCTACTGACCTGTAATTTTAACGAGCCCAGGGCAGTCCATGCTCACCTGATTTCAATTTTAGAGAGTCTGAAATACGTGGAAAAAAAGACTCCAAGGGGCTCCTTTTCTGTAACTAGTCCATTGGGCCCGGAAAAAGGAATAAAATTGTACCCAATAGACAATCCTCTCATGGTTTACCGAGCACAAGGAGGAACAGAGTGAGCTCATTGTGTCAGCAGGAAATCGAGAAGAGATAGTGGAAGGAATGACTCCTTCTCTCACCATCTCCAGCTCTCTTTTCTTCACAATTTCTTCCACAAATTCCTCCTTGGATTGGGGTTTTTGATATAACCTGAGTTTGTGCCCATTCACCGAGAAGGGAACATTCCCATCATCAATGGTTTTAACCTGAATAGAACCATTATCAAAAACTTTCTCAATTTCATAGGGGCCCAGCCAATGTGTGTTAAATTTCCCTTTAAAGTGCTTAAATTTTGAATCATACAACAATGCCCAGTCTCCCTCTTTGAATTGCTTTCTTTTAATGTATATGTCGTGCCATTTAGCCCATTGTTGTTGAATCAAGTCAGTATGTTGAAAATCATCTTTCCTAATCTCATCCAACTCATTGAGCTACACGATTCTCTTATGTTGAGCTTCATCAAGGTCTATATCCAAATCTGCTGCCATCTTGAAAGTCTTGATCTGAAATTCAATGGGTAATAAAACTTGCTTTCCATACACCAATTCATACAGAGAAAAGCCAGTGGTATTCCTCCATGTGATCTTGTAAGCCCATAATGCCTTAGGAAATTGGTCAGACCAATCCTTCTTATGTAATTGCATTGTCTTCGTAAGGATTGTCTCCAACACCTTATTCGCTTCCACCTACCCATTGGCCTGTGGATGATAAGGGGTGGACTTCCGATGAGTAATATGATATTTCTGCACAATTCCCTGCATAAGCTTTGACACAAACTGAGTACCTTGATTAGTGACTATCTCCCTAGGTACCCCAAATCTTACAAAAATATCAAAGAAAGAAAATATACCACTGCTTTCTTTGTTGCTCTAAGTAGCGCTCTTGCCTCCACCCACTTTGTAACATAATCAATACAAACTAAAATATACTTCTTACCTTTGGACATAGGGTTGATGGGACCTACAAAATCAAGATCCCACCTCTCAAAAGTTTCTATGAGAACCTATGGTTGCAAAGGCATCTCGTCTGATTATACAGGTCGTCCCATTCTCTGGTAGCTGTCACACTTCTGGACATACTCTCTTGCATCTTTAAAAATACTTGGCCAACAGTAACCTGAGCAAAGGATCTTATAATTTTTCCGCTTGTCTGCAAAGTGTCCTCCACACGGTTAATCGTGACAGGCTCTCAAAATTTCATAAATCTCATCTTTCCTAACACACCTGGGGATAATCAAATCAAGTCCAGTGAAAAAAAGATCTCCCCTAATCCAATAGTAATCAACACTTTTCCTAATAATTCTCTTTTTCTGATTAGATGAAAATTAAGGGGGGAACTTTCCTGTAGCAAGGTAATTGGCCATGTCTGCAAAACAAGGTGTTTTAACAGAAATAGCAAACAAATTTTCATCAAGAAAGCTATCATTAACAGGAACATCCTCACCTGCATGGTTGAGTCTAGATAAGAAATTAGCTACTTGATTTTCCTTTCCTGGCGTATCCAAAACTGTGATGTCAAATTCCTGCAGCAACAAAAGCCACCTAGTAATCCTACCATTAGTAACTGGTTGTTCATGAGATATCGAATGGCAGAGTGATTAGTGTGTACAAAAACTTCATAGCCCATGATGTAATGTCTAAACTTATTAATAACGTAAATTACAACAAGGAATTTTTTTCAAGTGTCGTGTAATTCAGTTCTGTAGGAGTTAAATTTTTGCTAACATAATAAATAGCACGGGTTACAAGATCCTCGTTTTGACCTAGTACTGCTCCTATGGATGAATCAGAGACATAAGTGGAAATATGAAAGGGAAATTTCCAATCTGGGCCTCTCAAGACCGATGCTGAAGAAAGTTTTTCCTTGAGTGTATAAAATGCAAGTTGAAATTCATCATTCCAATGAAATTCAGACTTGGAAACAATTTCAGAAGAAATCACATTGGTAGATTTAGGTCGACGCTTTTCGAACCAACCAGTGTGGTTCATCATCAGGACAAGATGAAAAATCATATCGTAGCAGAAAGTTAAATAGGGAGTCAAGACCTACTAACAGCGAAGGGGAAAAATGGCTAGATAACAGCTATATTTGACTGGATGGGAAAAAGGCCGAAATACTAATTTATTTAGAATTACTAATTAATTAATTTATTATTATTATTATTATTATTTATTTATATATTTAAACATTTATTTATTCCAATTTATTTTTATAATTGGATCATTATGGGATAATATCTAACTAACCTAACCCTAAAAATAGAAATCATTATTATTTATTTATTTATTATTAGTATTAGTATTTATTTAAAAAATAAATAAATAAATAAAAATGTATGAATATTGAGCTTAAATGAAATATGAATGAAATAATTAGTAATAGAAAGGACATAAATAATTAAATTGGTTGTAATGTGAATAATCAAATATAATTTTAATTTTACTTCATTATTATTATTATGTTATTTTAGTTTCTATTCATTCAAAAAAAAAAAGACAAACAAACAAACCTCGGGGAAGAATAAAGAAAAATAAAAACTGAAGGGAGGAGAAGGAGAAACAAAGGGAAGAAAGCTAAGAGGAAAGCGCCGGAATCCAACAACTACTAATTTTTCACCCGTCATCTCTATTGAGATTATTAGGCCGTCCCGATATCAAGCATGGTAGGACCCATTCTTCGGCCTTAGCAGAGCATGCTGAAAAGACCAATCATCATATTTGCATTGGGGAGGCGAAGGTCATTGCGAAAATTCCTCACTTTCATCACCGTAAATTCAGGGAAGCCATAGAAATTGAAAGGCGGCCTAATAATCTCAATAGGGACGACGGGTGGAAAATTAGTAGTTGTTGGATTCTGTCGCTTTCCTCTTAGATTTCTTCCCTTCATTTCTCCTTCTCCTCCCTTCAGTTTTTATTTTTCTTTATTCACCCCTGAGGTTTGTTTGTTTGTCTTTTATTTTTATTTATTTATATATATATATTTTTTGAATAAATAGAAACTAAAATAACATAATAATAATAATCAAGTAAATTAAAATTATATTTGATTATTCACATTACAACCAATTTAATTATTTATGTCCTTTCTATTACTAATTATATCATTCATATTTCATTTAAGCTCAATATTCATACATTTTTTTTTTTAAATAAATACTAATACTAATAATAAATAATTATTTCTATCTTTAGGGTTAGGTTAGTTAGATAATATTATAATATTAGGTTAGTTAGATATTAATATTATTTATTTAGTTATAAATAGATAAATAGTAATTATTTCTATCTTAGGGGTTAGGTTAGTTAAATATTATCCCATAATGATCCAATTATAAAAATAAATTGGAATAAATAAATGTTTAAATATATAAATAAATAATAATAATAATAATTAATTAATTAGTAATTCTAAATAAATTAGTATTTCGGCCTTTTTCCAATCCAGTCAAATATAGTCGTTATCTAGCCGTTTTTTCCCTTAGCTGTTAGTAGGTCTTGACTCCCTATTTAACTTTCTGTTATGATCTGATTTTTTATCTTGACCTGATGATGAACCACACTGGTTGGTTCGAAACGCGTCGGCCTAAATCTACCAATCTGATTTCTTCTTAAATTGTTTCCAAATCAAATTATGGATCACAGAAGCTTGAATTCGAAATTTAGATTCTTTAGTCAATAATTTAAATAATGGAGAGGCTACCTTTGTAAAATTTTCAACAAACCTTATGTAGTAGCCTGCATGTCCAAGGGAACTTGGGACTCCCTTTTGATTGGTTGATCGGGGAAGCTTTGCAATAACTTCAATCTTTGTTGGATCAACTTTAATTCCTACAGCAGAAACATGATGACCCAAAACAATACCTTCATTCATAATCATAAAACATTTTTCATTACTTAATGAAATATTAGTTTCTCTACATCTCTGCAAAACTTTCTCAAGATTATGTAAAGCCTCTTCAAAAGTATCACCCATAACTATAAAGTCATCCATATAAACCTCTACGCAATCATGCAAAATATCAGAGAAAATACCAAGTCCGCCCGCTGGAATGTGGCTAGTGCATTGCATAGAGCAAATGGTAATACCCTATATGCATAGGTACCCTAGGGACATGTGAATGTAGTCTTCTCCTGGTCTTCTGGAGCTATCCTAATCTGATTGTACCCATTGAACCCATCTAGGAAGGAAAAATATTTTTTTCCTGCTAAAGTGTCCAGCACTTGGTCTATAAAAGGCAAGGGAAAGTGATCTTTCAAAGTAGCCTTATTTAGTTCCCTATAATCTACACACACTCACCATTTACCATTCTTTTTGGGGACAATAACCAATGGAGATACCCACTGGCTATCCAAGATAGGATAGATGAACCCTACATTTAACAATTTTTGTAATTCATCTTTCACAATTTCCCTTAAAGCGGGGTTCATCCTCCTTTGTGGCTGTCTCACGGGCCTAGCTTTCTCTTCTATATAAATATGATGAATGCATGTGTCTGGGTGAATGCCTCTCATATCTGTGTATTCCCAAACAAAATTGTCTAAATTTTTTTTCAAACAATGCTTGAATTAACTGTTTTTCCTCTTCAGGGGTCAAGGAAGAATTAATATTCAAAGGTTTTTCACGAAAGATCTCAATACCTTACTCCCCCGTTCAGTCATAGAATATGCAAGAAATGCAGATAATAGGGTTGAATGTAGTTCGGTTGTTGTACTATGTTCATGAAAATCCTGCAAATTAGTAATGATATCTAAATTATGACTAGAATGCCCTTCTTCTTGCTGCGAAATACCAGGATTAGAAATACAACAATTTATTAAATTATCTTCCAAATTTTCTTTAAGGCTCATAGCTTGGGCTGTTGTTAAAACTGATCAAGTACATTCTGAATCATGCTCTTCTTCTTCAACCCAATGTGTATATTCTGATCTTAAGAAAGGCTAAGCAGGTGGATACAAATTAATGTGATTCATTTCAGCTCCAGGAGTGATGGTCATGTTTCTAGACCTACACCCTAAATAAGCATTTGTCGTGGCTAACCATGGTCTCCCCAAGATCAAAGGATGCCCTCCTAAGCTGGTTTTGTGTTGAAGAACATAAAATTCTGCAGGGTACTTCCAAGAATCTAACGAGACGACAATGTCTTCTAATACCCCCTCTAGCTTCACCTTAGACCTTTCTGTTGGATCTAACATGGTAGGAGTAGGCAATAAGTCAAAGGTTCCTATTAGAGATAAAGTCTCCATAGTCATCACATTAATGGATGCACCCAAATCAATTAAAGTGTTCTTTGTAGGTTGTCCATTGATAAAGGTGGTAACCACAGGGATTCCAAGGTCTGCATACTTTTCAGTAACAAATCTGGTAGACATTAAACTTGCAAGCTTTCCAACTACTTGAATTGTAGAGAGTTCTTTCTTTTGTCTTCCTAGCCTCTTGGTACATAGCTCCCTTACCATTTTGGCATAAATTGGGATATCCTTAATTTCTTGTAGCAACGGGTCTTAATGCACACATTTCTCAGTTCAGACACAAGATCAAACTCGAGCTATTTTAGTTTCATTTCCAACCTCTCTGGAAAAGGAGGCTAGATCATATGGGATGAGGAAGGTTCTTGTGGCCTTGAAGTAGGTTGGTCTACTAGTTTAGGTGTGGTTTCAACTTCATGCATTTCTAGAGTATCCTCCTACACAATCTCTTTAATTCTTCCAGGCTAAGTCACCACTTTTCCAGATCTAAGTCGGATTTCCTGTAACAACACAGGAAATTCCTGTAACACAGGAACAAAATTTTCTTGCAGCGACTGTGGTGCAATACAATAGGTAAGAAAAGTGGGATAATTGACCAATCCAATGTTGTGAGTGGATTGGATGGTTTTATTATTGCAGTTAGACACTGGCTACGCAGGAAGTTACATAGGACGAGTTTGATTTGGTGGGGAAGGCAATTGAAGTTGTTGTTGTTGAGGTTGAACCATTTCTTGTTGTGTGGATTACGGTGGATAAAAGTTTTGAGAGGGAAAATTCTGTGAAGTAGGGTAAGAGAAGTTCCCCTACTAAGGCTATTGTGCAGGCCAAGGCTTCTAAGGCATTGGAATATTCCACATCGTATTTTGAGTATAAGGAACTTGATAATGCGATTGAGACATACCTGTAACACATGGTTTCCATGGTCTTTGAGGTGTCATTGCATAAAGTGCATTGACAACCCCTTGATCTACTAGATATGTTGCTTTAATTTTAGGAAGTGAAGGACATTGATCAATGGAATGCTCAGCTTCACAAATTTGGCATACCTCTATACTATCTGCAGGACATTCCCTCAAGGCATGCTTCTTCCTGCATTTTGAATAGAACACGGCTTTTCTCCAGTTCCTCCTATTTTTCATGTTTCTTCTTAGCCTGCAAAACATCTAATTGTGAAGATAACGTGCTAAGAATATCAATTTTCAAATTTTCAAATAGATTACCCATTTTAGCTCTGGTTACTCCAGTTCCAACAACTGACTTGACAAGCCTGGAAGAAGCATCTCTTTTTCCTCCTCCAACTTTAGATTTTCCTCTTGAATATCGTCGACATATCTCACATACCTCATCATAGCCCAACTTTGATATGTCACCTCCTCCCATTAAGTTCAAAATCTCCAGAGATTCTGGTCTGTTTGCTCTGAGCAAAATTTTTCTTTTAGTATCCTTGCTTAGTTGATTCATCTTGGATCTCTGCAGATTATACTGAAATCTCTCCACCAAATCCTCAAGACTCTCCCCCTCCTTCTAAAACATGCCAAAATTTTCTTCTCTGAGGTCCCTAGTCTTGCAATAATCTTAATATCTCTTCAAGAATACCTTTTTCATTTCATCCTGAATTGTAACGGAGTTTGAAGCCAACCCCATAAAACACTTGAGAGTTGCATCCTTCAATGTTGCAGGAAACAACTTCAGCTTCTGAGCATTGGAAGAATAGTCATAGCTCCTGCATAACACATCGAACTCGAACAAAAAGGCATCAGGATCTTCATTGGGAACTCCACGAAAGTTAGGCAAGGCTAAGGGAGGAATATTCTTCATCTGAGTTGCTCCACTAGCCTCCCTGATAGGGAATTCAATGTGACCAGTTCTTCTTCCTTCTCATCATATCCATCTGTGTGACCAGTCCCCTCTTCATGAGCCATTCTGGACCAAAAGGAAGTGGGACCTTTGTAAACTATAGATTCTGCAGAATCAATGGTTTGAAATTTTGGTTCTTGAATAGGATTAACAAGGAATTCCTTTTTAAGCTGACCACTGAGCAAAGATGTTGTCTTCCTTGTGAGGGGGATTCGAAATGGGCAGCAATAGAATATTTTCCTGCAGAAGTTGCTACTGTAGAAGTAGGAATATGTTCTGGGCTCTTTTTAGGACCACAAACCTCCTGTCTGGACTCTTCTTCCCTTGCTGCCTTATATCTTGCAGACTTCTTTTTCCTTGCCAGTGTATTAGTAAGTGAAGTGGTGCTCACACCACCACAAAAGACATTTGTAGATGTTGGACCCTATCATCTACTATGCAAACAAATTCAAATAAAATTACTTACCAAACAATTAGGACACGGCTTTGGCTAATTTCTGACCTCTGCAGGTGTGTAGGCTTTGCCCTTCATCTTACCACTTCGACTCCCCTAGTCCTGAAAATTTCAAACAATAATACTAAAACACTTCAGTATTATCCCTTAGCACCTCCTTGGCAACGGCGCCAAAATGTTGAGTCAAATTATAGACTTATAATTTGATTAACATAAATCATCAACCCAAGGCAAGTAAGCTTATGAGATGTTGCACAAAATATATGCAGGCTTAATACTATGAGTGCTTATTAATCTAACCAGTCATCCATACAAAACTAATGCCTCTTTTATGCATCAACATTTAGCAGCAAAGGCTATGGAGTGGATTGAAACATCCCTCTATAGCTCTTAGTATTGTTGATGTTGATTAGAAAAGATAAAAATCAAACTTACAACAATTTAAGAAATTCACTCAACAATGTAAATCAAGTCTTGATTAAATGAAATCCACACATTAACATGAAACTTATTCATTCAATCATTTGTTGCTGATATATCAGAAAGAGTACATTAGTTGTAGGAACAGATTACTACTGCATAACAGAAATAAAATATACACACACTAAACTAAGGGAGTTGTGAGCAAAGGGGGCCCTCCCTCACTCACAACCCCTTCAAAATTAGAAGAGCTTGCTCAGTGAAATAGACAAAACATATAATATTGTATTAATCTGAAAATGTCACAGTCAAGTACAATCTGATATACAGTATCAGCTGAAGCCAACCCAACAACCCCCTACAATATAAACTAGAGCCAAATTTATACAAATACAAAAGCCCATATGTGGCTTGAAGTAAGGAAAACTACTAATCTGAGCCATTGGCTAACAGTCCTGTTACAAAGTATCAAATTTAGCTATATTGAGTCTAATCCATGACTGAAAGCATGGATGAGACGAAATTCATTAAAGCTATAGCTTTCCTTCATACGGCCAACGAGAGGAGGTTTGCAAATTTGGGTGGTTTTCGCATAAGCTGTCTGCAGGAAATGCGGGCATGTTTCGAATCAAAACAAATCTACACAAGAACTCTAGATTAGTTGGCATGATAATTCAATAAAGAACAACTAGCTTTAAGGAATGCTTAAGATTAAGGTAAAAGATGCTTTTTTCATGTTAATTTGCATACCTTCAGCATATGGCACCCTTTTGGCCAAAACCTAGATATTATAACCGAAATAGGCATAATAGGGTTCAAGGATAGTTCAAAATGGGAGAGGTAAAGTCTGGAAAGGGTGTCAAAATTGGGCAAAACCAAGCCCCAACACATATTTTGGAAGGTTGGAGATTTAATTGGAAAATATTGAGATGCCTGGATTGATGGCTTGCAGAGTTGAGCTCGACCTCGTGCAACCCTTTAATGGTTCGCTAACCACGGGTGCATCACACTACAACACAAGCCTCGCATGGCTAACATAATTGAATTTTACAACCCACGGATATAGAAACAATTAAACATATAGAGAAAAAGTCAGAAAATTTTCAAACCAAAGAAAAAATAGAATAGATGTCAAACCAGATATCTTAGGCGAGAAAGAGAGGGATGGCAAGTAACTAGAAGAGTGATAATTAGAGGAGTTACATTGAGTAGGGAAAGTGAGCAAAGAATCATGTGCTTTGATACCATGTCAAGTCAAGGTATTTAACTCCCCAAGTTATGTTTTGCATCAATATATACATGAAGAGGGATGACCCTTGGGATTTCGATTCCAATGTCTCTTCCTATTCTAACTATTCAAATGTCTTTATTTACGTATTTACACATTTTCGCTCAATCCCTGAGGATTAGGTGTCCAACTATATATATATATATATATATATATATATAGAGGGAGAGAGAGGGGTAACATGATGGTGCTTAAGGTTTCCATATTCTCATAATTAATATGTTTCATAAATATATTTATTTAATATGGGGCAAGTTAATTAAGTAGATATAATTGTCGTAGATATGATTACCTAACTTTTATAATTAACATAACTTATAAATAAATTTATAGCATATGGGATAGGTTAATTAAGTAGTTAATTTATTTTTTTTAATTTCATAAAAATATTGTTATTATCGTGTCACCTGGCAAGCAATATAACGCAATTGGTATTGCATTGACCACCAATTAGTAAGGTCAAACATATGAAATTTGTTTTAACTTAACAAATGTCAACTATATAAATTATTTTTTTATTTTCTACAATTTTTTTATTAGTATTTATCAATGTTGCTATTGGTTGAGAATTTGGACATATTATTGCACAATACATCATAGCCCATGATTTTGCAATCATTACTTTTTTTAATGCAATGTACTCATTCTTATCATATCAATACTTTTTAAAAACTAATAATTATATTAAAAATAATAACAATTGAATATTTTAATTCATATATATATATATATATATCATTTTTTGGATTTAAATCTAAATTCAATTTTTAATAAAATAAAACATACCCATTTTTATAAACTAAATAATAGATCAATATTATTATTATTTTTTAAATATCAGTTCAAATTTTAAAAATAAAATATATATATATTTTAAACTAATTATTATATTAAAAAAATTATTGAATATTTTAGTTTAAATTTTAAGAAATAAAATATATAATTTTTGACTTGGAGAGATAACCTTGATTTGGAAGACTAATATAGTTCAAATGTAAATGCAACATATTATAGTTTTTTAAAGCTATGTTTGCATAGACATTGAAATCAGGGTCTTGCTCTTTAATTGCACAAATCAAGACTTTACAATCGGTGAAACTCAAATTGATGGAATTCTAAACCTTAACACTAATTTGAATTCAGTATTTTTACTTTAATTTAGCTATGTTTAAACTAAGTGACAAGAATAGCTACTATGCAACCGTTGTTATTAATAATTTTATTTTATTGATGGAATTTTGATAATAAATCGTGGCTATTTTAAGATAAAATTAAAAAATAAAACTTTAGGTTGTAAAAAAAGAAAATTCTTGAAAAAGTTGAATTTAGTAGAGTTTAGGCTTCTGTGATCCATATCAAGTTTACAAAAGATTTTTCGACGAAGATCACATGAAACATCATTTGTCGACGCGTTTCGAACCAACCAGTGTGGTTCATCGTCAGGACAAGTTGAAGAAACTGATCCAGCTTAGCAAGTTAAATAGACAGAGTAGAGCCTCCAACGGCTAAAAAGACTAGTAGTTGTTAGTATTTTTAGCCGTTGGAGCCTCTGCTCTGTCTATTTAACTTGCTAAGCTGGATCTGTTTCTTCAACTTGTCCTGACGATGAACCACACTAGTTGGTTCGAAACGCATCGACAAATGATGTTTCATGTGATCTTCACCGAAAAATGTTTTGTAAAGTTGAATTTGTCATCTTACTAACTTATTTGGACTATTATATAAAGAGGTTAGTGCCTCAATTTTTCCTAATAAAAATTGAAAATGTCCCCACTTGAAATGAGGGAGTTTGGTGATATATATATATATATATATATATATATATATATATTAAATCCCATGTGGGTTTACTTGATGATGTTTTTCAAACATGATCCCGTATGAATGATTACTCCCACCATGGCTTTTAGTTGGGGGTGGACTCCATGGTGTGTCATAGTAATCAATGTTACAACCATTTTTCAGTCAAGGGTGTACCTCACGGTGTGTTTCAATAGGTCACCCTTTTTGGATTACCATATTGAAGAGGTGATCCCTTTTATGCACCATGACTTTGTGGCATACTTCAATAGGTGAGGTGATCCCAAATGGGTAACATTACAATGTTCAACCTTACTCATACTAAACTTAATAGAGAAAATATATCAAAAAGAAAAATGCTAATAAGGATATGGAGGACACCTCAAAGAAGGCTTGCATTTTAGGCTATTGAAATCAAGATCTATCAATGATGGAGTTGGTATTCAAAAGAATGTAAACCCTCACACGCTCTGGGCGATGATAAAAATATTTGCTAATTAATCTTTACAATTAAACGAGTATTTGCATTACATCCCAACTTCCATATGACTTTGTATAAATTAATTTTATCCATATCCATTTGGTTTTTTAAGATAAAGATATTTATTTGATGATTTGGACTCTAAGATAAAGACATTACAACTACTCCATCTATATAGCTTATAATTTGGAGTCGTTTAGGGTGTTCTTAAACTTAACTTTTTCTGCAAAGTGATATTTCCTTTAAAAAAAAATAACCTTACATTAATAAAATTATCTAATTAAAATGGTAAACTTAGATTAAAAGAAAAGAAAACTCAATCGTAATTGTGGATCATAATGGTGGATGATATCTCGTTTCTTATTTTAATTTTAAAAATTACAACCTAGGTTATCGTTAGATTATTTTTTAATAATTTAAATATTATGCTTATTTATAGTATTATGGGAGATTATTCAAATTTGAAAAGTCATATATATAGAATGTAGATGAATAATCAATAAAAAAACATGTAATTTACAATTAAAATTGGTAAATATTTGGCGAATTTCATCCATTTAATGATATATATGTTAAAAAAACAAGCAGATTTTTGACCAAATTGACAAATAATTTTTTAAATGTCCAAAAAAAATAGCCAATTTGCAAAATTTCGCCCCTAAAATTTTCCTAGACATTTTTATAAAAACTTTAAAAAACACTATCTACCTAAAACTACTTATTTTCCTACCATTCATGTTAATAAAGCTTACCCATTAAGTTCTTTCCTAAATGTAATGCACAACGATTATGACTACCTAGAAGTACCAAGTTATTCTTTATTAAAACATTGTACAAGGGCGAGATGTGGACTCTTCATCATCCCAATAAAACAAAACATCCTGTTGTATCTTATTAGTCTACTTTTCATTAATGGTTTATATGCAAATTTCAATAAGTGATTGATTCTATTTCATTGAGAGACACTCTCCAATCTAGTATAGTAGAGAAGTTGTAGTGTAATGTCTTCTTTAACATTTTGACTAAGTTAAATTACATAAAAATAAAAATTAAATTAAATTAAATAAAAGGATTAATGTAATTTCAATATTTTGTTTGTGGGTGGTAGAACAATTGGAAAAAAAACATGTTGGCAAGCCTTTGGTATCGAAATGATTGGAAGTTCAATCCCCCTAGACATTTCTCACCAGCCAAATTTTTAAAAAAGCCAAAAAACAATAACATGTAAACATTTTAACTTGATTAAAATAAAATAAAAATAACCCTATAAAAATAAAATAGTAATAAAAATAAAAATGACACATGGTATTCATGTGGAATATAGCTTATTTAAAGGGGGAAATTAAACCAACCTAGACCCATCTTCACTCCGAACATCAAATTACATAAATATAAACTTGAATTAAAAATAATTATAATTATAATTATCAATAAAACATTTTGACTTAATTAAATTACATAAAAATGAAATAAAATTAATAAATATATTTATAATTAATAATTAAATTAACATAGATCCATCTTAACTATGGATCTATTACATAAAAATAAAATAAAATTAATAAATATATTTATAATTAATAATTAAACCAACCTAGATCCATCTTAACAATGGATCTACAAAGCACCGAGAGGGATCAAATCTCTGAAAATGCAAACCTCTCTTAGAGTGAAAAGAGATTTGATCTCTTTAGGCCCTTAGCATATCCGGAGTTATGATGGATCTAAGATGGTGTGTGTATGTATATATATGTATGTAGATATATGTATATATCATTGACGTCCTCCATCAAAATCAACTATATTTTTCAGGTTTTATTTTCGATTACATAGATTTATCTAAGATCTTACGCTGTAATATACAATGAGAATTTAGAAAATAGTCCGAGCTCTCTAATATGGAAAAGATGTTGTAGATATTACTCTCTAGTATGGAAAAGATGTTGTAGATATTGTAATGTCATGTCCTGTTATGTTATATAAACATTTTGACTCAAACAAATTAAATAAAAAAAAAAAAAAAAAAAATTAATAATTATAATTATTAATTAAAAAAAAATTGTAAGCTTGGCAAGGTTATATCTACATCCAATATATCACCTTGATTGGGGCGGGGAAATAAATGGGTGACTTCACATCAAGGAGTGCCTTAACAAAGCACCGGATCATCATCTATCCAAGACCCCGTAAACAATAATTATTAATAATTAAACCAGCTTAGATCCATATTAACTCTGGATTTAACAAGTGCAGAGAGGGATCAAATATCTTGAAGTGCAAACCTCTTTTAGAATGAAAAGAAATTTAATCTATGGGTGTTGAGTAGATCCAAAATTAAAACGGGTCTAGACAAGTTAAAAATTAAATTCCCTTAGTTTCACATGTCATGACTTACTATGTTATTATACAAATGTATATAAATATACATTTAATTATTGTGTTGTTATATATATATATATATATATATATATATATATATATATATATATATATATATATATATATATATATATCATATTTTAATTATTTTATATTTTGGATTTTTAATATATTGATTTAATAGAAATAGGTTTAAATTATATAAATTTAATTTATATAATTTAATGATTATATATATATATATATATATATATATATATATATATATATAGATATATATATATATATATATAATTTAAAAAACACAATTTCCTAAAAAAATTATATTACTAGGAAGGCAGGAGTGAGAGAGGTTATTTTTCATCCCAAAGAAGAAATAGAGATTCAAAATGCTTTGGGTTTGCTGAGTTCAACCAATAATCAGGCCGACTTGTGACAAAGTCTACAATTGGCAAAAAAAAAAAAATTGACAATCAATGGTATTTGGAGAATTGATGTTAGTTATTCAACAAGTGTCAAGCTGAAAGAGAACTCTACACAAATCCAATCCTCTATATATATAATTTAAAAAACACAATTTCCTAAAAAAAATTATATTACCAGGAAGGCAGGAGTGAGAGAGGTTATTTTTCATCCCAATGAAGAAATAGAGATTCAAAATGCTTTGGGTTTGCTGAGTTCAACCAATAATCAGGCCGACTTGTGACAAAGTCTACAATTGGCAAAAAAAAAAAAAATTGACAATCAATGGTATTTGGAAAATTGATGTTAGTTATTCAACAAGTGTCAAGCTCAAAGAGAACTCTACACAAATCCAATCCTCTATTCTATATAGAATAAGTCTGAGAGGTTATTTTTCACTCCCACAAAGAAATAGAGATTCAAAATGCTTGGGGTTTGCTAAGTTCAACCAATAATCAGACTGAATTCTTAGCCTTGTGGACTTTGTCTACAATTGCCAATATCAAAAAAAAATTGACAATCAATGGCGTGTGGAGACTTAATATTAGTTATTCAACCAGTGTCAAGCTCAAAGAGAACTCTACACAAATCCAATTCTATAAAATAAGTCTGCAAATAGCAAAGTTCAAGGATGTCGATTTCATTCCTGTCAAAAAAACACCTCAATTCATTGACAGATTCATTAGTAAATAGAGGTGTCTCTGTAACCAGGAACCCGGAATGATGGGTCAGGATGACAAAATTATAGCCTTCAAAATCTTTACCTTGAAGATATCGAAATCAAACCATCTATGATGCACCGATAAAATTGAAAACAAAAACACAATAAACTATATTTGTTGTCCAGCTTTGAACATGGGAAATGGTGTTGCTTTTCTCGATGTAATGCCTCGTAACTCTTTTGAGAAAGTTTATTACATCCGGATCAAATAGAGGATCAACATTTTTGAAATTCTTTAGTTTGAAGTTTATGATAATTGTTGAAATGTGAAATTATACCTGATGGATTAAAAGAGCGGGTATTTAATTAATTTTGTGTCAAAGTGGTTAGGTATAGAGAATCACTTTGAGGTATCAAATTGCATTTTGATGGTTGATTTTTTTAATTTGTATATAGATTTTTTTAATGTTGATTTATATTTAAAGATTTTTTCAACCATTTAAGAATTATGTTAATAGAAGTTTTTTATGCAAAAGGTATCTCTCTTGCAAGTTAACTTATTTTATTGACTACCATGATATAAGAGGATGGCATATCAATCCTTGTTACTCATTCATATGGTGCTATCCCTGTGTAGAATTTTAAGAACATTCTAGAATATTCAAAATCTTAACTCTAATTGAGGTTTGAAGAGGTCAAAACCTTACTCTTAGATGGCTATTGGGCAATGTCAATTATTGGGTCACTAAGAGGGGAAAGGGATCCATTCTGTGTCATAGTATTTGTTCGATAGTTTAACAAAGCATACAGACCTAAGAAGTTAGAGAGTAAAACAGAGGGAAAAAACTGTGTAGTAGTCTTACAAGCCATAGGTCTCAGGGGACTCCATAGAGAGTATCTCTTTTTTTGTATCTACATATTTTCATACTAGAGAAAAGATAACAAAACAACCTCACCTTCTAGTTGGGTTTTCTCATATATGGGTCTCCCAACATAAATCTTGTGTAATTCATGAATGGTGTGTGTATTTTTTTATTCTCTATTTTTTTTCTTATGTAATTCATGAAGGGTGTGTGTATTTTTTTATTCTTTATTTTTTTTTCGTATTTTAGTTATTTCATACATTTAAGCATAAAACCAAGGATTAAAAGCAACATATTTTATTATACTAAATCTAATATGGCGAGTTGGTTGGATGATTATGTTTTTTTGTTTATGGGAGAGATGTTGTCTTGTCCTCTGTTATGTTACATGATTCTGTTTTTTTTGTTTATGGGAGAGATGTTGTCTTGTCCTCTCTTATGTTACGTAAACATTTTAACTTGGTCAAATTACAATAAAATAAAAAATAAAAAATAAAAATAAAAACTAATTAAAATAAAGTAAAAAATGGTAGAGATTTGTAAAGTAATGTAATGTAAATATTTTTACTTTGTCAAAATAAAATAAAAATAATATGTATAAAAATAACTACATCGTATTCATCCATGATATTCATGTGGAATATAGCCTACTTAAAGGGGCGAATTAAACCAGCCTAGATCCATCTTAATTATGAATCTACCAAGTGCCAAGAGGGATCAAATTTCTTGAGATACAAACCTCTTTTAGAGTGAAAATATACTTGATCCCTCTCACCACCCAGAGATAAGATGGATCTAGTTTGGTTTTAAGTATAATAAAAAATTAAAAATACATATAAATGATAAATATTGGTGAAATAACAAGGGTATCAATTTTTATGAAGCTTTTATTTTTATTTATATAATTTAATTTAAAAATATAAATTATGGATTTTGGTGAAATATCCTGGGATCAATCTTTATAAATGTTTTATTTTTTATATACAATTTTATTATTATTTAATTATATTAAAGTTTTATTTACTATATTAATTTAATATGGTAGGAATGATTTTCATATTTTTTTCTATTAGTAAATATAGAAATGTCAATTATCCACTATATATTTTAAAGGGGAAATTTATTATTTTATTTATGTATGATTTACTGTAATAAGAAGGAATTTGGTAAATATTTTGTGTGAGTATTGAGTCTGATTTTGGCAAGTTTGTACTAATGTTTGAAAATTTTGTAGGTTAAAAAAAAAACTTTTATCTTCATGATTAAAGTTTTTTAAATCTTCCCCGATGGGGGTGAATGAGGAGGTATATGTGTCGTATCAAGGCTCCCACACTCTCCCACACAATAGTCATGAATAATTGGGCAGGCAAGTACAACTTGTCAAGGGGCCGAATGGGTAAGTTTTTGGAGAGAATGATAGTTTTTATTTTTCAACTGATGATGGTAGGAAGTGGAATAGCTAATTCGGAAATGAACAGTAAGGTCTCAGATGGTAACTCTTGCTCGGGTAGCCAAGAGAGCTCTGCTGGTGAGCCAAACAGGCATTGTGCAGTAGATGAAGGCAGGAAAACTTGGATAGTGGTGGGAACACATTTAACTTAGGTGTTTATTTGGGATCCTGGAGTGGGCTTGTGTCGAATTATGCAGTCCTTTACCAGTGTTGAAGTCGTTGGTGGCAAAACCAGACTCTTTGACAAAAGGTGGGTTATGTCCTCAAAGGTTGTAGCCTATATAAAGGTATTCTTGGTCCCTTGGTTTCTGTTTACATTTTGTGTCCTTGCTTTCTCTATTAGGTGGTGGAGAAACACAAGCAAGGCGTCTATGAGGCCTGACTGTGGTATAGGAGGATTAGGTCTAGGCTTAGTTCATGTGTTGTTGTGGCTATATTAGGGGTTGGATTTTCAATTCCTGGTGTTTTTCTCTGGTCGAGCCCACATGGTGTTACAATGAGCGTTGGGGTGTTATGTGCAAAGGTAAATCCTTTGTCTCTCTTATAAGGTGGTGGAGAAAAATAAGCAAGGGGCCCTAATGTGGACTTAGGAATTATAAGTCTAGGCTTAGCCATTTGGTGGACTTGCATAGACTGGGAGGAGAGCTTTTCATTTATCATCACAATTTGTTGGTGTCTCATCTTTTAGCTTGGGTCGTGCATGTCTGGTGTTGTAAGAAGTATCAGGGCTATCCACAAGTTATTGGGACTCTCCATAAGGAGGAAGTTTGGGTAGGGTACCCCGGCTGGTGATGAGTTTCCTCACAATGTTTATTCATCCCTATTTAGTCTATTTTGGGCATCAGGGGCTCACTGGATTTACCTCTTCAAGCTTGGGTGGATTCATAGCCTAGGGCCCGGCAATTCTGGTGTGTTTTTCAGAGAATTCTCAGTGGGAGTGATCTTAGTATCAGGTTGTAGGATTGGTGTATTTTGTTTTATGCAAGGATGCTCTGTCAACATGGCTGACCACATAGAGGCGGAGACCAGAGGGGGCAGCAGGGCATGAGGGCGGAAATGCATGGATATCATAACGATGATGAGCATGGTGGTATGGAGGTAGAGGGTGAAATTTCTTATATCTTGGGACGCTCCCCAGGCCACATCTTTCAACCTCCCTCCCTGGACACGATTCTTGATCAATTACGAGGAATTTAGGCCAACCTACATATCCTCTGTGAGCATAGATATGAGGATCAGAACGAACTGGTGGCATACATTAATGACATAGAGTACAACCATAATAAGACGATGGAGCAGTTGTCCTCAGTGTGTTGCAGTAGGCACCAGAAAAATGACATATTGAACAAGATTGAGGCGTGACTGGAGAATATAGACTTCCATGTCCATGAAGTCCATGGCCCAATGGATACTCCGGATGGTCAACCTTTTCACCCTCCTTCGTGACATGAGATCTATTGGTTGTTTTTTTTTTTGGTTAGTTTTTTGGAATGTGTGGCTTTTTTTCCTTTGATAAGTAGGAAATTAATGGACAAATTTGTTGCACTATTGTCCAGCTCTCCTTACTAACAAATCTAGTCGGAGTGAAGTAGGGAGATTCGTAGACCGACACTATGTAATCTGTATCTTTTTGATAATATAATGGATGCTTGTTGACTAATAAAAAAACAAATATTTGATTTAATAGGCAAGCCTTGGGATGGGGAAATGAAAACAATAAAGGGATGACAACTGATAAATGGTTAAGTATTGGATTTGTCATTTTGGTTAAAAAAGAGTGTTTTAATATCTTCAGTTAGTTAATTTGATTAATTTGGCTTGCCTGAGGTAGGTCTTCGACATAAGGGCAGGGAAATGAAAACAAGGGAGGGATGAGGAAATGAAAACAAGGAATGGGAAAGCTTTATTAATTCAAGACAAAGAGTAGTTATATACCAAAATGTCGATATGGTTTTTTCTTTGGGTTTTCCTTTTTTTCCGAAAAGTGAGAGGTACATACTAAAAGAATTCAAGCTTCTAAAATGATAATGTTTTAGTCTAGATCATGACTAAAATCAAAAGGTAGAGTTTTGAAAAGTTTGAATAATTAGTTTTTAAAATAATAAATTTTTGTATTAGGCAATAGTGAGACCAGTGAAATATTTTCATTATAAATTTGGGGTAATAGTGAGATCGAGTGTGAAGGTATATACTCGAGTATTTTCATTAAAAAAATTGGTGGATGATAACACCATAAATTGATGATGAGAACATCTAAAAAGGAGATATTGTTACTATGTCGAATTTCAATAATAAATTTCAAACTCAATACAAAGTTTACTTCTATAAAAATGGTTGATAAACGTTGATAGGTATCAAAACACTTACCTCATAATATCCACATTACCAAGATTTAAAAGAATCATAAAACTAACTAAATTATAAATTTATTCTAAACCAGCCTAGATCCATTTTAACTCTAAATATATAAAGTGTCGAGAGGGATTAAATCTCTCAAGGTGCAGCCATTTTCTCAAGTATTGCACTTAAAAAGAGGTTTTCACCTTGAAATATTTGATCCCTTTGCACTTGATAAATCTAACATTAACATGGATACAAGCTAGTTCTAATACAAATTAATTTTAACATAACAAATTACAAATTTTAGTCTTTTTATTTACTTTTTATTATTATATCATTGTGATACAAATCCACTCTATACTATAATAGTTAATGATGTATTAAAATAATATAAACATAATTCACACAAATTATAAATTAAATTTCAAACAACAAATTAAAGAAATTCATAACAAGTTATAAAATTTAACACTTTTTATTAAGTGTTGTATTACTACAGTACAAATATACTATAAGCGACAAATTAATAATGTATAAAAATAGTACAAACACAATTGAAACATTACATATCCACTTTAATATAAAAAATCACATAAATTCAAGACAAGTTATTTATTTCTAGGAGCATCCTGTCATGAAAGAATGGAGATCAGAGATTAGTTTTGAGGAGACATCGATCTGGTAAAATGTTGAAAATGCAGCAAGAAAATCTAGTTTTGACTTTTCCTTTGTCAAACTAGATTAAAATTCAAATTTGAATTTCAGCAGAATACTTGGAGGTAGTTAACTAAGGTGACATGGCTCTTGTCACTCAGTTAACTCAGTAAATTTGAGTTGGAGACACTTGAGTTTAGTTCTACATGATTGATTGCTAATTTGTAGCAATCTATTTCAATTAATTTGAGTTATTGTCAGTTTAACTAGTTCTAACAGTTAGAAGAACTAGTGGAGGTCAAGTTGTGGGTGTAGAACTTTTTCCACACTGAGTGATCAACTAGTTAACTGATCAATCAACCCAAAATAATTGTTGCATGCAGAGAATTCGAGTTACCCAATTGAGATTGGAGTTCAAGGGCAGTGTACTATCAGTTGTAAACTAATCCAAGTTGTACAGGTGGTGCATGCAGTCAAAGGATTGGCCTATGGTAATTACACAATTCCTTGGTGTGAAATTCCTAAATAATAGGGGCAATTTCCCAAGGGAACAACACAAGGAAATATGAGCTTGGGAAGGGTTGAAATTGGTTAAGTGTATGTCTAAGTTCAGCCAGTCAGGCAAAGGGATAGACTATACTAGTGCAAGGTGTGCTCAGGCTTGAGAAAGCATTATATTTCTTCTCTATTCTTTGATTAATGCAATACATATAGTAAGGGGTTTTGAGCAGTTGCTTTCCCCTAGATAAATCTTTGTGTATGTGTAATGTTTCATTTTGCATGACAATGATTCTTGTTTTAGATGGTGAATTAACTTCCGTAGATGAGTAGAGTAGCTTCAAGTCTTTTGATTTAGTAAATTTCATGAGCATTTTTTAATCTACAGATTAATTTCTACATGGTATTTATAACACCCTCCAATCACATCTACCCAACTAACCGAGCAACCAGGGTAAACATGTGATAATAAGTTATTATGATATGATTTGACCTCCCAAGTCACCTTAAGGAAGTGGAACTGATGGAAACACACCATATAGACCTTCCACATTAGCAACAAGACTCCCAAAAACCATCCCAACCTCTCAGGTAACCAGCCCCTCGGTCCCACTGAAGTTTTAGACCATTTAACTCCTAAATGCTCCGTTGATATGGGCATGCATGCATCCATGGGGCTCTGGATGCTCCCACAACATGGGTATGCCAGCATCTAGGGACTTTTCTACCCAATGTTGTGCCTTCATCCCCGGGATTTGAGCCACTTTTTCAGGCCCAGAGCCCTGGTCACTGCCCAGAACTAAATCACACCTTTAGAAAAGAAATATAACAATGGAATAATGATACAAATGTAATCACTTGAAAAAGGACTTGACTGGACCCCTACTAGCCATGACAGACATTTCGTCAAACATGTCACAAATATGTAATCTACAGGTGTAAACAACAGATCTGATCATAGGGGTCTCATACTTATCTGAGAATCACTAAGAAGCATTGTTCTCTTATATCATTAGTTGCATTATCATCTATTCGGTCATAGATACATTGTTCATTCATTTACAAATAAAAACATGAGGAGAGTCATACATCATCACTACCATAAAACAAGCTTATAAACAGCACAATAACAACAGAAATATCGAGGATACATCAACCATAGAATGCACATATACACCAATAAATTTACACATAATATATCAAGGGAAAGAACCTCTTATTAATGAATGCAAAAGCCAACCTGAGATGGGACTACCACGTTCCACCCAACCATAGAATGGTTGAGCCAATTCTCTCTTCAAGCATTCACCCCCGTGCCATATTCCAAGCATGAATGTGGGACTCAAACCAAAAGAACCAACCTGGGCGTCCCGAGGTTAAACCACCTCACCCTCATCAATAGAAACCAGGCTTTACTGTAATCCATCTTGGATCACTAGGCCAACAAAATAAACATGTAATAACATGATTTACCATGATCTCCACCAGATCACTAGGCCAAAACAAGCATGGATGCCATCGTATTTCTCTAGCTACACTGTGAGGAATTTTCTTGTCTCTTAGTCTCTCAGGATTTACCGCAATTCACAGTCTAATCCAAGGATCACTAGGCCCTAAACAGAGATTGCACCCTCTAGGATTAACCGTATATCCCACCATCCACTGACAAGGAATCCTAGACCTAATCAAGGGAAACCACCTCTAGGCTTTACCGTATATCTTGCCATTCACCGGCAAGGATACCTAAGCTCACCGAGACACACAATACTTAGCTTTATCGCAACCCACATTCTAGTTTAGGAGTCACTAGGCCAGTGGCTTTACCGCAATCCATAGTTTGGTTTAGGGATCACTAGGCTATGTGTTCTTTCTTTCGGAGATCCACCTCGCTCAGCTTTGAATCCATCCGACAATCCAACTGAACCAAACCATGAGAACCCCATCACACCATGGTTATCTGGAAATGGCAAGGCTAGGCTGAAAACAATGTAACACCTGAAAAGACCCATGCCATAATAGCAAAGAACCACATGCAATATCATGCATGCCAAATCTAGCAAGGAAAACACACACGCAAATCTGTACCTGCAAAGGATATTGTTGTAGCTGCTTAATCCTACTCTTCCTTGCTTGTTCCATCCTTCCTCTTGCCTTCTTGGCCTTTTCTTGATCCAATGCCAAAGGGCTCCAAGAAAACTCTATGTGTCCAAGAGTGAGTGAGTGAGAGAGAGAGAGAGAATAATGAGAGAGCTCCAAAACTAAACTGACAAAAGGTTACAAACTGATCCTCAGAAGCCTTTTTATCAGTTAGGCATCTATTTTCTTCATTTTCCATTATTTTCCTTCATTTTCATCCTGACATGCAACTTGTGACCTTTCACCTTCCTTTTCTCCTAATTTCATTAATTTTATAAATACATGTGCCAAAATGCCATTTTTCCTTTCCAAAGCCTTAGCCATTGCCTTTGCCAATTTCCTTAGCCATAATAAACCAAATGAACACCCACACTAAGATGTTTTTCCCAATATTCAGCTTGGAATAAGTGTCCCATCAACGGTGGTTATTATTTTTCCTTTATTGACTTTTATTACATGAAATTTTCACCAGGGTTGTTACAGTATCAATGTTGGAATCACTATATGCAAAGATTTCAAAGTTGTAATTACAGGAGATTCGAGGTTGCAAATCAGTTTGCAAGTTTTCTTTAGGACTGAGAATATGGATTTCAATGAACTAAGGCTCGAGTATGCCCTTAAGGGAATCTCAAATTATGTTGAATTCCATAAGGACCAGATGGAGGCAGTACTGGAGGATAATGGGTCGAAGGAATTCATTAATAATGATATTCCAAAATAGCAGCAATTGATGCTCAGAATCTAGGAGATTGGAAGAAGTGTGTTTCCAAGGTGAGGAGGATCATATTGGAGGGAGTACGAGACCATATTGTCTTTAATCTCCACAAGAAAGAGACTTCATATGCAATGTGGTAAGCATTGACAGATTTGTTCAAGAATAGTAGTGACCACGGGAAATTGCCACTCAAGGACAAGCTTCGAAATATCAAGATGTAGAGGAACGAGACCATTCCACAGTACCTTATCATGTTCACACAGTGTCGTGATGAACTTATTAAAGTTGGTTTTACTGTAGCAGAGGATGATTTGGTGATTCTATCCCTTTTATGCCTTCCCAAGAGCTAGCATGGCTAATTTAGTGAACGGGAGGGTGAAGCTACCAAATTTGGAATGCCTTTGATCCGATTTGGTACAAAAGGAGATAAGGAGGATCATCGGAGACAGGACCTCATCCAAGGGTGAGGATGAGGAGAATTTTGCCTTGGCTAGAAAGGCAAAGAAAGGGAAAGGGAACAAATCCCAATCCAAATCGGACTCGATTCAAGGGGGAAAGAAGAAAGACTTGTCCAGAATCAAGTGCTTTCACTGTCATGAATTCAGGCACTATGCAACGAAGTGTCCACACAAAAAGGAAATAAAGAAGACCACAGGAGGAGAAGCGGGTGAAGCCTTGGATTCACAGTTTGAACTTTATTTTACCCTTATTGCATGCATGACAAGCATAGTGATGGTTTTGTGTGGTATCTCGACAGCAGTGCCTCATTCGACATGACGGGCAACAAATATTTTTTTAGTGACTTGGAGGAGAAGGATTTATAGATGCACATCGAGATGGGAGATGATGGAAGGTATAACGTGACTAGTATTGGTACGTTTAATTTTTAGAGGGATTATGGTTCCCCTCTCAGGCTCAAGGATGTGATGTTTGTATCGCGTGTAAAGAAGAATCTAGTTTCTGTAGCTGTGTTGGAGGATCGTGGCCATGATGTGATATTCGGCAAAGCGAAGGATTTATTGAGACATATCGCCACCAGAAAAGTGAAGCAAATTAGGGTTCAAGTGAAGAATCTCTACAAATTATATGTGGAAGATTATTCACCATTGAGCACAAAAGCAGAGAAGGTGCAGAGCCGAGATGTTGGAAAATTATGGCATAGAAGACCCGGCCATTAGAATCATGGCGCTTTGAAGATCATGCAGCAAATTTCTATAGGATTCCCCAAAGGATCACTAGAGAAATGGGATACATGCAAAGGGTGTACATTGGGGAAGTACACAAAATCCACCTTCAATGATCGAGACAATAGACCGCATGCAGTCTCTGAAAGGATCCACTCTAATATCTATGGACCTTTCTCAACAGCCTCCACTTCCAAGCACAGGTATTATGTTATATTTGTAGATTATTTCTCACGTAAGTGTTGGATAAACTTCATGCAGAAAAAAAGACCAGAGATTCTCCAAATTTGTTGAGTTTAAATCACTTGTTGAGAAAGAAATTGCTAGGAAAGTTAAGGCTCTCAGGAGCGATAATGGTGGTGAGTACGTGTTGAATGAGCTTAAAAATTTATGTGCAAAGGAAGGCATTAAACGAGATTTAATAGCACCCCATAACCCACAATAGAATGGGGTAGCTGAGAGGAAGAACCAAATTATTTTGGGAGCAACACAGGCGATGTTGCATGACAAAATCCTACCTCTACACTTGTGGGCTGAAGTATGCAACACAACGATCTATTTGTAGAATGGGAGTCTTCATAGGATTCTTGGCATGAGTACACCAGAGGAAGATTTTGAGGGAAGAAACCAAATTTGTCACACTTCAGTATCTTTGGATCATCAATTTATTGTCATGTTTCCAAGGAAGCAAGGAAAATGCTAGAGTTGATAGTAGAGTTGGGCATATGTTTGGGGTACACAAAAACCTCACAACTATCAGGTGTACTTTCCATCCCTCAAGATGATAGTGGTAAGATGGGATGTAAATTTTTATGAGGAGAAGCTAATGGGGTGTTCTCTTGAGAGGGAGCTTCAATTGGAGCTTGATCAGGAGATTTTGGCTACAAAGGAAGAACCTCAGGAAGGTGTGGAGCAACCACAAGCAAAGGAGCAGAGAGTGGAGACATCCAGTCAAGCAAAGACATCCAGATAAGGAAAGAAGAAAACCAGGGAAGTTGACAAACTATTGCAGGATGCTAAAGAGAATGTGGGAGCGCCCACATCACAGTGTAGGTAGAGGAGGTCACTGTTTCGGTACACTGACTACATGGCTATGATGAGTGAGCTTGTAGAGACAGAGCCATCCTCATTCGAGTAAGTTGTACAACAACCAGTATGGATTGATGCTATGGTAGAGGAATATGATTCCATTGTCAGAAATAGTGTTTGGGAAGTTGTCCCAAGACCAACAGATAAATCAATGATTGGTTCGAGATGGCTTTACAAGGTAAAGCATGTAGTAGATGAGAGCATAGAGAAACAAAAGGCCATATTTCTAGCCAAGCGGTTCTCTCAGGTTGATGGAATTTACTATCAGGAGACCTTTTCTCCAGTAGCAAGGTACTCATCCATCATGTCAATTCTAGCACTATCAACACAGATGGGGTGGAAGATCCACCATATGGATGTGAAGACAACATTCCTCAATGGAGTTATTTAGGAGGAGGTGTATATTGAGCATCTAGAGGGGTTTGAGACCTTTGACAGATAGTTGCATGTGTACATAATCAAGCGAGTGTTGTCTGGACTCATGCAAGCACCCTGTGCTTGGTATACCAGGATCGATAGTTGTCTTGCCAATTTTGGCTTCACCAAAATTATTGATTATTGTTTTATATTTCGATGACTTGATCCTTATTAGTGATGAGAAGTCAATTAGATCTTGCAAGGAGGACCTTGCAAGAGAGTTCGAGATGAAGGACACGGACCTCATGCACCACTTCCTTGGATTGGAAGTATGGAAAGGAGATGGGGAATAGTTTGTCTCTCAGGGAAAGTATGCCAACGAGATGTTTCATAGGTTATGCATGGGCAGGTTCAAACCCATGGAGACTCCTCTAGCAAGAAACTAGAGGAAGGAGGATGTTACTTCAAGTGAAGTAGTGGAGGCTACCATTTACAGGTAGCTTGTGGGTTCACTTATGTATTTGGTGAACACACGATTGGACATGTGTTATGTAGTTAACCATCTTAGTCAAGCAATGTTTAAGCCAACCAAACTATATTGGAAGGCAACAAAGCATGTGTTGAGATACCTCAGAGGCACTACTCAGTTTGGTCTTTGGTATAAACGGACAAAGGGAGTGAAGCTACAAGGCTTCATAGATGTAGATTGGGTGGGGAGTCCATCAGACAGGAAGAGCACTTCAGGAGGAATTTTTAGTGTTGGGTCAGCAACAATTTCTTGGTACAACAGGAAGCAGAGATCTGTGACACTCAACTCAGTAGAAGCAGAGTACATGGTTACAAGTCAAGCAACATGTGAGGTTATCTGGATGAGAAAGATTATTGTTGGGTTATTTGGTCAGAAGATGGATCCTACAGTGATTTACTATGACAATCAAAGTTGTATCAAACTCTTTGAGAATCCAGTATTTCATGATCGATCCAAGCATATCGACATCCAGTATCACCATCTACGAGATTCTATGTAAAGGCGTATTATGTTGTTGTGCAACATTCTGACAGAGGAACAAGATGAAAATATTTTGACAAAGGCCTTGTTAAGAGGAAAATTTGAGTTCCATAGAAGTATGATTAGGGTATATGATAATCCCTTTCTTGCTAAGAGGGAGTGTTGAAAATGCAGCAACAAAATCTAGTTTTGACTTTGCCTTGGTCAAACTAGATTAAAATTCGAATTTCGATTTCAGCAAAATACTTGGAGGTAGTTAACTGAGGTGACATGGATCTTATCACTTAGTTAACTCAGTAAATTTGAGTTGGAAACACTTGAGCTCAGTTATACATGATTGACTACTAATTTGTAGCAAATTATTTCAGTTAATTTTATTTATTGTCAGTGTAACTAGTTCTAACTGTTAGAAGAACTAGTGGAGGTCAAGTTGTGGGTGTGGAACTTTTCCCACATTGATTTATCAACTAGTTAACTAATCAATCAACCCAAAATAATTGTTGCATGTAGACAATTCGGGTTACCCAGTTGAGATTGGAGTTCAAGGGAAGTGTGCTATCAGGTGTAAACTAATACAAGCTGTACAGGTGGCACATACAGTTAGAGGATTGGCCTATGGTAATTACACAACTCCTTGATGTGAAATTCCGAAATAATAGGGGCAATTTCCCAAGGGAACAATGCAAGGAAATAGGAGTTTGGTAAGGCTTGAAATTGGTTAAGTGTTGGGCAAGGTTTAGTCAGTCAAGCAAATGGATAGACTATATTAGTGCAGGGTGTGCTTAGGCTTGAGAAAGCATTGTATTTCTTGTCTATTCTCTAATTAATGCAATACATATGGTAAGGGGTTTTGAGTAGTTGTTTTCCCCTAGATAAATCTTGTGTATGTGTGATGTTTCCTTTTGCATGTCAATGATTCTTGTTTTAGATGGTGAATTAACTTTTGTAGATGAGTAGAGTAGCTTCAAGTCTTGTGCTTTAGTAAATTTCATGAGAAGTTTTGAATCTACACATTAGTTTTTACATAAAATATATGAAAATCATGGATACCCTCACCGTAGAATAGAAGCTCAACGTCCTTCTAAATATTCTGCAGATGCTCAACATATCCCACTTGCCAATCCTGCAGCGGATCATGGCCTCTCACCACCACCAGCATAGCAGGGAGAGGTAGGGAAAAGATATCAAGCACATTCGACCTAAACACATTAGTGGTGGGATGGTCCATGTCCACAGCAATTGGTAGAAATGCCTTCCAATACCAATCAGAATTCTCCATATTCTCGATGGGAGCCCCAACAAGCCTCAACTCTAACAGTTTCCTCGTCTCTCCACTAAATGAGGGTTGCAAATGTACATGACCCATAATACTCACACCACTCATCATCTCTTCCCCTGTCGTCGTTGCAACCCTACAGCCCACATGGTGAACTATGTTCGCACCTGTGTTATCTCCCATTAGAAAGCAACGAGAGAAATCAACATGGGCAGGCAAATGGGTCTTACGGTTTCCCGCACTAAACCATGTGATGGAACCCACACAATCATCATAGGGGATGGGAAACCAATGCTCAATATATTTCCTATAATCCATGGAGATTTCTAAGACTCTACATCTCCTGGCCAATCGTCTACAGAAAAATGTCATATATCACGAAATCGAAAGACAAGGTTGAAAACCCTCTGCCATCGAAGAAGAAGACAATGGGAAATGGCTCCTCTGCTCCCTCGACAAGAATGAAGAGATGAACTTGCATTCCCGTCTGGGCATCGATGAGTACATCCTTAGTATAAACGCTGCATGTGGGCGTGTTATTTGCGGGGACTTTATACTCGATCCAGTTCACGATCATCTGATTTAAGGTTCCATCCTTCCTCCTCACTAAATCATTCATGGAATAGAGAATTCCACATATTATTCTCAGTCCCAATGGGAACTCGCTGGGATTTTCATCCCTTGAAATCGAGAGTAAAAAGTCTTATTCCTGAATTATTCCACGTTCCTACAAACAGAGAGGTGGAGGTTTCATGTGACAAAATTATCAATGTTATCTAGCTATTAGATGTTTTGGAGTTATTGGGTGTAACTTAGTTATAAAAAATTTGGTCAAGTCTTCGTTTTTGTTGTTTAAATTGGGCTTTTGACTACATATATGAATTCAGGACCCTAAAAAAACCTCTAAGGCACTCAAATTGTAATCACTCAAACTTATGATTGCAACAAATTGTTGACTTTTCAGTACAATTGATACAAGTACTTTATTTCTAAATTATGGTAATTACTTGTCGATATATATATATATATATATATATCTATATATATATATATATATATATATATATATATATATATATATATATAATCTTCATCAAACAATCAGACTTCAAAAATTCAAAGACTAATCATGAAAGGAATGTAGAGATCACAATTTCTGAGAGAGAGAGATTTGTGTAATAAGTGTGTGTAAAATGAAAAGTTTCAAGTGTATTTTATGCCCAAGAGACATGTCTCTTTGTAAATTATATAAAGTATTTTTGTAAATTAAATTCTAGTAAGTCTATATTATTACATTTTTACTCATATTTGTTAAAGTGTTGAAGAACACGTAAATAATGGTGAGTAGTAACTCCTACTAAGTATAATTATTTACATATTGTTCCTATTCCATCTTTTATGAAAATACTTGCTTAAATTATGGTGGGTAGTAACTAATGGTAAATATTTTATTTATGTGAGTAAGAGTTATTTTCAAGGATGTTAATTTTAGGTGTTTTTGTTGATTTCTTTTCTTTTAATTTTATTTCTTCTATTCTAAAATTTTATTTTCTTTTGTGTTTTTAAATAGTATTATAAATATATCAAGGATTATGAAGACCCGCCATATCTACATTCTTCAAAACTCTCTCTTAGCTAGGGACGTATTCATAATGTCTAACAAGATGTCAACTAATTGAAAAGATTTTTAAGGAAATACTAGATTAGCATCTTTATCAAATCAATATCATCATTACCAGCATCACAATCATCTAAGTCAAGCCTCTTGACCTATAATAATCATGGCATCCACCCAGTACCTATGGTACAACATTAATATCAACTAGTCACCATGATACAGCTGATGTCTCAACCTCATAGTATCCAAACTAGTCCTTGTTCACCATCATATCACTAGTGCACATGGACCAAGTGAAACTCTAAATGGCCTTAACCCAAGATGGATTTTAAAACATGCTCTCTCTAAACAATGATGTAGGAAACTCTCTCAAAGATCTTACCAGCTCTCTCTAAATAAATATATGAACAACTCTCTCATAGATCCAAGAAACTCTCTTATATATTTGAGCAAGATGTTGGTTGGCTACAATTCATCCTCTAGAACCGTTTTCCTAATTCTGGGCAATGTACTTGACAAAGGGACAACATCCTTAATTATGGTTATGGTACATTATACAGGAAAATTTCTATTCACTAGACCATTCTTCGTAATTATGGTCATTGGGCTTAACAAAGGGAGAACATACTTAATTCTAGTCACAACACAAGACACGGGAGGAATCTATGTCCATGAAACCATTCTTCCTACTTCTAGTCAAATTGACACAAGGATAATATCCCTAATTTTGTATACATGATATTTCTAAAATTAAAGGTAAACCTCATCGATATCATCTTTATCTAGGTCAATACACTTGACCTACATCAACATCATCATCAATATGTACCATAACCTATGTTAGCTCTCCTAAGCGATGGTACTTACTCAACTAGTCACCATGATTTGGTGGGGGCCTCACGTCATGGTACTCTGACTAGTTCATAGTTTCCATCCCCCATGGTCAAACCCTATGGAAACCCATGTCCCAAATCCAAAGGGCCTCTCTCTAGGCCATGATGTTGAAGAGGAACCCACTTAATGAGTGTTTAGAGCTTAGAGTCCATTCATTTCAAGAATGTTTGTCTTGCATGCTATCTCACCAACAATATGGGTCATGCTTATGTTATCACCAATAGTCTGAGTCATACCTATGTTGTCCATACATCAATAGTTTGGGTCATGCTCTTATTGTCACCAAGAGTCCGAGTCATACCCCTCTTGTTCATCCATCAACAGTTCGGGTTATGATCATGTTGTCACCAACAATTTGAGCCATACCCTAGTTTTCCATCCATCAACAGTCTGCACCATACCCTTGTGGTCCATCCATCAACTATTTGGGTGATGCTCCTGTTGTACCAGCTATTGTACAAACAATCTGACCCATACCCTTGTTGATGTCACATTAATGCTCCCTCTTACTTGATAAAGGATTTCTCCACTAGTCAAAGTTTGTTCCCGAGACAAAGGATTTATGAGAATGTCAGCCATTTGTTCATTAATGGAGATATATTGGAGCCTCACTACTCCCTTCTATACCAAATCATGAATGTAGTGTTACTTGATACTAATTTTCTTCGACTTTCCATGCGGCTTTAACTGTCACAAAATATCATGGTTGATTCCAGCACCTGCTCAAACATTTTCGACAACCAATTTCCTAAGCCAAACTGCACAGGCTTCCATATATTCAACTTCAACAATACTAAGTGACATGAAAGATTGTTTCTTGCTCATCCAAGAAGCCATTATTGATACCAATCAAAAACATCTTCCAGATGTACTCTTTCCATTAACAACACTTTCAACCCAATTAGAGTTATATTATTTCAGCAACCTAAGCTTGTTGTCAAATTCATTAAAGAACCAATCAATTGCCTATCATCATCAAACTTTTACAAAGAAGATTTCATCAGGATTCATCAATTCAAGATTACATTTAGTGATCATTTCAAGTTCCCTTTGAAGCTGACATAAATTATCTTCCTCTTCTTTGGTACATGATATCATAGTTCCTCCACATGAGTCCATAAAAGCCTTCTTAAATTATGATACTTCTTCAAAGTCTTGACATATGGATAAAAACATGATCTCCCTCTTACTCGAAGAATCTTCTATTCTCTCATCTCTAGTCATAGACAAGAATATTTCTAATTTTCTTATTTTTCCTGCTCCCTCCTAAGCTCAGATCTTCAAGTCTCAATTTTGGAATATGTCCTTTTGTCATAGGCTTTGCATCATTCTTCCATTTCTTCTCCCTCTATTCCCAAAGCCATGTACCTTTGGTATATCCGAATATTATGATGCAATTCTTCAGACTTATAATGGATCTTCTCTTATGCTAATAATATATCATCTAATTATACTTCAAATAAGATTGCAGTGATGATGCATAACATGCATTCCAACAATCCAAGAAGTCATCGATATTTTATACATGGAAACCTTTATCAAACTTGACTTCATTGCAAATGCATCTAGGCTTTTGATTACAAGTAAGTATCTAGGAATCTCCAAGACCTTTATAGAAAACTTCAACGTTGTTAAAAATTCTTCCATGTTATGAACTCAGAGATCTACTCTCTCTGAAGCTAGTATGAGGCTCTTTGACTTCTCCTAGAGGCAATTCTTTCTGCCACAATTTCTCCCTCTTACACAAGTCCTTTGGCTTTTGTCAAAGACAAATTGCAAGAGACCAACCAAGCCTAGCATGTCTACTTCTAATAACCTTCTTGTGAACTTGTGTCCTCAATATTTAGCTTTGCGAAGAGACAAAGATCAACTTAGTTCCTTGCATAGGTTTAAATGTGATCTTCAAATTTCTTGTTTCACCAAAGCTTTGATACCATGTTGAATTTTCAGTACAATTGATACAAGTACCTTAATTCTAAATTATGGTAATTACTTGTGAAAATATATATATATATATATATATATCAAGCAATCACACTTCACGAACTCAACTAGTAATCATGAAAGGAAAGTACATATCACGTGTGTGCGAGAGATATGTGTAATTAGTATGTATACACAAGATACACAAAAAAATGTCCCTTTGTAAATTAGATCATGTATCTTTGTAAATTAAATTCTATTAAATATACACATTTACATTTTTACTCATATTTATTACAGATAAATAATGATAGATTCTTTTCTTTTAATTTTCTTTCTTCTAATTTAAAATTAAATTATCTTTCATGTTTTTACCCAATATAAATGTATCCATGAAAACCAACCATAACTACATTCTTTAACACAAATACCTACCAAAAATTTTAATAAAAAAATATACCAAATGATCAACTTGTCGCTAAATAAAATAATAAAAAGTGATGGTGGGTGACATCATCTACGATTCGATGGTGATAGTGGGAGGGAGATATTCCATTATTATTTCATATTTTGAAACTTTTGCAGGACGTTAAGTGAAATATGAAATAAACAAAGAAAGCTCTCCAAAATCACTACCCACCTAAAATTACATGTAACACATCTTAGGATGGTAGCAGTTGAGTTCATTAAAGGAACTTGATAGAGTTGAAACTTAAGATGGTATGTGACTTGTACATCATGAAGTTCAGGTAGGGTAGAATTTTATTTTGAGGTTATCTACCTTTTATTTTATAATTTAACGCCATGATTTTATATTATGATTTAGTAAAAGAAATTTAAATATAAATTTATTTGGGCTATGGTTGGCTTGGGATTTGAAACTCATATAATAGTATAATAATAATGATTTAGTAAAAGAAATTTAAATATAAATTTATTTGGGCTATTGTTGGCTTGGGATTTGAAACTCATATAATAGTATAATAATAATAGTATAATAGTATTGTTTTTGTAAATGTATATTATGGGTAAGTGTGATATTTGGTTTTCAAAATTAATATAAAGTTTAATAGAGTTTAGAATACAATTATAAAATTGTTTTTTATTTAGCTAGTAGATAAGTTGTTTCTAAAATAAAACGAGTAAAGAGATAAGGTACACATTTAAGTTGAAGAAGAATTCACTTTAATGGTGGTTGATTTTTTAGTGTCCTCATTTTATTAGGGGAATTATATGTCTTTTACTTTCTTTGTCAATATAGATACTTTATCATCCAATTTTTAGATTCGCCACTGACCTTTGCTAATCCATGAGAGAATTTCCTCGTGAGTCTCCGACCTTTTCACAAGAACTTTTTCCTTAATAGTTTTAAGTTTCCGATAAAAAACTACAAGAGTTTGTCTTGTGTAAGTGTTTTTGATCTCAAGTATCCAACTTCTTATTTCGTCCTAAACTTTTGCATTGGGGATAAACCTTCTCTCTACTTGAGCTTCTTCCTCTTCCTAGTGGTTTTCTCTATGAAATTCCAAAGGAATATTAGTTGCATAAGTTGCAAGAGAATAGTCGAGTACAAGTTGTGTCATTGGTGTGTGGGCCCCACGAAAGCCCCTAGGACTAAAGGATGATGTACTTTAGGCATGATGTAGAACAACACATGGAGAAGAAGCAAGAAACTATGGGAAGAAGCATTCAAAAAGAGAAGTGTTAACCTACCATTGTAGTAATAACAAAAGTGAAACGAGACAATAAAAATCCACAATAGAGGATCCCAAAGGGAGTGAGGCTTAACAACCCCTCTAAAAGAACCACAAACATAAAGAGTGAACCAATCAAAAGCCTAGAGAAAATTAGGAAGGCTAGCAGGCAAGCCCTTTGATGAAACAACTAAATGCCCATAATCATAAATTCCCTCACTCATAGAGGTGATTAGAAGGAGATAACGAAGACTAAAATTGATTAGGAAAGCCACACAATTGATTAAGACATATGAAATATGATAAGATGAAACAACAACCCACAATAAAGGGTCCCGAAGGTAGTGTTGCGTAGCTACCCTTTTAACAGTTACACTGATAGGAACAACCAACCAACCAAGAGCCCAATAATAATTAGGAAGGAAAACAGACAAACCCTTCAGCACAAAAACAAAATTCCAATGCTTAGAGATGACCTCAATCACAAAGGGCAAACCAAAAGGAGATAAAAAAGACTAAACTTAACAGTGATGAGTAGAGGGAAAATTAAATAAACCACAAGACTAACAACTAAACTTAACAATGTTGGGTAGAGAGAAAATTAAATAAACCATAAGACTTACTAAGACAGAGTAAAATGAGAGATAACATTAGAATAGACCTTCAAAGAAGAGCTCTATAGACCGCAACGCGAATAAAGCTAGTTGAAGAAGGATAAACCATGGTAACTTTGAGGCAGAGTAATACTTCTTCAACACCCACTAATAAAACCAACTTGAGGTTGTTTTCTCCATCACTTTCTTAACCTAATTTTAAAACACTACAAGTGTATCACCTAAAACTTTCCTTTAGCATTAATAGGAAATGAAAATGACCAAAATAACTACAAACAAGAAAAATAGTAATTTCAATTTTTTCTTATATTGTTTTTTCCACAAATTCCCACATTTATTCTTAACCTTGTTGATCTCTACCACCTTAGCCATGACCATGAGATCATTGCAACGGATATAGTCAAAACGAGCAATAAACTCCGAGGCCACCAAACTATTAAACCATCCACTATCCTCAATGAAACCTTGCATTAATGCTAATGTATGTATCATAATTCTACACAATTTCCAGCTACGTTAAGTCCCCACTTCCCACCATCTTGCCTATTATACTTTTCATCATATCTAAGTCACACCTAATATAATATTTCTTTAATATTTGAAAACTTAATTAATTGAAAAATTGATGATGAACAACATTTGTTGACTCAAATCCCTTAATGTCAACAATCAAAATGTCTCATGTAAATAATCCCGAAATGTTAAGACATAAATATTTAAAAATTAATTAGTTAAAAATTTAAATTAATAAATATTTAAAAGATAATTAATTAAAAAATTAACTAAATATATATTTGAAAATTAATTAATTAAAAATTGATTCATTAAATTAATAGGTGTCCACAACGGTAAGGAATATAGCGTAACCTGCTCTTTTTTTACGACACACTCAACACGGTCTATTTAATACCTAACAGTAAGTACCCAACCGTGCAACGTACACTACTCAATGCAATGTAATGTATAATGATAAGATATCAATGAAATATTTTAGTATGGTTATAAGTTGGTTATGATTTTATGAAATATTTTTGTTCATTGCTTTGGCATAGTTTGTATGTAAAAAGTGAAGTATACTAGTAATTGTATTGAGAGGTGAATTAGGAGTTTTGAATAAGTTTTTCTAAAAAAAAAAAAAAGCTTATTTTTGCAAAAATATTAGAACTCTTTGAGCTTTGTATTCATGCTTCTTTATAATTTTTTGAGTTTTTTTAGTTTCTCATGATTTTGTGCTTCAAAATTTTCCATATTCACCTACAATCCAAACAATCAACAATTACTTAAAACAAAATATTAAACTAAATCTAAATAAAACTTTGAATAAAATCTAAGAATAAAAATATAAAATAATATAAAATTTAAATTTAATTAAATTAAAGTAATCTTAAATAAAAATTAAATTTAAAATAGCTCAAACTATAACATAAATATATAAAATTCAAATTTATATGCTAATATTATCATTCAAACAAAAATTAAAACTATTAAATAATGAAATTAGAAATCGATGTTACTAAATCAAAGCTAAATATGAAACCTTAAAACAAAATTAAAATAAATCTAAGCTAAACTAAATTAGTTTTTAACTATAACTAAAGAAAACCAGTGATATAACTAAAATAACGTAATTTCAGTAAAAGTAAACTAACCAAAACTAAAATGATGACCGTGGACCAAAAATTAAAATAGTTATTAAAAGAGCCATGACATAAAATGAAAGAAAACTACAAAGTTCATATGGTTCGGAGAGCCCATCACTAATTTCATATTATCATCAGAGATATGTTGAATTCCAACATTTTCCAGTAACCCTTGTACATCGTCTGCAGTAACCATCCCATCGCCATCGCTATCCAAGGTATTGAAAATTCGAGAGAGGTCCCATGTTTGAACGAAGGTTGCGTATCTTTTATTTACAAAATCACTACTTGTTTCATCAATCATACCTCCGGACAACTGGTATTTTCCAAGATCACTTATAATATGTGGGTCTTTTGTATTGCAAAGTTCAAGAAACTTAGTTTTCATTATCTCAGAAACCCAAACATGAACATAAAAGTTGTAAAAGGATTGGAAAAAGCAACTTACTTGGGTTAGTAGTGGTTATGGTAGCCACAACGTTAAAGTGACAAGATCTGGTTGTCATGCATGTCTTGTGGTAGTAGCTATGAGAGGCATAGGAAGCATGTTGTTGAACATTATTAGGATCGTAGCAGGGTTGACCCTACAACAAAGAAGAGAAATCAACTTGGCCAGGACCGCATGCCCAATCCAAAGAAACTTGGACAAGTTTAGGGTCAACCTCTTCCATTGATATGCAATAAGTCTGAATGGCAGTGTCATTAGCAAGAATTGTACCAACATCTATTAAATGTAATGTGTACACTAGATATTTATCGGCATATAGAGTCCCCAATTCTGCTCATAAATAGGACTTGATCTCATATCCTCGTGATGCCTGGGATTTCCTGCGTTGTTGAGGACATGCCTAACTTGATTACTATGATAAGTGTCGACATTGTCATCTATGGTAGGAGGTTCACTCTAGACACACTTTGAGGTCCATCTTGTCTCAAACACAACCATTGGAATGTTTGTGAAATTCAAGTCGGCCATGGCAAAGTATGCAACATCAATCATGGCATAAAAACATTAGTGTAATATAGCATTGTATTGGCATCCACTTAGTGGGGAGGGGCTAAAAAAGGGCATAGTCCAATCCCACCACTCCATTGCTTTGCGTGTACACATAATAGGGATATATGTTGAGCATGAGAAAAGAATCAGTTTTCTATAGAAAATCCAGCATGAGCACAAGAATCAACTTAAAGCTCCCATTGAAGAAGGCCTGAGAGGGTGGAAAGGAATCTAAGATGATGTCAGAAAAATGAGGACTAGAAACCTTGACCTGCCTGTCCAGATTGGCTGCCACCAGAGTAGAATGCAAGAACTTCATGGTAGACAATAGAACTAAGGCAACATTGGGAATAGTAGTAAGAACCTCGCTACCCACACAGATTCCTTTGAAGTTGGTGTCTAGAAGGTAGGATTCCACATTCCTGTTCACCCAACTAGCTGCAGTGGAGTTTGACCACCTTATCCCTAGAAATTGGTTTTTGGGCACTGTTACTACAATGTTTATTCCTATTTTCCTCTAATCTTTCAACATTCCTCGATCTACATCATGGAGCCACACATTGATCCAAATTGGATCCATGAAGATTATCAAAGTGCCATGACTGTATCAAAACCGGACAGACTTCAAAATTTATGCAAAGAGCGATCAGGAAGACCTCTGGACAGTAGCAGTTTGCAGCGGTCAAAATGCACTGACCGAGGCCCATGGAGACCGCGCAAGAGGCAAAACTGGCAGTTAGGAAGCCCGGATCAGGAAACAGAGGGCATTTTTGATGCACCTAGGCAAAACCCCTCTAGAAGGAAAAGCCTCGAAGCTCTCAGTCGCATGAGAAGCTGGGAAACCGTGGGGAAAGCACTGAGGCAAAAGGCGGGACCCACGCTCCAAAACTGGCAATATATTGGAGGCATCCTTGGGGGTAAGTGGATTTGGTGAAAAACAAGCGATTCCATACATTGCGTGACACGTGTCCGACGAATGAGAGAGAAAACCGCCTCTCATCGCGCACTAATGGTCGAGCAAGTCAACCACGCGAAATGAGCGAATGTCGTAGGATCTGGGGACTCCAGATCTGACAGTGGATATTGCACCCAATGGAGGAACCAGATTTGACAGGGGATTAAGCCGCAGCATAGATAAGTTTGACGTCCAATTTGACCGCTGAGTTGGCGGATGAGTCATTCCACAGTGTAATCGAAACTACCAAACCGCTGAGGAAGAGCTGGCGCAATTCGTGAGAGGACAAGTGGCCAGTCCCTGTGAGATGTTGGCGATGACACAGAGGCAGGGAACTCCAAGTGAACAGCAGCAGGCGAACCGAGGGGCGAAAGAGGAAACGAACAGTCGAGGACAGATTGGCTTTAAGCCATGAACTGACAGAGAACAAAACAAGAAAAGAAGAGAGGAAGAGAACGAAGACAAAGAGGGCAAGAGTAAAGAAAAGATAGTAAAGCAAGAAGCACAAGATAGAGAGTCGAGCTGACCATAGGCAGCATCGAGTAGACAGAAGGATTGAGAGGTTCAATCAATCCCTGTGAGGATATCTGTCGGGAATCGAGTACCACATTGGGCTCCTCCCATTAAAGACCAGAGAGTTCAAGATTTGGTAAGGAAAAGAGTTTGTGCACTCTAGTGGCTTGGGGGATCCAAGAGCCACCCTACCAAACATTATCTGTTTCAGGAGACTCAAATTGAACTCCTCATTGTAAATCTCTACTTTAAAGACACAATAAAAGAAGGCCACCACTGAAAGTTGGCCCAGAGACGTAGCCCTGGAGAATAGGGTGAACTCCTTATTAATTGTTGTGTTCTTGCATTTGCTTATTGGTGTTTTCCTTACTATTTTCCATTTTCCAGTGTTTGTGTATTTTGCAATCTGATTGATCCGTTGCCTAAAATAACATAGACACACACCAGCACATGAGTCTATAATACCTTCATTCATTAATTCTTTAACTGAGGTCACTCACGAGTGAATTCCAGATCACACATGGTTCACCTGTTGTACCTTGACATGAAGTTCAACTTTGCTACATTTTAGTGCCATGCCTTCAAAAAATCATTCATCCGCCTTAGTACCTGTTGAGGGCCCCGAAATCGGGTCAACAACAAGGGGGATACCCACCCGATCCGAAACCTAGTTGGCGGCTCCTTGCCCGTTTGGTGTAGCGGGTCCGACTGGGGATAATGGGACCAGCTTCCCAATCTAAAGGATGTGTGTGTGTGTGTGTAGATTTTGACGATGCTAATTTAGAGGTAATTTTTAAGCTAATTTAATTCTAAACTCTAAACTGACTCTATACTACTGTAATCTAACAAAAACAGCACATCTAATCTATACTAACCCAGGGTAGAATTCTTTCATTATGCGATCTAAAAAGATTTCATACAATAACTGGTAATAAAGATCATTCAGCTATCATAAGAATATAAATCAATTAAGATAAACCATTCTGCATAAGAAGTTAGGCAAAACAGTTGTGAACAGCATATCGCATAACAGTTTATTCATATGTCAAGCACAAACAAATGACTCCACCGTACAAAAGTGCCAAATGGTAACCCACATATTCATACATTAACATATAAACAACTCAGCTGTATATCACTCTAAGAATATGAGCAGAAATTAATCAAGAGATAAAAGTACCATTTATGACTGATTTCACTCACAAACTTCAAGCAATAACGATTTATCTCTACTTACTTCTAACATCTACTAAGAGTACAGAAGTGCAACATCAGTAGCAGACATTAAAATGCAAACATAAATAAATCTCGATCCATCCATTCATCAAAAACCCCCTCCGAGGGTGCAAAAGTGCATGTTCTAAGGACAAGTTTTTTGAAAAATTTCCGGACCCTTCTCCAAATGCCATGAGAAGGGTTAAATACTACTAACTAACTAATCTTAATTACACAAATTTAGGAAATGGCTTCAAATGACCGCCCTTTTACTAAAACAAATTTATTTCTAAAAATTGAATCTAATTTCTAACCGTTTCTGTATCTGCTCCTTAGTGCCGTAAGCAATGCAAGGTTCGCCTGGAAAGAGTCGGCTGGTTGTCTTTTTCTTTTGCTCGAGTGATAAAAGTAGAAATAACAAAAGCTGGCACCTCTTTCTGACAAACTAGAAGATATTTTTGAAAATCTTCCTCTGGCTGGGTGTATTTGCTGTGTGTATACTTAGTATAACCCAGATTTCTTTCAAATGGATCGTGTTGTTGCTATTTCGGTTTCCGGCCGTGTGAATGACTCAATGAGTTAGGGATTTTGTTGCCTGAACAATCTTCCGTTCTTTGTTCCAGGCTTTTCTGGAGCGTCCTCCCTCTTTAGCGTTTTTCTTTTTGCTTTACCGAGTCTGAGCTTTAGGATCTTTTGCAAACATACTGCTTTTGTGCACCTTTGACTCTGAGTCTTGGATAGTCTATTTTCATCAGTGTTTGTTGAGTGATACTCTGGAATCCGCGGCCCTGCTGCATGCGGCATCCATCTGCGAAGGCATCTCCTCTCTGTTCTTCTAGTATTGGCTCTTTCCCCTTTTCCTTAGATGTTTCCTGCATATAGATTTAGATTAGTTGCTGCCTTGCAGTTTACGCAAAGAAAAAGAGAAATGACGAAAATATTGACATGAAAGCTTTAAGTTCTAATGAATGCATAATCATGACACTCATAATGACTTGACTCTTCGAAAAGCGCAACACGATCATCCTTGGATACTCAGGCGTGCAATCATTAATTTCCCTTAAGGTGCGCGCTCAATTTTGGGTTTACAGATCATGCCGAAGAAACTTTGCGATGAGTGATTTCTGTGATTCGCATCGCAGCAATTAATAGTCTCATTCATCGCAGATCGCAAATCGCAAAATCGCAGGTCGTAAGATCGCAGATCGCAGTATCGCATTTTTCATTTGATCACTGTGCGCTGCTTATGCGACGTTGCAATATGCGATGTCGCATATCGGCCATTGGCGATTCCTTTTTGGTTTCTTTTAAGGGCGCTTTCAAAATATGTGATGCGATGAATTTCACATCGCTTCTTTGCAGCTTATTTATGCGCATAGGGAAATGCTTCACTCTCTCTTTGCGATGCGATATAGCTTTTAGGGAGTTAAATACAAAAATTTTGATAAAAATATTTTTGGGATTTTTTGTTAAGGGTCCCCCTTTGCTTGATGTTATTGCTAATATCAAACAAAGAGGGGGGTTGTTGGTGACCACAACAATGGCGATTCACTGTGAAGAACCAGTTATCTCTGCTTTTCTATTGACATTTCCTCTTCCGAAACAGAAAAATTTTCATATGTCTAAATTTTGTTATGAACAGATAGAGTAGATTACCCCTTATCCTGTCAATGATACTTTGTCTCAACCTTTCTCTTATTCCAATTGTCTGCTTCCTTAGGCTTAGTTCTTGCATTCATACCAGACATTACTCGGTCCTTTTTAAAGATAAAATAAAGTCTTCTCTGCGTATTGGCTTTAAAATATGCTCATTTGCCGTAGGTAGAGCCTCTGCTGCCCGCAAGCGTCCATAGCCTCGACAAGGTTACCATGTTATCCAGCAATGATCATTTTTCCTGCTTGAGGTTATTTACAACATTTCAGAGAAAAATCCTTTTTGACACTTTTTCCTTTTTTATTCTCTAAAGAACAATGTCTTGGTTTGGTGGCCAAATTATGACACAGTCATTCACTTGATTTACACTTTTGCTGAACAAGCTGGCTCGTGATGAGACCCCTTGTCTTTTGATTGCAAAAATCTTTGAGTCGTTGCCCTGTTTTGATAGACAATATTGGCAAAGTCAACAAGTTATAATATCTGTGATCATGATAAGCCGGCTCGTGATGAGACCTCTTATTCTTTGAGATTTAGTGTTTTCTCATATTGTTCCTCTGAATGCTGCGGTTTCCTTTAGCAGGGAGGAAGTCATTTTTTTTCCTTAAGAAAGCTCTGGACGACAATAATAGAGTTTGAAAACAACAACTTTACAGAGAATATTTATTTTATTATTGATGATACCTTTTATTATGCTGACATAAAACAATTTTTTTTACCAAAGGTTGCTTTCATCAAAGTTTTTTGAGAGGTTGAAACTAATATCATATTCAGGTTAAAGTTAACTCTATTTGTCAATAATAAAAATCAGATTTTTCGAAAAGTTTTGCTATTTGTACAAGTGAAATCAAAATCTGATAGAGAGTTGGTGTGCTCTTTCATGAATCCTTTTCAATGATCATTTACAACTGGTTTTATTTATAAGAAAGAGAAAAACAAAATAAAAGAAACTAAAACTAACCTACAAAAAAAATAGAAGAATGATCTTCTATGGAAAATACATTTTAAGAATCTGTCCATTCACAGGCAAAGAATCTCTTCTACCTGCCAAATCCTGCAACACAAACGTCGATGGGCCTATGACTTCTACAATCTGAAAAGGACCAAGCCACAGCTTCTGAAATTTCGTATGTTTTCCCTTTTCTTCATGAGCCTTATCCCATTTCAAAACTAAATCTCCCATCTGAAAGTTCTTTCTGGTTATGATGTTTGAGTCAAAAGAGGATTTTATTAGCGCTTGGTGATGAGCATGGGTTTTCTTAGCTTGTTCTCGTCGTTCTTCTAGTTTGATTATCTCCATTTGTCTCAATTGTAAGGAGGAAGTAGATACTTCATCGATGTGTTGTACTAAAGACAAAGAGGAAATGACTAAGTGAGTTGGAAGAACCACTTCTTTCCCATAAACTAAATTAAAGGGAGAAGTGTCGATTGAAGCTTTCTTCGTAATTCTATCTGCCCATAAAGCATTTACCAGCGCTTTGTGCCAATTCTTTTGGTTTTGGTCAACTGTTCTTTTAATAATCCTGATTAGGTTTTTGTTTGTTGATTCGGCCAACCCATTACCTTGCGGATAGTAATTGGCAGAATATTTCAGTTTGAATCATCTTTTAAGTGCAAACTCAGTCATTGCATTTCCAAAAAAGTATGATGCATTATCAAACATTAAGGTCGTTGGCAATCCAAACCTAGTGATGATAAATTGATCTATGAATTGAATAATGTTTTCAGAATTAACTGTCTTGAGAGGAACTGCTTCTACCCATTTAGTAAAATAATCTGTTGCCATGAGGATATACTTATGCTGCTTAGAAGAGTGAGGAACGATCTCACCTATTATGTCCAAGCCCCATTGGCTGAATGGTTGCTCGATGTTAACCGGCTGTAGTGGCATGGACGATTTCCTTTGTTTCCCTGCAGCAGTCTGGCAGATTTGGCATTTCCTTACGTAATTGTATGAGTCTTTGAACAGCGTGGGCCAATAATATCCTGCATGTAATATCTTATGCGCAGTAGCTTCTCCAGCATAGTTTCCACCTCTTGGTCCATCGTGGAGTTCCTGCAAAACCTTTTCGGCTTCAGTTTTCTCAAGACACCTAAGAAGTACAAAATCGTAATTTCTTTTAAACAGAACATCATTTATGAGCTGGTATTGTTTAGCTTTCAATCTCAGAGCTCTTTTCTTGGTGTGATCCAGATGTGATGGAGCATACCCGTTCTTAAGATAATAAATGGTGTCCGCATATAATGATTCTGCGTCGTTTAGGCTTACCTCATATGTATGTACCTCTTCAGATGAGTTCTCAGGAATTTGCGATGCTCCAGCTAACATTTTGCAGAAGCCTTGACCTCTTACGATGTTTGCTGGCTTGATCTCAAGATCGTATTCTTGTAAAGCGGTAATCCAATTTGCTCTCTTTTCGCCCACATCCTTCTGTACTAACAGGTTTCTTACCGCTGGAAACGGTACTACGACTTTGGTATGGGCCTTAAGTAAGAAAGGTCTGAAATATTTGATCGCTTTGAAAACAGCATATGCTTGTTTCTCCACGTCTGAATAATTGAGTTCAGCACCTTGTAAGTTCGAGCTAAAGAATGCGATTGGAGCTTCCGCCTTCTCTTGATTTGTTTGAGTTAAAATCGCGGCATAAGATTTCTCTGAGGCAAAAGTGTATAAGATAAAAGATTCTGAAAAATTTGGGGTAGCTAAAGATGGAGCGTTGATGATAGCTTGTTTGATCAAGTTGAATGCTTCGTGCTCATCTTGACCCCATTTAAAATTTGAATTCTTTTTTATCATATTTTGTAAAGGAGAAATAATACGTGAAAAATCCGGGACAAACCTTTTTACAAAATTGATTTGTCCAAGGAAAGATTGCATGGCCTTTTTGTTATGGGGCATGGATATTTCAGAAATTTCTTTGATTCTGTCAGGTTCAATGTGAATACCAGATTTCGACACTATGAATCCAAGCAATTTCCCTTCACTTAATGCGAAAAAAGATTTCTTTGGGTTAAGTGAAATCCCATACCTTAAGCATCTTTGAAAGATTTGTTTCAAATCTTTGAGATGGTCACTTCGCTTCTTGGAGTACACTGTTATATCATCTAGGTAAATCACTACTGATTTATTGACTAAACCTTTAAACGCGATGTCCATGGCTCTCTGAAAGGTAGCGCCGGCATTGATCAGACCAAATGGCATCTTCCGATATGCGTATGTGCCCCATTTGGTTCGGAATGTGGTTTTCAACTGATCATCGGGATGTACCAGCACTTGATTGTATCCTGAAAATCCATCCAGGAAAGACATTAATTCTGAGCCCGCTACTGCCTGTAATATTTGCTCCATAGGTGGGAGGGGAAAATTATCTTTCTGACAGGCTTTGTTGAGATTCCGGAAATCAATACAGATCCTGATATCTCTGTTTTTCTTTCTAACGGGCACCATATTGGATACCCATTTGGAGTGTCTGACGGGGAAAATTATTCTGGCTCTCAACAATTTATTTAGCTCAGTCTTTATCTGATTTTCTAAGTTGGGGTGGATTTTTTTGAGCTTCTGCTGGACAGGTTTTTCATTTTCAATCATAGGGATAGTGTGTTGAATGATAGAAGTGTTGTATGTCTTCAGCTCATCGTAATTCCATGCAAAAACGTTTTTGTATTGTCTCAGAAGACGGATATATGCTGATTTTTCTTCAGGGGCTAGGCCGTGGCCTAGATTAACGTTTTGCGGCTTCTGATCGGTTCCTAGGTTCACTAATTCATAGTTCAGAGTTGAACTGTAGAGTTTAGAATTGGCAGACCTTTTAAACTGACTTTTCAAATCATATAAATCTTCCAACTTAACCACCGATTTAGGTATAGCATTATCAGTGCTATTTTGCTTAATTTGGTGATCATGATGGTCTTCGTCAATTATTTGATTTGAGTAGGAGCCTTCGGAAGTGAGGAAATTTACAATGTCTGGATCGTCGTTGAATACTCTCCAGTTAGTGATGTTGTCAGGGATGGATGGTCTAAAGATTAATTCTATTGAAAACCTATCTGGAATGAAATCTTCGGAGGGAATAAGTATAGAGGCTACGTTAGCTAACAGGTCTGCACTCGCGTTTTGGAGTCTTGGGATTGACGAAATATTGAATGCTATGAAATGTGAAGTCAGATCTTGAACTAAAGATTGATAGTGCTTTAAATGACTTGACAGGCAATGTATGGTGTTACGTACCTGCTTGACGACAATTTCAGAATCTCCAAAGACTTGAAGATACTTAACATTCAACCCGATTGCTTTGTATAGGCCTTGCACCAAGGCTTCGTACTCCGCTGTATTGTTTGTGCAATCGAACTCAAGTCTGCATGTAAGCATGATCTTGTTTCCGTCTGGGCTAATCAGAACACATCCTGCTCCTGCTCCCTCGTTAGATTTAGAGCCATCAAAATATAATTTCCAAAATAAAGACGTATTTACAGAGTTATCTAAAAAATTAAAACACTTTGAATCATCAGTTTGGGAAAAAATTTCCACTTGGGACAAAACTGAATTTTCTAAGTAAGGTGAGGTGTGAGCATTGAAATTACCGAGGAAAGAATCTACCGAGTAATTGCCTATGATACTGCTGTTGTATGCTATTGCTTCGTTCTCTCCTTCCAATTCTGTCACTATGTACTTTTGGTGCAACTCTCGTTCAACCTTTATTTGATTCGGTTTACCGTTGTAGGGTAACCACATGTGCGACAAGTCGGTTGAGAAATATCCGTGGAGTTTTTCGGACCAATCCCTGCTAAGAATTAGACCATAAAATTCAGGGATATCAGCTACTAGAATGTCGATAACCTGGCATACTTTTGGGCTAGACGACAATCTTATGGTCACCTGGTTAAGTTCACCAATCACTTCGACTTGAGATCGATCAAGTTGAACTATGCGCACTGCGGATTTTTGTGGCTGAACATTCAATTTAGCACATATTGATCTGGATAGAATATTCGTTGAAGCACCAGAATCAACCAAGCAACTGTGCACGTTTTTATTGAAAATTTCATAAGTGAGAAGAAAAGGAGGAGTATGGGATCTTGACCTTCCTCCAATCAAAGCAATGTCATTCGGATCAATCTTATTGATCATGTTGGTTGGAGGTCTTCCCATGTTGTGGGAAGCTATAGCTGTAGGTAAAGATGTAGTAGGCACGGCATGTAATTCTTTCATCATTATTTTCTGTTGATGTTTCAATTTGCTCAATTCGTAAAGAGTGATATTAGCCCTATTCTTTTTCATGTCATCGATAATGTTATACTCCATTTCATCCGACACTATCAGTGTTCTTGATGGAGGTGCTTGATCTGATTGGACTAGGCTAAATTGGGTCGCTCTAGCAGTGGTTTTCTTTGATGCGACCTTATCTTTTGTTGCAGGGCTTGCGCCCTTCTGTTTAGGGGTAGTTTGGGAAGGATCAAGTTGATTTTTGCTTCGTGTGCTAACCGGGAATGCTTCTTGATCCTCTTCTTGTGGGAGGATGAAATCCCACATTCCTTGTAGTTCCACAACTTCTTCATCATCGGTCTGCCCTTCATTGGTATTCTCTTCTTCTTCTTCTTCTTCAGATTCGACGTTTGAGATAGCATTGGGTGGTTTCACCTCCATGGGAGGATTTATTTTAACAAATCTGTAGGGCTTTTTTGAAGAAGCTTCTGCTACTTGTTTTCTTATGTCAATCATCTCATTGGACATGGCCTTTAACACCTTTTGTAATCCTTCCATATCGAAAGGATCTTTCATTTGCTTCTTCTTGGTGTCTTCTTTGAAAGAGATTTTCTTAGACTTGCGTTCTTCTATTGCAGATCTCTTTTCTAGGGCAACTACGCGTTTTTCTACTGCTAACGCCTTAGTTAAGTTTTCAACTAAGGTCGTCTTGTTTGCCCTATCTACGAAGATAGCCAAGTTTGATGGTAAGGCCGTGATGTACCATTCACATCTTACTTCCTCACTGGGTTGAGAAGCAGCGGGAATTTTGTTGAGGATCTTATTGAACCGTAAATTGAAATCTTTAATGGGTTCTCTAGCCTTAGCTTTAAGATTAGATAGGTCATTGATCAATGTCGCTGTTGATCTGTCATCGCCAAACTTGGTGAGGAATTGACTTTGAAAAGTGTCCCAACTTGTGATGGACCCGGAAGGTAACGAAAAGTACCATGACCCGGCTGTTCCTTGCATTGTATAAGGAAAAAGCCGGACGACAGCATCCTCGTTGGTAACTCCGTTGAGATTAACAGAAAGCATGAAATTATTGATATGCTCTTCAGCTAGCATGCCTGTTTCTGGATTGAACTTAGGTAGCCATTTCTCAGGATGGGTCGGTATTGGGCTCAGGGGTGGAGGCATTAAAACTGCCCCAGGATTGTTCCATGGAGACTGGGCCATCGTTGAGCCGCTAGTTAATGAGAGTGCAGAAGACGGTCTCTGATGCTGAGAAGATGAAGGTATTATGATCTTTGATGATTGAAGAGGAAGTGTTGTGGAAGATGGATGAGTGATTTGGGATGAGGATGTGGGTGGTTGACTTCACGGTGAGGGTGTTGAAATGGACGAAGTAGATGAAAGAGTCTCACGGTTAGACTCTGGTGGTGTTTTCCTTGCTCTTTTCCTAGTAGGGAGAGGGAGTTGACTTGGTTGAATACCAAATTTCTCACTCTTCAATCTGGTCAGGGGATGAGCAGGATTGTACTGCGAAGTCATGCTGCTGTGAGATTTATCAGACTTCTGAGAAAAAATAGAGAATCCCTGGAGTTTACGAATCAAAGTTTGAATTTCCGGGGGTTCAATGATAAGTTGGTCTGATATATTAGGGTAGGTAGCAGCGGTGGATACTCGAGCGACTTCTAACTCCAGGTTTAACCGTATTGGAGAAGTCGGGGGAGTTGATGAGGGTGATTTACTCTCAGAATGGCATTTAGATTTTGAATTAGTTGCCATTCATAGTTCGTGCCCTCCTTCTAGCGCCAAATATGTTGAGGGCCCCGAAATCGGGTCAACAACAAGGGGGATACCCACCCGATCTGGAACCTGGTTGGCGGCTCCTTGCCCGTTTGGTGTAGCGGGTCCGACTGGGGATAATGGGACCAGCTTCCCAATCTAAAGGATGTGTGTGTGTGTGTGTAGATTTTGACGATGCTAATTTAGAGGTAATTTTTAAGCTAATTTAATTCTAAACTCTAAACTGACTCTATACTACTATAATCTAACAAAAACAGCACATCTAATCTATACTAACCCGGGGTAGAATTCTTTCATTATGCGATCTAAAAAGATTTCATACAATAACTGGTAATAAAGATCATTCAGCTATCATAAGAATATAAATCAATTAAGATAAACCATTCTGCATAAGAAGTTAGGCAAAACAGTTGTGAACAGCATATCGCATAACAGTTTATTCATATGTCAAGCACAAACAAATGACTCCACCGTACAAAAGCGCCAAATGGTAACCCACATATTCATACATTAACATATAAACAACTCAGTTGTATATCACTCTAAGAATATGAGTAGAAATTAATCAAGAGATAAAAGTACCATTTATGACTGATTTCACTCACAAACTTCAAGCAATAACGATTTATCTCTACTTACTTCTAACATCTACTAAGAGTACAGAAGTGCAACATCAGTAGCAGACATTAAAATGCAAACATAAATAAATCTCGATCCATCCATTCATCAAAAACCCCCTCCGAGGGTGCAAAAGTGCATGTTCTGAGGATAAGTTTTTTGACAAATTTCCGGACCCTTCTCCAAATGCCATGAGAAGGGTTAAATACTACTAACTAACTAATCTTAATTACACAAATTTAGGAAACGGCTTCAAATGACCGCCCTTTTACTAAAACAAATTTATTTCTAAAAATTGAATCTAATTTCTAACCGTTTCTGTATCTGCTCCTTATTGCTGTAAGCAATGCAAGGTTCGCCTGGAAAGAGTCGGCTAGTTGTCTTTTTCTTTTGCTCGAGCGATAAAAGTAGAAATAACAAAAGCTGGCACCTCTTTCTGACAAACTAGAAGATATTTTTGAAAATCTTCCTCTGGCTGGGTGTATTTGCTGTGTGTATACTTAGTATAACCCAGATTTCTTTCAAACGGATCGCGTTGTTGCTATTTCGGTTTCCGGCCATGTGAATGACTCAATGAGTTAGGGATTTTGTTGCCTGAACAATCTTCCGTTCTTTGTTCCAGGCTTTTCTGGAGCATCCTCCCTCTTTAGCGTTTTTCTTTTTGCTTTACCCAGTCTGAGCTTTAGGATCTTTTGCAAACATACTGCTTTTGTGCGCCTTTGACTCTGAGTCTTGGATAGTCTATTTTCATCAGTGTCTGTTGAGTGATACTCTGGAATCCGCGGCCCTGTTGCATGCGGCATCCATCTGCGAAGGCATCTCCTCTCTGTTCTTCTAGTATTGGCACTTTCCCCTTTTCCTTAGATGTTTCCTGCATATAGATTTAGATTAGTTGCTGCCTTGCAGTTTACGCAAAGAAAAAGAGAAATGACGAAAAGATTGACATCAAAGCTTTAATTTCTAATGAATGCATAATCATGACACTCATAATGACTTGACTCTTCGAAAAGCGCAACACGATCATCCTTGGATACTCAGGCGTGCAATCATTAATTTCCCTTAAGGTGCGCGCTCAATTTTGGGTTTACAGATCATGCCGAAGAAACTTTGCGATGAGTGATTTCTGTGATTCGCATCGCAGCAATTAATAGTCTCATTCATCGCAGATCGCAAATCGCAGGTCGTAAGATCGTAGATCGCAGTATCGCATTTTTCATTTGATCACTGTGCGCTGCTTATGCGACGTTGCGATATGCGACGTCGCATATCGGCCATCGGCGATTCCTTTTTGTTTTCTTTTAAGGGCGCTTTCAAAATATGCGATGCGATGAATTTCGCATCGCTTCTTTGCAGCTTATTTATGCACATAGGGAAACGCTTCACTCTCTTTTTGCGATGCGATATAGCTTTTAGGGAGTTAAATACAAAAATTTTGATAAAAATATTTTTCGGATTTTTTGTTAAGGGTCCCCCTTTGCTTGATGTTATTGCTAATATCAAACAAAGAGGGGGGTTGTTGGTGACCACAACAGTACCCAACCAAAAAACCAACATCTACTCACCCTTGACCTTCCCTTCACCTTTCTTGTCCTCAAGCCGATACCACTAAAGCGCAAGAAACCATAGTGAAAGAGCAAGCTCACATATAGCCCTATCTGCGCGAGGTCCATGAGACGGACAATGAAGATGACAAACTGCAGAAGTTGCTCACCATCCGCAGCCAACCAAATGATGACCACTTCAAAATGCTTTCCACACGTATGTTTTTTACTTGTCGGAGGAGGACGAAAATGAGTCGCTTGGATTGGCTTGCATGAACAGTGTTTGGACATATAAAGCGTGCAAAGAGAATGCTTTCGACATAATTACCTGATGTAAATAGATTTTTATAATCCAAAAAAAAAAAAAACTTGGATATACAAAATAGTATAGTATGAAAGTAGTTTAAATATTTTATAAAATTATTTATTTTTAACTATTTGAAATAATGGAAAGAGAAATAAATGTTGTGAATATTGTTTCTAGATATTCATTTGGCTTTGTAGATATTTGCAATTATCCACATAGTAATTAAAAAAATTGCATATCCAGAAAACAATATTCACAATGATTACAAATTATGGAAACATACATTAAAAAAATAATTGATTTTTATTATTTTTAATTAATTCAACAAAATCAAATTATAAATATGTTAAAATTTTACAATCTAATTTTAATTTAAAGATTGATATTATTTTTATATTAAAAATATATATATATTTTTTTAATTTTAAAATTTAGATAAGTGGATCTTTTAAATCAATTACAATTGTATTTTTTGGGTTGGTATTTCAAACCATCTATTGTGGTTCATCATCAAGAAGATATGAATGGACGAACTGATCTAACAAAAATAAAAATTATTTAATTACAATTTTAGTTAAAATCTCTTCCATAACTCCAACCTTCGATGGTAGAAAAACTAAAATTTGTTTCACATTTTAAAATATGCATTAATACATAGTAAAATATTTTCACCTTTAAGCCTATGCATTTAATAAAATAGTTGTTATTATGGAAAAAAAAAAAAAAAAAAACATTGATGTAAGCTACTACTACTTAAGATGATAGTGAATATGAGAAAAAAATCAAATGTATAGAAAATGCTTTTAATTATATTAATTTCTACCGTTTTAATTATAAATAAGTCAAAAGGTAAGACGTTAGTGTTTAAGGTTGTTATTGTCTTATAATTGATGGAATTTATAAATAAACCAGCTTAGATCCATCTTAACTTTGGATCTACCAAGCGGTGAGAGGGATCAAATCTTTTGAGGTGCAAACCTCTTCTAGAGTGAAAAGAAATTTTCTCCCTCTCAAAGCTTGATAGTTCTAGAGATAAGATGGATCTAGGTTGGTTTAATTATTAATAATTGATCCATAAACTATCACGGATATTCCATTGGACAGTTCGTCACAACATCTCTCATAATAATATATTAAAATACTGAAATTTTACACTATTACAATTTATTAAAATTTAAGATCTTTGGATTTAACTGTATTTAATGCATGCATACGAATATAAATTATGTAGAAAAGTAGAGAACGATAAAATGAGGTCACGCACACACATAATACACAAGATATGCTCTCTGGGAAACCCTTTTAAGAAATAACCCAACTAGAAGGTGAGGTCACTTCACTCTCTTTCTCTGTTTGGAAATATGGCTATAGGTATAAAGAAGTAATGCCTGTGGCCCTTGTGCTGCTACAGTGCACAAATCCTCTGTGTGTGCTCTACCTCCTATGTCTCCTGGTTATCTTTGCTCAGCTATGGAACAAAATTATCTTGAAAGAATGGCATGATTCTTCCTCCTAGTGGCCCGGTTATAACACATCCAATAAACTACTAGTGGTTAAGTTTGACTACATCAAATCTTAACTAGAGTTACAAAATAGACTCTTCTATAATTTTTTACATCACAAACACGTGGCTAGCCCCTTTTCCATGAATAATGGGGGTTGACATGGCATCATCCCGAACTATAGGTGTGAAAACAAGAAGGTCAACTTTTGAGTGGCATAAATTTTGCATACAGAATTTGATTGATGCGCTTCTTGCTCCATTGGAAAGGTATATGTGTGTAGAACAACATGAAGGGTGTGACACTATAGAGACCAAGTTTTGTCCCCAAAAAACATCGTTTGATGCCTCAAAATTCTCCCAAAACGTTTCAGACCCCGTTTTGCCAAACTGGGTCCCGCTGGTAAAAATGGTCCCATGAACCGATTCCTCCACTTTTTCCACTCCATATGCATCGAGATGGATGAAAAACAATATAATGATCCAATTCAAATCACACCTCTCCATTTTGGGAGGCTTTTGGTCCCCAAAAGATTTTACTAAAGGAGGTGAGGAAATTTTCCCTCCACCTTCTCTCTGGTGTACCATTTAGCTTTGCATGGAAGTTGTCCCTTCAACCCAATCTGCCAAAGGTCATGCTATTCATGTCTTGTAGTTCTAGACCTATTTTTCAAAATTGTATCTTCTATCAACTATGCCTGAGCGCCTGGTGTCAAATCCTCCATAGAAAGTAGGACATATTCCTCTTCCTAATCTAGCATGGAAGGCTCATAGAGTTTCAAATTCTCTACATTCGCAACTAAGCAAAAGTGCATATATGGTGGTAAATTGAGTCAATAGGCATTAACACCCACCTTTTCCAGTATCTTAAAGGGATCATACCTTAGAGCCTTGATTTTCTTACTAGGGCCCCGTAGCCTCTCCTTTTTTAACTGTAGCCATACTCTGTCTCCCACCTTGAATGATTTCTTTGTTCTGTGTTGACCATACCAGACCTTATACTTTTCCGATGACTTATGCAATGTTTCATGTACGTGTAGATGGATATGCCTTATCTTCTCTATAAATTTTTCAGCCCTCAAAGCATCTCCGGTAAGATATTCCCCACTCCTCCTTGCTGCCCATATGCAATATCCAAAGGTGAAGGTGGAAAATATCCAAAACAAGTCTCAAATCGGAACTTTCTTGTAGAAGTGTGGACTGCTCTGTTGTAAGAATGTTGTATATATACTATATTTTCATCCCAGGTCTTCAGATGCTTTTGGTTTTATCTCCTTAAAAGATGCACCAAAGTCCTGTTGACTACTTCTATCTTCCCATCTGTCTGTGGATGGAATGTTGTAGATCTCTTCATCTTTGTGTACATCTTCTCCCACAATGTAGTCTAAAATGCACTAAGAAATATTGTATCCCTATCTAAAATGATGTTCCTTTGTATCCCAAAGTGCACCCAAACCTGTCGAAAGAACAAGTTTGTTGCTTATTGTCTAATGATGGTCTTTTTATAGGGCATTAGAACACGCATCTTATTGAACCTGTCAACTACCACGAACAGGTATTCATGTCCCTTCCTGGTTGTTGGTAAACCTTCCACAAAGTCCATGGAATTTTTTTCCCAAGGAAGAGTAGGTACATGTAAGGGATGATACAAACCCTACTCCCTATTGCCAGGCTTGTTGATACAACAAAGCATGCATCCTCTTATGAACCTATCTACATGCTCTTTCATGTTGAGCCAATACAAATACCTCCGCAAGTTAGTCATGGCCTTCCCTACACCAAAGTTCCCTGCAACCTTGGAGGTGTGAGCCTCTCTAATCAACTGCAAACGCTCACCTTTAGGAACACATAACTTATCCAGCATGTAGAGTAACCCATCCTGGATATGTTAGTCAAAGGTGTTGTTGCTATCGTGCACATGACTCTGACTCTGCAATTGTTGATACACCTCCTTGAAGTCCTCATCTTTTGAATATGCCTCTCTATATGCATCATGGGTGAATGGTAAGAGTCCCCAAAGCTATAATATTTGATGTGGATGGCCTTGAAAACATATAGACCAACTTGTTTGTGATTCCCTTCATATACTTGATAAAAAAAAATGAAACTGTTGTAAAAACCCCATCCACTTGTAATGCTTGGTATACTGTAGCTTACTCTGGGCCTACAAGTACTATAATGGCAGGTGATCTGTGTGGATTATTCTCTCCTTTCCCATCAAATAGTGCTTCCACTTCTTCACAACTTGCACCATGGCATAGAGCTCCTTATCATAGGCAGGGTAGTTAAGAATTTCCCCATGAAATATTTTAGAATGGTATCAAACGAGCCTTCCTCCTTCCATCAAGACAACTCCCATAGCATACCCACTCGCATCTATCTCCACTTCAAAGGGCTGCTGCAAGTTTGGTAATGCCAGAACTGGTGCTTGACTTATCTTCTTCTTTAGATCCTCAAAAGACTTCTACTGGCCTTTTCCCCATTGGAAACTCTTGCCACTTGTTGTTATGGCATGGAGCAGTACTTCTACCACTAAAAATGAGGCTATTAATTTCCTCGGGTATTGTGTTTCTCCAATGAAACTCTTGACCTCAAAAACATTAATAGGTACCGGCCATTTCATGATGGTCTCCATCTTGGAAGGATCTATCTTCATCTCTCCTCCACCGATCACATACCCCAAATACACCAAACTTTGTTGCGCAAACTTACACTTGTTGAGATTTTCTAGCAGTTGGTGCTTCTTCAATGTTTCCAACACCTGCGTTAAATGTGAAATATGATCCTCGCAAGTAGCACTATACTAGTATATCATCCAAATAGATAATACCAAATGAATCTATAAAAGGATGTAGTATATCATTCATTAATCTCATAAATGAAGTTGGTGCATTACATAGTCCAAATGGCATAACTAACCACTCATACAAACATTTCCTGGTTTTGAAGGCAATCTTCCATGTATTTTCTTCTTTGACTCGAACCTGGTGATATCCAGACTTCAAGTCCAACTTGGTGAAGTACTTTTCTTGCTGCAAATGATCTAGCAGATCATCTATCCTAGGCAGAGGGTATCTGTTCTTAAGTGTTATTTTATTCAATGCTCTGTAATCTATACACATCCACCAAGTCCCATCCTTCTTTAGCACAATGATGATGGGTGACCCACATGGTGATGTACTCGGTTGAATGACACCCTGTTCTAGCAATTGCTGCAACTGTTTCTTTACCTCACTTACTTCTATAACGGACTGCCTGTACAAACCAATATTTGGCAATGGGAAGTATGGCAAAATTTGGATCTCATGCTCCTCTTCTCTCTTAGGTGGTAACACTTTAGGCTCTCGGAACACATCCTTGTATGCATGTAACAAATCCTTTCTTAGTACACCCAGTCAGGGATGCCTCGCCTCTTATTGACTCCTCTTCAGACTAACTTTCTCTTAAAAACAATAAAACATACTTTTTTTTGGAACTAGTCAATTTCTTGGTTTGTTTGGCACTTACCAGTGAAATATTCGACTTGCCTTTGTGCGCGTTGATGATGAAAGATTTTTCATCCTTTGATGAGTCGGTATAGGTTGTCTCTCCTCATAAATATTTTATTGTGCATGTACATGTATGGACTCCCAAAAATGACTCTGCATACATCAAGTGGAATCACATCTATATCTACTTCACCAATAAAATCAACACTGATAGAAAATCTAATTTTGCACTATTTTGTTGCCTTCAGCTCTGCATCTTTATTTACCCATCTCAGCGGATATGGGTTTGGATGATCATGAACTTCCAACCCCAACTTCTTGACCAACTCTGTTGCAATGAGATTTTCCTGTGATCCTGAGTCAAATAGAGCATCAATCTTTGTCTTCTTGACATGTATCTTTATATGGAAGAGTTTGGTCATTTCTTTCTCTTCATGTTGCTAAAGGATACTCAAATTCACCTCCTTCTACACTGATGTACAAATGATCTTCTCATCCATGTCCGAGTTGCTTTCAAATTAGTTGCTCGAATCAGTGGCCATGAGATTCTTCTTCTTATTATCTTTCTTCTTATTATTTGGGTTTAGCTGTGTATGCAACTTCCAACACTTCTCATTTGTATGGACATCAATGTTGCAGTGGTTACAGTGGTTGCTAGGATCTTTGCACTGGTGTGATGTGGCTGTTGTATTTTTATATTTTCCCCCTTTATGTTTCTTCTTCCCCTCCTTAGAAGCTTCACGTTGCTCCTTCTGCTTTGATCCACTTGATTGCACTCTTTTCAAGCCTATGTTCTCCAGGTATTGTGCCTGTACACAAGCTACGTCCACTGATTTGGGTTTAAAAAACATCACTTGCTCATGCAGATGGCGGTGCAAACCCCCCAAATACTTGAGGAGTACATTTGGGTTCTTTGGAGAGATACCATCATTATAGCCATCGTTCTTAATTATGTGGTTTACTCCTGAATGCTTTGGCCCGGCTTTTGCCTGAAGTAATATCACTGGATCCACTAGTCCTCCACGTATCCTATGGGATAAAACAGTGACTTAATGAGGGTTTTTAAATCCTCCCACTAAGTCACTAGAGGATCTCGCTCCAACCTCAGGGTTTCCATGTGGCTCTCCCACCAAGCGAGGGCATGGTACTCTAATTTGAGTCACGCGAATAAGATCTTTTTCCCTTCCTTAATCTGATGGACATTGAAATAAAATTCCAGTTGCTACAACTAGTGGTTTAGCTTCAATGCGTCGATATTTCCATGGTATGACTTGATATTGAATTTTGCTTCCATTTTGAATATGGATTGGTTCACAATACTCGAATTGGATTGATCTTTTTCGGGTTCTTTCTTCGATTGGTTCTTTGTGTCTTCTCAATCTCCTAATCCCCCTTCTGATTTATCCTATGCATTTGAACCCCCATATTCTCCAAATATCCCCATATTACTGCTTAGGTCCACCATGAGGAGGTTTAAATTGTGTTTTATATTCGTGACTTGTTGTTTGAGCTACAAAAACCTCATCTTTGCAGGATCATGAGGTTTGTTTACACATTCGTTGGCCATGATTAGGGTTTTATGATTTTCGGCCCCATCGATCTAGATCCCTGCAATCTCCACAAAATACCCAAAGAAACCTACCTCTGATACCAAATGATCCATAATTTGTCATGGATATTCCAATGGACAATTCGTCACAACATATGTGATAATAATACATTAAAATACTGAAATTTTACACTATTACAATGTATTAAACTTTAAAATCTTTGGATTTAACTGTAATTAGTGAATGCATGCAAATATAAATTATGCAGAAAAGTAGATAATGATAAAACGAGCTCACACACACACATAAGACACAAGATATGCTCTCTAGGAAACTCTTTCGGGAGAAAACCTAGCTAGAAGGTGACGCTGCTTTGCTCTGTTTCTATGTCTGGAAATATGGTTGCAGGTACAAATAAGTAATGCATGTGGCCCATGGGATGCTACAATGCACATATCCTCCTTGTGTGCTCTACCTCGTACCTCTCTTGGCTATATTTTCTTAGTTATGAAACACAATGCTCTCGAAAGAATGACATGCATACTCCTCCTAGTGGTTTGGTTATAACATAACCCAATAGCCTACTAGTGGTTAAGTTTGACTACATCAACTCTTAATTAGAGTTACAAAATAGGCTCTTCTAGAGTTTTTTACATCAAAAACACGTGGCTAGCCCATTTTCCATGAATAATGGAGGCTGACGTGGCATCCTCCCAAACTATAGGTGTGAAAACAGAAAGGTCAACTTCGGAGTGACATAACTTTTGCATACAGACTCCAATTGGCGTGCTTCTTGCGTCGTTGGAAAGGTCTCTATGTGTAGAAAAACATGAAAATGTGTGGGGCCAAAGCGGAAAATTTTTACTCCCACAAAACATATTTTTTATGTCTCAAAATTCTCCCGGAATGTTTCAGACCCTGTTTCGCCAAACTAGGTCCCACTGGTAAAAATGGTCCCGTGAGCTTATTCCTCCACTTTTTCCACTCCAAATGCATCGATATGTATGAAAAACAATATAATGATCTACTTAGGATCAATAATTTATCATTGTTAAATATAATTACTATTTTTATTTGTTTTATTTTTTATTTTTATTTTTATATTTTATTTATTTATTAGTTGTATTTTAATTTTAGTTTTATTGTTATGTAAATTTACCGAGTCAAAATGTTTACATAACATAATCTAATAACAACTCTTCCACACTAAAAGTGCCTCTCAGTGCAATTAATATATTGTATCTTAATTAATTGATGTTTAAATTCTGTTGTTATGATTTAGTGATAGGTATTTTTTGTTAGATTGTGTTTTTTTTCATAAATAAAATATATTTTTGAATATATAACATAATTTAGTGCCCGAAAAGATCCTAATACATTTAGATTGTGCACAATATAAAACTCACTTGTTATTCCAAGAAATTTATGTCATATTTCCCACAAAATCTACCGGAAAATGTCTTTAAAAGGGTCAAAACGCTCTATTAATTTGTATGCTTATACAATATGGGATAACTTAATTAAGTGGATATAGTTGCTTTAGTTTCATAAGTAACATAGTTTATAAACCTTAAGATTAATCTATCTAAAATTAATATGTCTAAGATTAATATGATGAATTCCTTCTCTTTTACATCCCATGTACATTAGGTTTATATTTATATTAAACACCTAAATTCCAGCATATGACTCCTCACACAAATGACATATTTGAACTTGAGCTAATCGATAAATCTTGTCATGAAATTTTCAATGTGAAATATTCATATCAGTGAGAGTTATAGGTTGAACTTGGGCATAAATATCTTTTAAACATATTTTTTTCTTAGATTATTTTTTTCATCTTATACTATGTCTGAATTGGTTGAATATTGTTTTCTTTGTCGATATGCTCTTTGTGATTCATATTTTTGTTTCCTATATTCTTCATGCTCTTCAATTGTCATTCCCTCTGTTTTTTTTTTTTGTCAATTTCCTCTTCATTGTGCATTTTCTTGTATTCTTTACTCTTGATACTATTCTTTACTCTTTGATATTCTATTTGATATGATTTTTGTAGTTCAATTTTTGTTTTCATCTGTTCTTGTTGTTGTTTGGTTGTCATTTGTTGTGACTGCCTTTGTTTCTCCCTTTGTTGTTGGCACTCCTCAATAACTTCAATTCTTATGTCTTTCTTTGTCGACTTGCTCTTTGTTGTTCATTTCTATTTAAGATGGATCTACGTTGATGATTAATATTGATCTTGGGTCTTTGTTGTTCATTTCTATTTAATATGGATCTAGGATGATGATTACTATAACACAAAAATCAATGCTCAACATCAATAATTACTTTATGAATACACTAAAATCAATGCACATTATTAATTTAATTACTTTGAAAATAATGCACCTCATCCATTTATTTACATCAAATCGAAAATATCACAGCCCTTGTGGTTAACCCCATATTGTAGATATTGTAATTATTTGCTATAATTAACTATCTAATATTGGGACACAAATTCAGAGCTTGGGAGGGATATTATTGGGAAATTAGAGGAGGCTTGACTATTTAATGACAACCATGGGAGGCTCATTGGTATGCCTTAAATGTGTTGACTACACCATTAATTTCAGTTGGAGAAAAAATGACAAAGGTCATACCTCCCTTGGAAAAAATCACAAGTAAAAGGGGATAGGGTAGTTAAGGTGGGTTGCGCTAGCAGAGAGGTCGGCTTGGGAAAGTGCACATCCACGGAACTGTATATGGCTGCAATGAAAGTCATGGAAGACCACAAAGAAGACTCCTTGAGAGAGGGGATAATGTGGAAGAGAGAGAATGGCCCAACAAATTCCAAAGGCTGGGAAAAAGAAAAATAGAAGGCACATTCATGTCAAGGGGATATTAGGCTTCCAAGGAAAAATAAAAGGAACACAGAGAGAGTTCAGAGGAGGAGATTGCTCTAGTGGTAGCTAGCTGAGAAATCCCAAGAGGGCTTGCTGGATGAGAATCACATAATAATGGCTTGCGTTCGGGGCTGATAAAACCTTTGGGAACTAGCTAGTTGAGAACTATTGGTGGTAAGAGGCACTCCAGAACTAGTTGGGCTAATAACACTTGTGTCGCCTAAGGTTGAGAGCACAGGTGTAGCATCACTGAGAGGTCCCTGGACAGATGTGCTCTCACCCTTACTATAGTAACACAGTTGATAAGTCTCCCTTATTAATTTTGTATATATCTATCCTGACAACTAAACTGAAAATTTTTGTGCTTGTGAGAACCCTTATGTTGATATTGATTATGTTAAAGGCCTTTATGGTGTAACAACTAAGATTTGTTGAAAACACTTGGGAAAAACAAACTTTGTTCATGATATGTGAGTGATAGTTAAGAGCTCCTAACTAAGCACTATGAATCAAGCTTTGAAATCTAGCTTGAGGGAGATTGGTTGTAAGAAATATTATAGCGCATCCCAATCTAAGGTTGGGAGGAGAGTTGAAGTTCCTGTTAGCACCTAAATTTGCCTTAGGCTGAAGGAAGGCAAAAATTAGGGTAACCACAAACCACGCTCAGTCTGGTAGCTAGCCCTACCAGAGCAGGAGAGGGCTCTCTCAGAGTCACGCTCAGTGGATAGATAATTGAAAACGGTCTGAGATGACTTACAATGAAATATTTACCTTAGGCTAGTAATTGAATTGGGATTCGGGAAACAATTTTTATGAATGACTGAACTTCTGGGATGGTATGGGACCAACAGTCAGCAAAGAACAGAGAATTGAAACCAAAGGCACAGATTATTCCGTGAGGCAAGGCAGGCAGGAAGTATAGCAATTTAGTTTGTAGTAACGCAAAATGAATAGATTGCTGAAGAGAGTGAAAAGGGCATAGTTACATGAATTCTTTTCAACAGAAGAAGAACACTGAACATGAAATTTTCCCACAGGCAGAGCAATAAAATTGAATTCTACCTAATCGCACTCAGGAAATTTCACTGGAAATGAGCATGAATTGAATTATGGAACATAACGAAATACATATGAACACATAAGAGATACATTTGCTACACTCACAACCATAAGAATCTCATGAAACGGAGCCACTGCCTTTCATTAATTCTCTGTCAAAAATACACAGTGAAGAAACAAAGTTTCTTTCCCACAGTCTCCCAGAAGTTACAAACCAACCAACCCTTTGCAAATAACTTGCATACAATATATAAAATGTGTAAGGAAGAGATAGAACGCCCAAGGGTTGGGGATTTACTCGAATCATTACAAAATGGAGATGGAGAGCCAACCATCAGCTACAGGTGCAACGCTACAAACATGACATTTGGCTTGGGGTGACCGTTTGCCTTCCTTCGCCACTTGGATAGAAGCCAATCTGGAGAAAAAACACTTTAAATGCCGCCTTTGGTGCCAAAAAACCGAAGTGTAGATGAGCGGGCCCACTTGGAGAAGTCGCGAACCGAAATTTCGCGAAACGGAAGCAAATTGGCAATTTTTCCTCTGTGCGCCGCGCCATTTTCTTTGTGCGTCACGCTACTTTGGGGCCTGTTTTGGGGCACTTTCAGGTGTCCAAAATGTGCCCAAGTGGGCTTGTTGGAAAGCCTGTCCTGTCTACTTTCTAACCCCACTGGAATTTTTGAATTTGGTGCTCATTTTCCCCTCCAAATCTTCATTCTCCCAAGACTTCTTCCTGTGTGTCAAAAAAGTGGTAGAGAGGCCATTTTTGGGTGTCTTTTGACCTTTTGGAGACTCATACCTTGCCCAAATTTCTTGCCCGGACACCAGTAGTCGTAATTTTTCATGCTGAATCCAAAACTGCAAGCCATTCCTCATTTGGAGCTCTAGAATTTTAGCATCGCACCAGTGGCGCGGCGCACAGGGAGAAAATCCCTGTTTTTTGCCCAAAAAATTACCATGTGACCAAAAATTCCCCAAATTTTTTGAAATTTGGGCTGGAGGTTCCCTATGGGGTGTTATGCTGAGCCAAGGAAGCCTCAGCCAAGATTCGAAGCTGATCTTGCTCTTTTTCCCTTTTTTCCTTTCTTGTTGCTTTCCTCAATTTTGCCTTCAAGTTCCTTATCCGGGCCTGTGCACTCATGTTTCGCACCCTGTAACGGAAAGCCATATGTCTCAATAGAGAAAGGTCCTAGCCGGCCTTGTCCAGTAGCCTCTCCAAATGCAGGCTAACCCTCTCGAGATTGGCCTCCTGATCTTCATTGATTTCTTGCTCCAAAGATGTGAGCTCAACCCTTCTTCTTTGAGCAGCTTGGCGATGCTCACGAATGTTTTGCAGCTCCATGATCATCTGTTGGTCCTCAAGCTGCTTGTTTCTCTGCTCCAGGTACTTCATGTTCCACTTGGCCCTCTCCAAGTCAAGGGATGAGGACTCAATCACTGACTGCTGCTCCTAGATGATCTTTGTAAGCTCCGAATTTGTTGGTTCTGCATCTGTCTCATCATCATGAAGGAGAACGAATTCGGTCTCTTTTTCACCTGATGGCCCTTCCTCCTGCACTGGCTCCTTATCCTTGCCCGGCTCATGTGATGTCGATGTCGGAAGCGAGGCCCCTTCCACCCCGGGTGGAGATAACACTCACTTTGCTGCTGCAAATAAGGATCTATTGCCTCTCTAATAGGTGATGTATACTGGTATAGTAGCAGTCTCATGTCGCCCATACTGATGAGATGCGCCACCTATCTCATGCTCTGCCTCTGATACTACCTGTGGAGCGCAGAAGAAGTCACGGGAGATGAAGTCCTCCCAAGCAATACCCTGCAATCCCAACTGATGGTCCACCAAAATCAAGAGCAAAGTGATAAACACTGTTGAGCTGCTGTCGAGGGGTCTTGTGCTGCATGAAATTTTTCATCCTCTCTATGTTCCCGCAGATGAAAAATGGGAGGTTCATCATTCGCACCCTGGTAAAGTGCATGAGCAACCTGATTTGATAAGCATAAAGGCGAGAAAACCTCCCCTCACAACTGAAATACTTCATGATCAATTTCATGAGCGAAGCATACTCATCTCTCAAAAATCTGAATGGAAAAACTCTCATGAGCTGGCTCAAACAGCTGTCCTTAATGTAAGGCTCATAATGATGCCTCTCCACCTTCTTCTTCTTATGCCACTGCTCTCCAATGTTTGGTATTCCTGTTGCCACTGATATGGTTTCGGATGTCAATGTGAAAGTGACCCTAGCCAAGATAGACTATCCTCCGTGTAGGTGAAGTGCAAAAAGACGGGCCAGCTCATGATGAACTCTGACATTTGCCACCCTCTGACAAAATTCAAAACATGCTAAGTGCTGGAAACAAGACATAGCAAGAGGGCATGCCTGCAACTCAGTGAGGGAGTTTGGCTCATCTCTAAGATGTCTGCCACTACGGTGATGTCTCCTGTGGGCGCTTTCTCCTGAAGTTGTGTCACTGTGGGTCTCCTCCTCATATTCTGATGAAACTTCGGATGCCATAATTGTTGTTTGTAAACTGAATTGAGGTTGTCCTTTGATTACAGTGAAGTTGGAGTTTGCTTTGACAATCTGCCACCAAGGGGACAATTAAAAAGGGAGCATTAGGATGGGGATAATAATATGGGAATAGGGGTTTGTAGGAAAATTTTATTCAGGGATATACAAGGGTTTTGGGGGTATTTTGATAGGGTAGGGTTTGTGTTGCTGGCAAGGTAGGGTTTGGGTTTTTTTAGCAATAAGAGGAGGGGGGAAAAGGAGTATTATTTTGGTAGTGTTAGGGTATTGATTAGGGGAAACTGGCATAGGGAAATGAGTAATAGGGGTAGGGTAGGAAAAACACCTTGGTAGCAATATCACTGTAGCACAAACCCTAGCATCATGGTTTTTCTTGATGTCTTCCTTTGTTTGCTTTATAAAAAAATTTGCATTTGATTATAGGCATAAAAACCCTTATATCACCCATAAAAATTGATGCACAAGTGGTGTGTAGAGCCTACCTTGCAAATAGACGAGCTCCCCAAAAGATTTGAGGCAGTTTGGCAAAGTTTCGGGCGTTCTGCCCCTATGCACCGCGCGCAAACCCCAGTGCGCTGTGCGCTGGGTATGCGTCGCGCCTATGGAAAATTTCAACTGTGGGCAGGTTGCGTGTGCGCTGCACCCTCTGTGTGCGCCGCGCTCCTGGGTATATGCGCCGCGCCCTCTAAAACCAGCTCCAACTCACTCAAACGCTCACAATCTCACACTCACACCTTTGCAACGTCTCTCCAAGGCTTGTAATAGCACAATGCCCTTGATTTGGATAAAAACATGTATATATAGCCTTGGAAGAGATGGGTTTAATTTTTGCTTCCTTGAAAACCCATTTTTCTAATGTTGTGTTTTGCACTTTTTCACTGACTTTAAAACACATTGATTTTCACTCTCCCTTTGAAATTTTGGCTCAAATGATGAAATTTTCGACACTCTTTGCAGGGACTGTATGACAGGACATTTGGCCACGGAAACCATGACTGTATCTGAAAAAACCAACTGGAAACTTTTTTGGAAAATTTTGTCATAAATGACACTGTTTGACTTTTCTTCAAAACAAAGTTTTGAAGAAGAGGCGAAGTCTATCCACATGAAGATGAAGCTCTCTGAACCATAGCTGTGTAAGGGCCTCCCTCTGGCTTGCATGGCTTTACTGGACATGTTTCAAAGACCAAATTGATGAATTCCTAGACCTAAACATAGAAAATGACTTTTGTCCTTTAAAGGACCAGACCTTGACTGTCATGGACTTTGGTGATTATTGACAAAATACTTGAGCCAGCATGAGCCAAACATGAGGGGAAACGATTAGCATGACTTTTTCCGTCAGATCATGGCATGCCCCCAGCGGAATGCAGCTGAGTGAATGGAGCGGGACAGCTAAAATTGAAATGCACAAAGAGTTTTGATCTCTGACGGAGGGCTGACCAGACCGACTCTAACATTGGCTCCAATGGGGGATGGTAGCTCCTTGGAGGTGCCAAGAACAGCAGATCTCTGGAGGAGCTAGACAGTGCCTTTTTGTCCATTGGGCTATGGAGTCATCATTTCGATAAACAGCACAGGACTCTGAATTATTTATGAAACTGAAATGACCAAGAAATTGACTCAAACTTGACATTGAAATAACTCAAACACTAACTTTACAGACTGAAGCCAAACTGAAATAAAAATGGTATTTACAATGACAGTGGAAGCAGCGTTAATAAATCAGTAGTGGTACCGCTTGAGCAGCCAACCATTGATCGGCCCTCCAGGACAATCTTCCCCATTCATTTCCTTCAGAAGAAAGGAATTTTGACCCCTATATGCTGCAATTTTGAAAGGACCTTTCCAAAGATTTTCTAACTTTCCGTGCTTACCTTTCTCTTCATTCCAGGCATCCCACTTCAGCACCACATCATCCAACTCAAATTTATCTGCCTTTGCTTTTCTGTCATAGATTTTCTTTATTTTCTCCTGCAATTTGGATGTGTTCTTGAAAACTTCTTCTCTTGTTTGCTGCAAGTGGACCATTTGATTCAACCTTCTCTGCATGGGATCTTCTTCACTTCCGGCCTCCTAAAGAAGTTTGACTACCGGGGCAGCAAGAGAGGCGGGAAATACTGTGTCGACTCCATAAACAAGCTCAAACGGTGACATACCAATGGATTTTTTTTGACTAATCCGATCTGCCCAAAGCACATGGACCAACCTCTTATTCCAGCTCTTTTTATTTATTTCCAGCAGCTTCTTGATGATGTTAACCAATGATTTATTCGAAGGTTCCACCAATCCATTGCCTTGCGGATGATAGGCAGTTGAATGACCCAAAATGATGTGATACTTATGACAAAATTCTACCATCCTCTTTGATTTGAAAGCTGCTGCATTATCTGTTATTAATTTATTTGGACAACCAAAGCGAGATAAGATGTTATTTTCAAGAAATGAAATGATTACCGTATCTGTAGCTTGTCTGGTGGGAGCTGCCTCAATCCATTTTGTGAAATAGTATGTCGCTGTAAAGATCCATCTATGCTGTCCAGAAGAGGCGGGATGAATTTCCCCAATGAAATCCAACCCCCACTGCTGGAAATGAGTGCTCACCTCAATAGGCTTAAGTGGCAAAGGCTGTAATTTCTGTTTTCCTTCGAAAATATGGCATTTATGACAGCGCTTAACCATCTTATACACATCAACAAACAAAGTAGGCCAGTAGTACCCTGCTCTCTAAATTTTGTTCACTGTTGATTTCCAAAAAAGGTGACCACCACACTCTCCTCTGTGGAAATCCTCCATGACTTTCTTTGCCTCCTCTTCCACCAAACAATTTAGCAAAATTCCACCGGGATCTTTCCAATACAGTGCAGAATTAAAAATACAAAACTTGGCAGCCTTCAATTTGAGTGTTCTCGCTTTGTTTCTAGTTATGCCGGGCGGTGGTGACAGATTTTTCAGCACATATATTATATCTGAATACCATGGGGAAAAAGCAAACATTTCAAATACCTGAATGGATGATATTTCCTCATTCTCATCGAACATGGCAGCGATCAGATTTATGTCCAAGGCATGCAAGTTTGATTCGGCCATTAGCTTCGCCAACCCCTGTCCTTTGACCAACTTTGTGGGCTTTATTTCCACATCATATTCCAGCAAAGCCACGATCCATTTGCCTCTTCTCCCTTCCGGATCGGTCTGCACTAAAACATCTTTTACAATAGTATTAGGAACATAGGCCAGAATGTGAGAATGTAGGATATATACCCGGAAATCTTTCAATGCCTTCACCAATGCCAAGGCTTGCTTCTCAATGATGTTGTACTTTAAAGATGCATCCCTTATAGCCCTGCTGAAGAATGCAATGGGTCTTTCATGATCATCCCTCTTGTACAATGATACCGCTGCCATAGTGTGCTCAGAAGCAAATGAAAACAATATGAAATCCTGAGTGTAGTCCGGGCTGACTAGAACTGGAGCTGAAGAAAGGGCCAATTTGACCAAGTTGAAATATTTTATAGCCTCCTCTGTCCATTTCACTTGGCTTTCCTTCTTGAGCATGTTAGTCATCTCTCTTAAGTGTTCAGTAAGATTAGGCACAAAGCGACGCAGAAAATTCATCTTACCATTGAACGATTGTATCTCCTTTTTATTTCGGGGCAGATCGATTTGCTGAATTGCTTGCACACGTGCTGGGTCAATACGGATGCCATCCTTTGAAATGATGTGCCCAAGTAATTTTCCTTCCTCCATGGCGAACAAGCTCTTCTTAGGATTCAGCGATAGCCCATATTTTTTGCACTTCTGAAAAATAATTTTTAGGTGATGCATGTGCTCTTTATCAAATTTGGAAAATACCGTCAAATCATCTAGGTACACCACCAAAAACACATCCTTCTCATTCGCAAAAGCCAAGTCCATTGCACGCTGAAATGTGGCACCTGCATTCTTTAAACCAAAAGGCATTTTAGCATAGTGAAAGGTTCCCCATGGAGTGGTGAATGTCGTCTTGTCTCGGTCATCCTCATGGACAGAAATTTGGTTGTATCCGGAATAACCATCAAGCAGTGACATACGAGATGCCCCCACTACTCGCTGAAGTATATGGTCCATCTTGGGCAGTGGATAGTTGTCCTTCAATGAGACTTTATTTAGATTTCTGAAATCAATGCATAGGCGGATCTCACCGGTCTTCTTGCGTACAGGCACTAAGTTGGAGATCCAATCTGAAAATCTGATGGGCACAATGATACCTGACTTGTACAGCCTGTTTACCTCCTTTTCGATAGATGGCAGCAACTTTGGATTTATCCTTCTCAGCTTCTGTCTAAATGGTTTTTGATTGGGCTTGATGGGTATTGTGTGCTGAATAATATTGGTATCATAGGTCTTTAAATCAGAATAATCCCAAGCAAACACATCTGCAAATGAAGCCATCAAACTAATGTATTTTTCCTTGATCTTTGGCGGTAATGCTTTAGACAATTTTACCAACTTAGGATTGGCAGTTGTTCCGATGTTGACCTCTTCTACACCCTTCTCTGTCGGCTGCATTGTTGGCTTGCGGGCTACATCATCCTGATCAAAAAGTTCTTCTAGAGGTATCAAGCCTTTAGGAATGATGTTATTCTTCAGCTGCAACACGTCCATTTCATTGATCTGCACTTCATTTGTACCATTCCTTTTGCCCTCATTGTTTTCTACATCAATGGAGGTTTCTTTGAACTTGCCTTTGTTTAGCAGAAAATCCTTAATCTCCTCATCATCTTGAAACACTTGCCAATATCGCTGATTGTTTGGAATGGGGTGACGATGCTTGACATGGATTTCAAATTTATTGCTAGAGTTCATGGGGATCTTCAAACTATTTGCTGCCTTGGCAAGAGCATCAGCAACACTATTTTGTATACAAGGCACACATGTCAAGGTGTATTCTGAAAATAACTTCAAGATGTCTAAAACTGCATTACGATAGGCCCGCATCCTAGGATGTTTTGCTTGATATTCACCTCTGACCTGCTTTATTACCAATTTGGAGTTGCCATATACCGAAATCCTTTTTGCATTCAGTTTTCTAAGAATCTTCAGGCCAGCAATCAGAGCTTCATACTCAGCTTCATTGTTTGAACATTCAAAGGCCAGCTTGTAAGAGAAAACCCTCACGCTGCTAGGCACTTTGTTTGGGGCGGAGAAAGGACGGCGTACCCAAATTCCAATTCCAACGCCATCATTTCCTACTGCTCCATTGAAATCCATGGTCCACAAGCCTTCTTCCTCCTCTCGTAAGTGCTGTAAATCTGTTTGGCGTGCCTCGTCTGCTTGTTGTCCATTACTTTCAGCTGATTTCCCAACATTTTCCTGCTTTTCTTCTCCTTCTTTCTTCAAAATTTCTCTGAAATTTTCTGTTATTTCCGGAATATCATCTACTTCTACTATCTGACTATCTACATCATTTAAACTATCTGAAAACAAAACAAAAGACTCTAAATCTGTATGTACATAGTTAATAGAATGATTTACAGGTTTCTCCTTGCTTGTGATCATATATTTCATTTTTTGTTCCCGATATAACTTCCTCATTTGTCCAAACACCGGGATTGTTGCATAGGAGAAATCCAGCTGTAGTGTCCCTTTCAATTTTGCTACCCAAGACCTGGAAAGAAGCATACCAAACCTTGGAGGAATATCTGCTACCACCACATCCATCAAAACATTTTTCATAGGAAGCTGATCCAAACTCACAACTAAGTCTTTGATGAGTCCTATACATCTCACTCTGCTGGAATCGAATGAATAGAGATCATGATATTGCCAGGTGATGTCCAGACCAAGCTTATCCATGATAGCCTTGGGCATGAGATTGTGAGAAGCTCCAGAATCGAACATGGCATTGTGTAACACAAAATCATGCAATCGTAAACTGATATAGAAGGGTGGCACATCGCTATCAAGAGACTCGCCATTCGATGCTGGTCCAAAAATCATTTTGGGCTGATCATCTTCTACATTTACCATGTCGGACCTTGGGTCCAAATTTAACATTTTAGAAATCTGTCCTCTATAACTGTTGTTCTTCATTATTTCAGTCAAGGGGATGGATATCTTTAACTTAGAAATCTCATTCTCTAAGTTAAAAGCGGGAGTCTTTTCTACCTCTTTGACTGGGATCTCTTTCTTTTCTTTTTCTTTTGATGTAGCTTGCTGCTGTGATTGTTCTGTTGATTTTGATTTGCTGCTCTCCGGACCAACTGCCTCCTTTCCTTTTCTTTGTGTAGCTGATGAATCGTTCTTTGCTGCTTCAACCTCCTTCTTTTTCTGAATTGGTTTGGCCGGCACATCTCTGTTTCTAAGTGAATATCGTTGTTGTTGTGCAGACAAAGCATTCATATATCCCCTTTGATATTCTTCTGATTCTTCTTCCAAAACAGTGTCGCTAGCTAGAATAAAATCCGTGTCTTGGTGTGCAGCTGAATTCACTGCACATTCTTCTTCTTCGGTAATGTAAGTAGGCAGCTCATCTGGAGTAAAGAGGTGGTTTTCTTCGCCTATTACATTCCCGTCCTCATCTGACTCCGGTCCATGCACAAAATTCTACTGCAAAGGTGTTTGTACCGGCTGTTGTGCTGTCTGCTCTTGGGTTCGTTGATCTCTCTGTCTTATTCTATATTGTGGTTGCTGCTGGCCACGAAAGTTAGGATTCCTAACTTGTGGCTCAGGCTTGTCAAGCTTCACCCTTTCAAGCATCTGCTCTACCTTTTTGAGTAGTTGATCCATTGAAGAAGATTCTTCTTTCACAGTGGTTTTCTTTTCTGCTTTTGCTCTAGCTCTTTTGGACAGCAGATTTGCTTCAACGCTGACCGCAATTTTCTGCATGTCTTCCATTGTGGCTGGTTCTCTCTCTCTTAATTGGCAGGCCATGTCAGCATCAAAACCATCTAGAAACTTCATCATATCTAGTCCCACAGGTGGCTTTAGATGATCTGGAATTTCGTTATAGACTGCATTAAATCTAACACAATAATCTTCAACCGACTCACCAGTGTTTCGTTTGATTTGTTCATATTCGGCCGGAATTTGAAGGGGATTCTTTTTCACTTCCCACCGGTTTAAAAATTGTCTTTGTAGTTCAGCCAAGGTAGTGATACTTGCTGCGGGAAAACCTCTCAACCATTTCCTCACATCACCTGCAAATGTCTGTACAAAGAGTCTCATTGCCACGTTTTCCGCATCGATCTCATGAAGTTCATAGAAGTCTGCCATTTTGTCTACATGTTGCTGAGCAGTAATGTTGTTAGGAGTTCCATCAAAAAACAGGATTTTACTTTGATAATCCGTTGGCATATCATCTAGAACTTGGGGCAGAACAAGGGGTGCAAAATGGGCAGCCATCATTCTCGGTGGATTTGGCCTTGGAGGTGTTGGAGGAGTGTGAACAGTTTGTAAGGGGCTAGCAATTGGAGTTTGGGGCTGTGTTGCAATATAATTATCGATTAACCTATTAGCCCTTTTTGTTTCCAAGTCTACAAGAAATTGCGGATTGGGGACAGTATAATCAACAGCCCTTTCGGATTTAGACTCAAACAATGATATCTCAAACCGTTCTTCAAACTCAAGCTCTTCAAGATATTCAAAAATGTCGGGACATGAATGGGATTTGAACATGGGAGTTATGGTGCTTTCTTGACGAAGGAGTCTTGGGATCAAATTGGGGTTTTCGTAAATATGAGGAGGATCCGGGTCTGGATTGGCTATGGTATATCGTCTCGAAGCCAGCGTGCTATTGAGAAAAGTCACAGGACACAACCAACTTACTCAGCCTTTCCAATCCTAAGCTCATCATCTAGAAGCTTAGAATTATTATGAAACAAGGGGATTTGATTTCAGTTTACATTCCCCAGTGGAGTCGCCACTATGTTAGCACCTAAACTTGCCTTAGGCTGAAGGAAGGCAAAAATTAGGGTAACCACAAACCATGCTCAATCTGGTAGCTAGCCCTACCAGAGCAGGAGAGGGCTCTCTCCGAGTCACACTCAGTGGATAGATAATCGAAAACGGTCCAAGATGACTTACAATGAAATATTTACCTTAGGCTAGTAAATGAATCGGGATTCGGGAAACAATTTTTATGAACGACCGAACTTCTGGGATGGTATGGGACCAACGGTCAGCAAAGAACAGAGAATGGAAACCAAAGGCACAGATTATTCCGTGAGGCAAGGCAGGCCGGAAGTATAGCAATTTAGTTTGCAGTAACGCGAAATGAATAGATTGTTGAAGAGAGTGAAAAGGGCATAGTTACATGAATCCTTTTCAACAGAAGAAGAACGCTGAACATGAAATTTTCCCACAGGCAGAGAAATAAAATTGAATTCTACCTAATCTCACTCAGAAAATTTCATTGGAAATGAGCATGAATTGAATTATGAAACATAACGAAATACATATGAACACATAAGAGATACATTTGCTACACTCACAACCATAAGAATCTCATGAAACAGAGACGCTGCCTTTCATTAATTCTCTGTCAAAAATACACAGTGAAGAAACAAAGTTTCTTTCCCACAGTCTCCCAGAAGTTACAAACCAACCAACCCTTTGCAAATAGCTTGCATACAATATATAGAATGTGTAAGGAAGATATAGAACACCCAAGGGTTGGGGAGTTACTCGAATCATTACAAAATGGAGATGGAGAGCCAACCATCAGCTACAGGTGTAGCGCTACAAACATGACATTTGGCTTCGGGTGACCGTTTTCCTTCCTTCGCCACTTGGATAGAAGCCAATCTGGAGAAAAAACACTTTAAATGCCACCTTCGGTGTCAAAAAATTGAATTTTAGATGAGCGGGCCCACTTGGATAAGTCGCAAACCGAAATTTCGCGAAATGGAATCAAATTGGCAATTTTTCCTCTATGCGCCGCGTCATTTTCTCTGTGCATAGTGCTACTTTGGGGCCTATTTTGGGGCACTTGCAGGTGTCCAAAATGTGCCCAAATGGGCTTGTTGGAAAGCTTGTCCTGTCTACTTTCTAACCCCACTGGAATTTTTGAATTTGGTGCTCATTTTGCCCTCCAAATATTCATTCTCCCAATACGGCTTCCTGTGTGTCAAAAAAGTGGCAGAGAGGCCATTTTTAGGTGTTTTTTGACCTTTTGGAGACTCATACCTTGCCCAAATTTCTAGCCTAGACACCAGTAGTCATAATTTTCCATGCTAAATCCAAAACTGCAAGCCATTCCTCATTTGGAGCTCTATAATTTTAGCGCCGCGCCACATAGGGAGAAAATCCATGTTTTTTGCCCAAAAAATTAACATATGACCAAAAATTCCCCAAATTTTTGAAATTTGGGCTGGAGGTTCCCTATGGGGTGTTATGCTGAGCCAAGGAAGCCTCAGCCAAGATTCGAATTTGATCTTTCTCTTTTGCCCTTTTTGCCTTTCTTGTTGCTTTCCTCAATTTTGCCTTCAAGTTCCTTATCCGGGACTGTGCACTCATGTTTCGCACCCTGTAACAGAAAGCCATATATCTCAGTAGAGAAAGGTCCTGGTCAGCCTTGTCCAGCAGCCTCTCCAAATGCATGTTGACCCTCTCGAGATTGGCCTCCCGATCTTCATTGATTTCTTGCTCCAAAGATGTGAGCTCAACCCTTCTTCTTTGAGCAGCTTGGCGATGCTCACGAATGTTTCGCAGCTCCATGATCGTCTGTTGGTCCTCAAGCTGCTTGTTTCTCTGCTCCAGGTACTTCATGTTCCACTTGGCCCTCTCCAAGTCAAGGGATAAGGACTCAATCACTGACTGCTGCTCCTGGATGATCTTTGTAAGCTCCGCATTTGTTGGTTCTGCATCTGTCTCATCATCATGAAGGAGAACGAATTCGGTCTCTTTTTCACCTGATGGCCCTTCCTCCTGCACTGGCTCCTTACCCTTGCCCTGCTCATGTGATGCCGATGTCGGAAGCGAGGCCCCTTCCACCCCGGGTGGAGATAACACTCGCTTTGCTGCTGCAAATAAGGGTCTACTGCCTCTCTGATAGGTGATGTATACTGGTATAGTAGCAGTCTCATGTCGCTCATACTAATGAGATGGGCCACCTATCTCATGCTCTGCCTCTGATACTACTTGTGGAGCGCAGAAGAAGTCACGGGAGATGAAGTCCTCCCAAGCAATACCCTGCAATCCCAACTGATGGTCCACCAAAATCTGGATAAGAGCAAAGTGATAAACACTGTTGAGCTGCTGTCGAGTGGTCTTGTGCTGCATGAAATTTTTCATCCTCTCTATGTTCCCACAGATGAAAAATGGGAGGTTCATCATTCGCACCCTGGTAAAGTGCATGAGCAACCTGATGTGATAAGCATAAAGGCGAGAAAACCTCCCCTCACAACTGAAATACTTCATGATCAATTTCATGAGCGAAGCATACTCATCTCTCAAAAATCTGAATGGAAAAACTCTCATGAGCTGGCTCAAACAGCTGTCCTTAATGTAAGGCTCATAATGATGCCTCTCCACCTTCTTCTTCTTATGCCACTGCTCTCCAATGTTTGGTATGCCTGTTGCCACTGATATGGTTTCGGGTGTCAATGTGAAAGTGACCCCAGCCAAGATAGACTATCCTCCGTGTAGGTGAAGTGCAAAAAGACGGGCCAGCTCATGATGAACTCTGACATTTGCCACCCTCTGACAAAATTCAAAACATGCTAAGTGCTGGAAACAAGACATAGCAAGAGGGCATGCCTGCAACTCAGTGAGGGAGTTTGGCTCATCTCTAAGATGTCTGCCACTACGGTGATGTCTCCTGTGGGCCCTTTCTCCTGAAGTTGTGTCACTGTGGGTCTCCTCCTCATATTCTGATGAAACTTCGGATGCCATAACTGTTGTTTGTAAACTGAATTTAGGTTGCCCTTTGATTACAGTGAAGTTGGAGTTTGCTTTGACAATCTGCCACCAAGGGGACAATTAAAAAGGGAGCATTAGGATGGGGATAATACTATGGGAATAGGGGTTTATAGGAAAATTTTATTCAGGGATATACAAGGGTTTTTGGGGTATTTTGATAGGGTAGGGTTTGTGTTGTTGGCAAGGTAGGGTTTGGGTTTTTTGAGCAATAGGAGGAGGGGGGAAAGGAGTATTATTTTGGTAGTGTTAGGGTATTGATTAGGGGAAACTGGCATAGGGAAATGAGTAATAGGGGTAGGGTAGGAAAAACACCTTGGCAGCAATATCACTGTAGCACAAACCCTAGCATCATGGTTTTTCTTGATGTCTTCCTTTGTTTGCTTTATAAATTTTTTTGCATTTGATTATAGGCATAAAAACCCTTATATCACCCATAAAAATTGATGCACAAGTGGTGTGTAGAGCCTACCTTGCAAATAGACGAGCTCCCCAAAAGATTTGAGGCAGTTTGGCAAAGTTTCGGGCGTTCTGCCCCTGTGCGCCGCGCGCAAAGCCCAGTGCGCCGCGCACTAGGTATGCGTCATGCCTGTGGAAAATTTCAACTGCGGGCAAGCTGCGTGTGCGTCGCACCCTCTGTGTGCGCCGTGCTCCTGGGTATATGTGCCGCGCCCTCTAAAACCAGCTCCAACTCACTCAAACGCTCACAATCTCACACTCACACCTTTGCAACATCTCTCCAAGGCTTGTAATAGCACAATGCCCTTGATTTGGATAAAAACATGTATATATAGCCTTGGAAGAGATGGGTTTAATTTTTGCTTCCTTGAAAACCCATTTTTCTAATGTTGTGTTTTGCACTTTTTCACTGACTTTAAAACACACTGATTTTCACTTTCCCTTTGAAATTTTGGCTCAAATGATGAAATTTTTGGCACTCTTTGCAGGGACTGTATGACAGGACATTTGGCCACAGAAACCATGACTGTATCTAAAAAAATCAACTGGCGACTTTTTTGGAAAATTTTGTCATAAATGACACTGTTTGACTTTTCTTCAAAACAGAGTTTTGAAGAAGAGTCGAAGTCTATCCACATGACGATGAAGCTCTCTGAACCATAGCTGTGTAAGGGCCTCCCTCTGGCCTGCATGGCTTTACTGGACATGTTTCAAAGACCAAATTGATGAATTCCTAGACCTAAACATAGAAAATGACTTTTTCCTTTAAAGGACCAGACCTTGACTGTCATGGACTTTGGTGATTATTGACAAAAGACCTGAGCCAGCAGGAGCCAGACATGAGGGAAAATGATTAGCATGACTTTCTCCGTCAGATCATGGCATGCCCCTAGCGGAATGCAGCTGAGTGAATGGAGCGGGACACCTAAAATTGAAATGCACAAAGAGTTTTGATCTCTGACGGAGGGCTGACCAGACCGACTCTAACATTTCCAATCTCAATTGTGAAGTCTTCATTATAAGATAAGTTCTCATCTATGTCTTGTGCATAGGATATTGAATAGTACACATAGGTTTCTTGTGTTGATTCAATGCTTATGTTAATGTTTAGGAATGTGATTTCCTATATGAATATAAAATGTTGATTTCCTATGTCATTTCTGACATGGAAAATTTTAGGAGCTAATATTCGCACGTGGGCTAATTTTCCATGGTTTTTCAAAAATAAAGATTCCCCAATTTTTATTTTTTCTTAAAAATGGTTTTCCAATTTTTTTTGTATAAAATTATTTTACCTTGTAAATCAATTTTTTTTATAGATACTATATAAAGAAGCATTGTAAATTCGAATTTTTTAACAAAAATATCACTAAACAATTTACAATTTGCATATTGGGGACTAGTAAGTTTCGCCAAGGTTTCTAAACTTTAAGATAAATTTTCATCCTTAAAATTTTCCTTGATTTTTGAGAAAGGGTTGATTCTTGTATTTTCTTTATGAGCTTGAATCTCACTAATTTCCAGTTCTAAGCTAAGTATGAGTCTAAAAATTAGTCTAAATTACCTGAGTATGAAAGAGATGGGTAAATCTTTGTTATTAACTAAATTCTTGCATTGAAATGATATATATATATATATATGCCAATTGAGTGTTGTAAAGCTCAAGAGAGATGGGCCTATGTATTTATACCTTTACACTGCGAGCTTAGGAGAAGTAGTGCATATATAAAATATAAGTTCTAGAGGGATATCCATGTTGACCGTATGTCACGAGTTGAAAATTTTATATGTGTGCATGTTTCGATATGCAAGCATTAATGCTCAAGGGGGGGGGGGGAGGAGGGGGGGTTGATCCTTTCATATATTACAAGCTCAGAAGGGAGTTGAGCAAAGGAAAACAATTAAGCACTAGAGGACACTCAACCACCATAAACCCACATGCATATATTAATGCCAATTAATAGTTTATTTCCGTGCTAAGATGGAGATAAATGACTTGCAAGAAACAAATTTAAATTCATATCTTTGGACCTCGGGTTCTTGGGACCTCTAGGGTTTTTTATTATGCACACAATGAGTTTTGGGCAAGAGATGAAGGTTGATACAGAAGGCTTATTCTTCAAGCAATGACAAAATTTCTATCTTAGGCCTCGGGCATGGTAAAACAACAAAAACACCAAAAATGTTTTATAACAAGAAATCGTTCTTTTGCAAGGGGTTGGAACTTTGGTGGGACCCGAGCCACATGGTGCAATGATGTGTACCTAGGTTGATGTGGTGCCATGGTGGTGTGACACAATGAAGATAGATATGGCCTTTTATGGGGGTCCAATGGTCCAAATTTAAGTGACACATGGTACTCCCAAAGGAGGCCATGTGGATTGGATGATATCAGCGTGACATCATCATGGGTGGTTCTACAAGGGTGGAAAAGAGAAATGGCTAAGGTTCTATCCCGAGATGGACAAAATTTATCATCAGTCAATGTGCAAATCACCATAAAGGTGACATCATCTTGGGATGATGTCATCTCGATCATTTCCCTTGGGCAACAAAATGAAATGGCCAAGGTTTTTATGTCCTGAGATGAGAAGCTCTAGTGGCTGAAGAAAATATGTATGTCTCAGTCACAGGCTACTTGCTTGGTGACAACGACGGGTGCCATATGATTTCGTCAAATAGCCGATAAATGTCATAATGCGAAACCCCGTTTTGCAAGGCCATGAAAGGGGCCCAGTGGGGGCCACGTTATGGTGAGGTGGCTTATACCATGGTGTAATAAACACGAATTCATATGCTAATGTGGAATAATTCAAAGATGAGATGGCATTGAAGTGAAATGCCACGTGGGTGCAAAGTGGTAGAACCCAATGACATGGAAAGGGGTGATTGACCAAATCTTTAAATGGCCATATCACTTTATCCGGGAGTCAAATTGAGAAACAAAATATATTTCTGAAGAGATCTCGATGAGATAGACGTAATGGTGATGTTCGTTTTAAGTTTGAGGAGTTTGAGCTATGACGAAATTTTAAGATCTTATTTCAATGACAAGATTATGGATGTCGGGTCAATGATACAAACACCTTTTTCTACCCTTAGGATGAGCTATGTGGCAGAAGGGGGGTTGTTACATATTGGTATCAAAGCTAAAGGTTCAACACTAGACCTTTTGAAATAAGATAGGACTCTAGAACAGTGTAATAGGTGTTAGAACCTATTATGAAAAAATCATTGTCATAAGGATTGATGATATGTGTTACTTGATTCATTTACTCGTGATATATGAATATAGTATGTTAGTACCGATTTTGATAGGATTTTTGTTGTTATGGACAAGTTGACGTGAGGTGTAATGTTTCAGCTAACGTTGCATCAGTAGACTCAAAATAATAAACCAAGGTGGTGATTTATATAATGCATATATATTTTATTTAATCTAACCGCCATGTGTGTATATGACATGACATTAAGGAGACACTAAACAGACAGTAAAACAACAAAAGAATGAATAACAAGATGGTGCAATATAGCACTAACAAGTCTCGACATGAAAATGAAGAGAAATCAGTTTAACAAAGAGTAGAGGCAGAATGTTCGAATTGGATGGATATCTTGAGGAGTTTAAAGGCTGAAATAAGGAGTTGCAAAGATGATAATGAGAGGTTGGTCAAGGAAAAGGAAGGACAGGTAGAGGTAAATGCAGTGATACTGCAAATCCTATTAGATCTGTAAAGGAAAAAGCAACATGAGCTTGGAGCTAGTTTCAACTTCAAACAAAGTCCTTCAAGGCATGGCAAAAAGGAAATGAGGGTTGATGAGGTTGAGGGCAGTGGATCTAGGAAGAAGCACACACATTACAGTGAGGACATGGTATGGGTAGGTACTCCATTGAGTACTCCAAAGGGAAGGACAAGCACCCAAGGAAAACACTATATTTCTACTACTAGGAGGCATCATCATAGGAGGAGGAGGGAAAAGGAGCATATGCCAAAGGAGTTCAAGAAGGCCAAGCCTCTTACATTTGAAGGTGAGGTAAATAAATCAAAGTATGTTGAGGCATGGTTGTTTGGAATGAATAAGTTCTTTAGATTCCACAACTACTTTGAGAACATGAAGGAAAAGGAGGCTACCTTCAATTTGAAGGGCAAGGCCAATATCTGATGGGAGGACCTAAGGAATGTGAAGAATATAAGGGAGGAAGAACTATCCTGAAAGGAGTTTGAGAGACATTTCAGGGGAAAGAACCTATCTAAGAGGTACTTTGATAACAAAGCCAAGGAGTTCTATGAACTCAAAATGGAACAATTGTCAAATGAAGAATATACCACAAAATTTTTAGAGTTGTCGAGGTATGTTCCCTACCTTAAGCATGAAAAGAAAAAATTTCAGAGGTATATAAGTGCATTGCCACAATCATTTAAAGACATACCGAGTTTCATGAACCACACTCTGGTGGATGTGCTCAAGAAATTAAAACATTGTTATGAATAGCTTAGGTGCAGGCCATAATATAAAGTCGATTGTAAGGAAATAGGAAATTTAAAGGAAATAGGCAGAAGATTGTTGATCACCAACAAGGTAGAAGTGTAAGGCTCGTTACTGTCGTTGGTCATGACCAATCCGCTAAAGCTGTTAGAGAAGGAATGGATGGACCTGGAGGAAACTCCTAATATGCTGGGAATGTAAAGGAGACCACTTGCGAAGGGTTTATCCCCAACGCAAGGACATGGGCCCAAAACTGTACAATGCACAAGAAGCTGAAACAGTTTGAGATGTGGCTCAAAACGTGCTTAGAATCTACACTGTCATGGATAATAGACAAGCTTATCACCAGACATGCATTATTGAAATGGAAGGTACGATCTGTAATCAAAACATTTCTATTTTAATTGATCCAAGATCAAACTTTAGTCATATTAGCCCAACAATTGTCGAATAATGCAATTTGAACAAAGAAGCGCATAAGGAACCATGGTTGGTTCAGTTAACTACAAGAATGAGGAGAGTGGAGCACATCATATAATTGTTCCCATTTGTGATAAGAGACATGCCTACAACAATAAATTTTATTATTTTACCTTTGGGCACCTGTGATGCATTGATGGGAATGGATTGGTTGACCCTTCATAAAACAAAGGTCAATTGTTTTGAAAAAATGATTGAATTCCTTAATGGGGCAGGAGAAAGAAGAGTGTTGCAAGGGAAAATAAAACCTATATCAGTAAGGTAGATTATGGATATGCAAGCCAACAAGAGTTTCTAAAAGGGATGTAAAATGTTTGTTTTTAAAATTAACAATAATGCTGAGGGTGATGGCCACAACAGTTTATTGGAGCACCTAATCTTGAAACAATTTCAATATGTGTTTCCTGAGGAAATCCCATGACTACCACTACATAGGGAAGTTGATTTCTCCATAGAATTAATGCCCAAAACAATGCCATCATCCAAAGATACTTATTGAATGAGCACTCCAGAATTGGTGGATCTGAAGGTACAACTCAAAGAAATTTTAGATAAAGGATATATAAGGTCGAGTGTATAACCATGGGGAGCATTGATCTTTTTTATGAAGAAGAAGGATTGAACACACAAGTTGTGAATATATTACACACAACTCAATAAAGGTTATCATAAAAAATAGATACCCCTTGTCGTGAATTTATGATTTGTTTGATTAATTGTCGGGAGCAACAACGTTCTCAAAAATTGAATTGAGGTCTAGATATCACCAACTGCACATTAAAAATGAAGACATTGATAAGACTGTTAATTTTTCTTAGGGCTATATTGTTCTTTGCTTTGATAATTACATTTCTTCATTAGCACATTACATTCACCCCATAACATCATAACATTATTCAAATTTACATCATTATTCAGCAGCATAGGAAATTATATAGAAAGAACAATATCATCATCATCAATTCAGGAGAACATAAAGGAATCATAGAAGAAAATCATTCACACATAGAGACATCAGGATTGGTCGGAGACCACGGCAAAACCCACTATGGGGAAAACCCTTTCAAATTATTCTTCTTATTAGATTGTCATCAAATGATTCAACAAAATAGAGTACAATGATCCATATCTTCATTCATAAAATTATGTAGCTAAAACAACTACACAATATTCATGAAATGAACCTAACAATTCCTATACTCAAAACTCTAATTACAAGGCATGTAATGAACTGCCCCTGCCTATGGTCAATTTTCGAACACTACGGTCACTAAGTGAAATCTTCTGACAACTGAAATTTCATCATTTAGGTCTCGATCACACGGAGAAGGATTCATGAGTATGTTGAGTCCAAAACTTGCATCTTCCCTATATACCTTTTCAGCCTTCTTTTCCATTTACTTAACCCACCAAGATGTCAAATCATTGCATATTAGTTTAAAAAGAGCTTATAAAATGGTTTCCTAACTATGTTTGTGACTGCTATTTGATTTAGATTTTTGTTTAATCAGCTGCGGAAACTTGTCACTTTCCGCAGCCAGCTCAAGTTTCCGCAGCTATTTTGTTGAAGACTATGTTACAGGTGTCCAATGGAGAATTCGGCCACATGGGCAAGCTGCAAATGACATGTACATGGAGCGCGTCCTCTTGGTTCAACCGAATCACTCATAAACAGCCATGGTCAAAGATGGTCAAAGGAGTGGTCAAACCAAGAGTTTTGCGGTGGCACGGCTCTGTTTTGCCCACGTGAGGTTTTGCGTGGCAAGATCCTCAATCTCCGGAGGTGTGCTAAAACCTCTGGATCAATCCGTGAACCAAATCGAACAGCCACCACTCCATAGATTTATTTATCATGATTACCATACTGCTAGATCTCAGGACGTGGAGATTTACGTGTCTGTTTGGCAGCGTAGAATTTAGGAATCAGTTATAGCACCTTCAGTTATAAATAACGCGTTATCATACGCTTGATAGTTAGCTTTTACATGTAATCTTGACTGTGTTTACGAGCCCACTGTGTCGTGCTCTATTTCTATGTTTTGACTGCACTTTAATATATGAGAAGACAGCATTCTTAAGTTCAATTTGTGACTGAGTATTGATTGGCCGAGGTTGCAGAGGGCCCCTGTACACCAAGGCTCTGTATTTACTGTATAGTTTCTTACTTGCTTTCATTATGTTACTGCTTTTATAATCATTTGCTTGTATATATTACGTTGTCCTGATATTTATACTAACTGTTGTTCATCTTTTCTTTTATGCTTTCTCATGATTGCTAGTTGATCAGTATTTTTCTTTCAGGTTCTTGTAGGCAGCCCGGGCAAATTACATAGTTTTAATGACTAATGACATGAGATCATCTTGTCCTTTCTGCTAATTCATTTACTGAGTTTTAATTCCATCATTGTCATTTCTTTCAGTTTTTCTTTGCTTATTTACTTTTCTGCAACTTAGATATCATATTACTCATTTGTTTATGATTTCCTTCCTATAGCCAAGCGACTCAAATAGTGAGGAATCAGAATATTACTTGATGTAGTATGATTTGGTTTACTTTCCTGCTAGTTAGTGATTAAATTACTTATGTCATTTTCAAGAATTTAAATATGAATGAGTAGTTAAATCTTAGTTTCATTTTATGCAATTTCATTTCCTGCAATTTAGATATCATATTACTCAACTTGTTTATGATTACTTCCTATAGCCAGAGCGAGTCGAAAGGTGAAGGGTCAGAATATGGGTTGAAGTAGTGTGATTTAGTTGCTTTGCTTTCAGTCTTTGAATTGCTTCGAGTTCAGTTTTTATTTTCTTTTTATACAGTGGTAAGGATACTGGGCTTCATTGTCACTAGTTCACTGTTTTGGTACATTTTTATTTTCTTTTGAGAATTGATTTCATCACAGCTAGTTTGAAACCTTATTTTTGAGAACTTTAAAGTTTGGAAAATCATTGTAGAAATCACCATTGCCATCCATACTTGACCTTCAATTCTGCCATCTCACATTAGGGAATCCACAGAAGATAAACCCAAAAACAAACCAAAAACTCAAAAACGACAAAGAACTAAGAAATCAGTTATCTTACATATACAGTGCACTTCACTTCAGCAGTTTACGACTCTCGGATTGACATTATAAATAGCAATTCAGGACACACTAAATTGACCAAACATTTTGGTGTCGTTGCCGGGGAAGTGAAACTAGGTAGCCAATTTCTTAAAAAAAACAAGAAAATTTCAAGGACGGAAAAATTGATAACTTCTCAAAGTATGCTCTCCTCTTGCACCTAGTGTGATCTGGAGGATAAGAAAAGAGAGAGTTATTGGTTTAATAATTTCTTGAGTATGCTCTCTTCTTGCACCTAGAGTGACCTCGAATATCAGAAAGAGAATTATTAGCCTAACTTGAAGAAAAATAAAAAAAAAATGGCATGCATAGGGCAAGAGATTCTAGGGGAAGGTTTTTAGCTAGGGCCAAGAGTTCGATTTTTACAACTCCATCTACTTCAAAGAATAGATAAGAGACACCTCCATCATCTCCAACTCACACTCCTAGCCTTAGGATTCCTGGAATTCAAGAGGCAGTAGTTGAATTAAGAGACCCTCCCACACCATCCATCGAATCTGAACTAGGAAAATACCCTTTCTTTACTTCTATAGGAAAACACATTGTAATCGCAGAAGTAGAATCACTTGAAGAAGAAGAGGGGGAAATTCCTCCTCATTCGCCATTAGTAGAGGAACCAGAGGACTCTGAAATCTCTGAGGAAACTATCATGACAGATGAAGTACTAAACGGATTTGGTAGAGGTAGAGATAGAGGAGGAGGAGGAAACAATGGAGGAGGTAGAGGTAACAATGGGGGAAATAAGAATGGAGATAACTCATTCGGATTTCCTATAGTTGATGAGGATTCTTGAGCAACAATGAAAAACATCTCACCATCTGTCCTCCCAAGCTTTCATGGGTTAAGAAATGAGGACCCTAAAACATTTCTATTTGAGTTTGAAGTCGTGTGTCGAACTTATGATTATCTGGAAGACTCTTAAAAACTCAAATTGTTTCCTTCAACATTGAAAAGCGCTGCTTTGAAATGGTTCATGGGATTAGTCACTCAATCCATTAGAACTTGGAATGATATGAAACAAACATTTTTGGATAGATACCTGGACTATTATATGCCCACCAATCACAAGGATGAGGTATTCAAAATGGTGCAAAGAGAAGATGAAAACTTGGAGGATTTACTTGAAAGATTTCAATACAACCTGAAAAGAGCAAAAATGAATAACTTAGATGAGGAAACCTTGAATGCCCTTTTATTAAAAGCCATTAGAGATGAATGGATAGATATTTTTAACATGATGGGAAAATGAGATATATCTCAACTTCCACTTCATGATATAGCAGAGCTATGTGTCCATCTCTCAAGGGAAAAATCTAAAACTGGAAAAGGGCCTAGAGATCCTTCTCTCATTAGAGCAAACAAATCTGCAACTAGATCAGTAAGTAGGGCTGAGATTGGCAACATGCTTGATGAATTCGAAACTGATGTCTTAGGGAGTCTTAGTGAGCAACTAGACACCCTTAAAATACAAAACAAGCAGAAAGCATAAGCTGAAGCTTTGGCCATATTTTGCCCAAAATGTAGAAATAAACATGCTCTAAGGGAATGTCCCTTGGATGAAAAAGTTGTAGAAACATGTGTGATTTGTTCAGAAAACCATGAGACCAAGGATTGTCCTTCAATTCCTGGGCTCAAAGCTGTCTTTCAAGAAGATCCAAATTCAATTGAGTCTTTCTATTTTGTTGCAAGGAGACCTTGGCAGGGGCAACAAAATCAAGGATTTAACAACTCTATGAACTTTCAACCCCCACCAAATTGGAATCCTTGGCAACAACCTTGGTCCCAACCTCAAAATCCTTTTCAATCATGGGTACAAGGTATGCAAAATCCTTATGGGAGATTTGCTCAATTTTATCAATATCCTCCATCTTTTCAAAATCAACAAGCTCCACAACTTCCAAATCAAAATCCACAACTATCATTGCCATTTCCACAACAACAACAACCTTCTCAACAGAATCCAAATTCTCAACTCTTGCTTCCATTCCAACAGAAGACAAATCAACTACCTTCCCAGCCATTGCCGAACCCCAACAATAAAAACCCTCAAAATGCTTACATGGTGGAAGGACAACAATTTCCTACCTATATGATTGTTCCTCTCAATGATGTACAACTCAGATCTGGTAGAGTTTTAGATAGACCTTCTATAGATGCTCAAAAATAAAGCATTTCTAAGGAAGATTCTCTTGAAGCCAATAAAGGTTCTGAAGCATCTATTCAAAACCCAAGAACTCAAAAAGAAAGAGAAAAAGAGTCAACCCCCACAACTCCTATAGTTGAGAAACTTGCACCTTCATTCGCACCTCCTTTTCCTGAAAGATTACAAATTGACAAAGGAGTGGAAAAACAAATCTTGTTGCCTGACTATGATTTTCTAGATGAATTAAAGAATGTATGTATCAAGATTCCCTTGTTACAAGCCATTAGAAAGATTCCTATTCTAGCAAAAACAATAAAAGAATTGAGTCTTAAAAGACCAGGAAGGAAACCGAGAGACACAAGAAGAATCCACCTGGTAGGAAAAATTGCAGATATCATGATGGGAAAAATTACTATGCAAAAGTATGTAGATCCCGGTAGTCCAATTGTCAAAACACATATCAATGGGGTAGAAATTCCAAATACTTTGATTGATTTAGGGGCTGCTATCAACATTATGAGTAGACAGACTATGGAACAGCTAAAACTTCCTAATCTTCTTTTTACACCTACTTTACTGCAACTTGCTAATCGATCAATTATCAAACCAGATGGTGTATTAGAAGACATTTCGGTCTCCTTAGACTCTTGGGAATATCCAGTAGATTTCATGATTTTAACTCCCAAGATTAATTTAGGAGGACACCCTCTCATCTTAGGAAGACCTTGGTGTCACACGGAATAAGTCGATCTTGCGAACAAGATAGACCTTCCTAGAATCTAAAGAAGACCTAATGACAAGCAAACCAACTAGACACTATCTTTCTCTAAATATGCTTTGATTAACAGTGGAAAACAAATGTTTTTAGGGCCTACCTTAGGTCCAACGCAAGCTTGTGGATGCCCTCGCTCCTTCGATCCAAATGAGCTCCTTTGTCGCGAATCTGCAAACACAAACAAGGCAAACAAATTAAATAGCACCTGAAAATCCAATTTCATAAAACATATTTAACATGAAAGTCAAGGAGTCCATGAAACAAATAACATGAGATACTTGTTGAGAAAAATGAGTTTGATTGTATTAATTCAAAAGAAGAAGAACTTTACAACCTTTGCCTTGACGCTGTACAAGCTCCTCCCAGGGTCCAACAAGAAGTATCCTCTACTTTGACAACTTTCACTCACTCCCCAATGAAGCCAAAAAGGTATGTGATCTCTCCTCTTAAGCTCAACTAGGAAGTCTTGATTTCACCAGCATTTACCCTAAAAAATGTTCAGCTTCTAACCTCTCTAGCAACCAGCCCAATGCCTGTATTTATAGTGCAATGGAGGGAGGTTACTAGGTCCTCCTTCAAAGGGATAGCTCCTCTCATCAAGGGATTAGCTCCTTCTCTTCTGGGATACATGAACCACCTCAGGGCGAACAATCCACGTCAAAATTCCTTCTAGAAACCTCTAGAATTAACCCAAAGTGAGTTTTTTAAAATAAAACTTGCGCCTTTTGACTTTCACAGGGGTCCGCACCTACATCGTTAGGGACAGAGCGGGCAGGTCCGCAGTTTTTGTACACAGAAGGTGCGGGACCACAGGTGACCGTGAGAGAAAGTGCGGAACCAGAGTTACATTGATTTTTAATGTCTTTCTCTCATTTTCAAAGCTTGACTTAAAGAGCTGAGGTCTAAGACTTGCTTAGGAGGACAGTACAAGTGATGATAGACCCATACTGACTGCAAATAATCATGGTGACGATATTTTTGTGTAATAGATTGCCCCCTAAAGTGCGAAGTCTGTAGTAGATGAGGATTTCTTATCATTTAGGAAAAGTGAAGTACTTTATCATTTCGAGGATCATCTTGTGGAGAGCCTGGTTGGAACCTGTAAAAACATTCAATGCAGGATATATATATGAGATCATATCATCGCTGAGGTAGGAATTCCCATACTTAGATCAAAACTGACTAGAAAACTAATTACTACTCTGATATAGGAATGATCTTGTAAAACATCACAAGTAAAGACTCATGTGGACACAGTATGGACGCAGCCATCTGTTTATGAATAGTCCATTATATAATGAATACAAAATTCCTCGCATCCTGGATTGTGGAAACTAGATCCAGGGTCTTCATTTCTACTTCTCGAAACAATACGATTCTATCCATGCGAATGAATGTGTTGATGTCGAACATGGTAGAAACCACTTGATTACCAGTTAATGATGTAAACTATTAACAAGTGTGAGAGAAACCACCAGTGATGTTAATGGCTCTCAAAGTACCCAGTACAATCCATGAGATGCGAATAAATGTGTTGATATCGAACATGTCACGGAATCCTTTGATTGAAAGTCAATGATGTAAACTATCGTCAAAGGCGAGAAACCTACCATTGAGGTATGCAGATCTCAAGGTACTAACGGTTCCTAAATCATCTTTCTAGATAATGAGCTGATGTCGATAGAAAGCGATCCGTCGTAGGGCAAGCCCACAACACGAAATCATAGATCAAGTTGAAAAAATTTAGTTGCAAGGACTGACTCAGGGATGGTCAAGATGGATGACAGATATTTTGTAGATGAATGGCTTATTGGCAGTGACCTCTTGAACACATAATGACACGACAGATGGCTTGGTGACAATTGACCCAAAGTTAATACCCAGAAACCGGCTGAAGACTTTCAATGTGGTTTGATCAACTATTAGGCAAAGGATTTCCCAACCCAGGTGAATAAAAGTGTCGTGTTCAAGAGTGGTTACAAAGTATGACAAACATGCTCATTTTTTTCTCTTTTCCCCCACCATTTCTGGCAAGTACCTCTTTATTTTTGACAAGTTTGAGGAGGATAACATTTGCTTGATTATAAGCTCATCCTTCGGATGAGTCCAACTTAGTTTAAATTCGAACCCTAAGAAGGAACAGTTCGTTCCTGTTTGTAATTGAACAGGTCCTTTACTGTGAAATTTTAATGAGTCCAGTATAGGAGAAACTCGGCGTTTTTCAATTTTAGAGAGTCTGAAAAAACTTAAAAAAACTCCACGGTTGACCTTTTTCGTAAATTTGTGTCTCCCAAACCCAAAAAAGTATAAAATAATACTTAAGAGAACCGTTTGATCTTTTACGACCAAGGAGTACTTTTCGTCATTAGTGCCTTTGACCCGAAAAAATAAAAAAGCGATCAACGACACGTCGTTTTATAACCGATATCGAATTTGAAACGACAAAAATCCGGCAATCTTTTCATATTTTTACGGTCAGAAAAGAGCTGTAAGTGGACCGTCTTTTAATTCTGTTTTAACGAGTTTAAAAGAAATACTCGGCAATCTTTTCATGTTTCAGGAGTCAGAAAAGAGCTTAAAGGTGACTCTAAATGTTTTTTCGTCGAAAATGATAGATTTCGCCTGAATAATCCGTTATCCTGCACAAAAACACAAACATTACTCATACCTATTTGAAATAGATAAAAATGTCGCAAAAATACATTTTCAAAGTGAAACATAAACAAATTTGCAATTTATTTACTCAAAAAACTTATAAAAAGGGTCTTTGTCAATTCATTTTTACCGTTTGAGTTTGGGTGAGAAAATAGTGCTTTTGCTCAGAAAATTTCCCGTGAGGATTGCGGAAAATCCGGCGTTCGGAATCGAACGCCGTCTTCTCCAGGTAATCCAAATCATCCCACTCTTCATTTTTAACTGTTTAATTTTTTGTTTTAGTCATTTATTTCATTTTTTGGAGGGTTTTTAGGCACAAAACCCGTGCGCGGGGGCCCGCAGGTTTACCATTGCGGGTCTGCGGACCCCGACTTTTTCTCCATTGGGAAAAAGCTCGGGGTCCACACCTTCCATGTAGACAAAGTGAGGTCCCACGCACTGTGTTTAACCCGGAGGGTGCGGTCCCCGTCGCAAGGGTTTTTAACCCAAAAATTCTCAAAAATGGACCACACAAAATAGTTTCTGGCAATTTAATTTGTCTTTATACTTGATGCAGAGAGTACATCATGCTAGATTGGCATGAACGAGAGTATGAGGACGTGGATGCTGCCGCATGGAATCATCAGCCTTCACTTGATGCTTTGAGGGCGTGCGGCTTGTACAAATTCTGGGCCATTCCTGGCATGAGGGCTCAGGTGGATTTCTTACAGTGGTTGGTTGATAGATGGAGCATACAGAACTAGTGCTTCTTCATTGGTGGCCACCAGCTCGAAATCGAGCCGGCGGACATATATTTCTTGACTGGTTTGCCTAAGAGAAGCGAAGACTTGACTCTGTTTGGAGCTAGGCTAGGTGGCCAGTCTGTCGATAGCCTCAGGCTAGAGTACTGAAACAGCCTGGCTAGAGACAAAGGGATAGACATAAAGACCATATCCCGTCCTGAACTCATGGTGATTGTGTTTACTGTCACCAGACTTTGCGGAGCTGCCGCATTACATATTGCCACCAGATCCTAGATGTGTATGATAGTTGATTGCTTTCGAGGCACCATCTTCAACTGGTGCGATGCCGTGTTGGCCAACTGACCAGGGCCAAAAACGGACAACTAAAGACCTTTGGTTATGGGGCTTTGGTTGTGAATTTTGGCCTGGAGAGGGTTCCTATGCTGATCCCACAACACCTTACTGTTGGAGTTGGGCTTCCTCGAGAGCCCAAACTAATGCGATGGGTCGCAGTTATGGCCCGTCACCCAGACGAGAGGACAGAGGTTGCTTGATTCAAACCTAAGTATTTCCAATGGCTGGAAAACCAGGTCTTTTCTATTCAGGACTTTTCTTATGCTGGGATAGATTTTCGTGGTGACCCAGACATCGTTCTTCCACCAGGAGAGCAGTGGGATGAGTCAGGTAAAATCCTTTTCAACATTTTCCATTTTAATTTTTTTTTGTTATTTTTCCATCGTCTCAAAACTGATAGTAAAAATTTCAAATGCAGATGTGGGTCCACAGCGACCAGCCACTCTCCGTCCTTACGAGAGGAAGCAACTAGTTGCACCCGCGCCAGCCCCACAGGACGAATCAGCAGAGGTTTTGGCCGAGTTGGAGGGTCATCTCGAGCACTTGACAGGAGATATTCCTGAGACCACTATAGACGACATTCCTCGTCGACTTTAGCGCTATGTGATTGGGGTCCCGGGACCTTTTAGGAGGTTCCTTTGCAAGGTGGCCCGTGCAGTGATTTCTTATAGAGATCATCACCAGTGATAGTATGATCGTCTATTGTGGGCACATGTGACATTTTTGTTTTTGTACTTATCATTTTTGCCGATCATAAGGTGTTTTTCAACCTATGATCGAGGACGATGTATTTTTTGACACACTCCTATATATATATATATATATATATATATATATATCACTATTACTGGCTTATCTTGTAAATCATGTTATGGAATGGTTTTAAATTTACATGTATGATTATTGCAAATGTCTATTTAACATTCGAGAAGCAATTGCATCTACTAATGTATTTAAAGATCTTGGAATATGCTGATATTCAATGTAATCAAATTCACGTTCCAAGAGACGCACTCTCAAAAATAATCTCAATAACACTGGATTTCTAATGGCATACACTCTATTAAGCTGTAATACAACGAGTTCAGAATCTAACCTCACTATCAAACTCCGAATCCCAAATGAAATAGATTCAGATAATAACTCAATCACTGCACTATACTCGGCAATGTTGTTCGTTGTTTGACCGAGGCTTACCCCATGCATAGATATTAACTCGTCAGAGGGCGAATAAATAACCCAAGCTGCGGAAGAGATGTTCCGTGTATTACGACAAGCACCATCAGCGAAACCAATGTATGTTTGGAGAGGCGTCGACATCTGCAATATCAAGAATAAAACCAAGATAAGCAGGAATAATGACGAAAAACACTCTCTAAGCTAAGCACACTGTTTAAACTAAAACACACCAGCTAGAAAGAAAAACTATCCTAACTAAAAATCTCCATACCCATTCTTTTAAGCATAATACCTCTTCAAGTAAAGGCCATTTCTGGGTTTACCCAAAGAGTCCCCGTCAAAGTCTACCAATTCATAGGCCCCTTTGGCTAGCTTTCACTTGACAACATAGGGACCATGCCACATAGGAACGAATTTTTCAGTGCCTAATTTATCATTAACTTGATCATAAACTAAGACTAGATCTCCTTCCGAAAAATTTCGAGGGGTCACATTTCGATCATACTGAGCTTCATACGTTTTGCGTGAGTCTCGATCGCCAATGCAGCATCACGTCGATTCTCATCTAATTGAGCCAAATATAACAAACGTTTTTCCTCTTCGGAAGTGGCTGGAAGTAACTCGATGGCCATTTGCAGTGACAGGATTTCGCATTCAATGGGTAACACAGCTTCTAAACTATAGACTAGTTGGAAAGGAGTGAACCCTGTTGATGTTTTTACTGAAGTTCGGTACGCCCAAAGCGCTGAAAATAGCATGTTGTGCCAATTCGACCAATGAATCCCAATGATTTGTCGGATCATGATAACTAAAACTTTGTTGATGGATTCAACCAGACCATTCTCTTGTGGATAATAAGGGGTTGAACTATCGTAACGTAAACCAAGCTGGCCTGTAAGTTCGGTCATCATAACGTTTCGAAAATGACGCCCATGATCAGTGATTATTACTTGTGGGACACCAAACCTAGCAATTATATGATTTAACATGAAAATTGCAGCTGTCTTGCCGTCTGCCTCAAATGTAGGCATCGCCTCGGCCCACTTAGTAAAATAATCTACCGCAAGGATGATATACACATGCCCCCCGACCGAGTGAGGGTTACATGTAATAAAATCGATACCCCATTTCGCAAAAGGACCAACGGAAATTATAGGGTGGAGAGGAGCAGGTGGAGCGTGCATCTTACGATCAAAAATTTGGCAGTTGTGGCATTTTCGGACCGCCGTAATACAATCTTTAAATAAAGACGGCCAGAAGTAGCCAGCGCGCAATATCTTTTGGGCTGTGGCAAACCCAGACATATGATCGCCACACGCTCCAGAGTGACAGTCATTTAGAACCATTTCAGCTTCCTCGTGAGTTAAGCAACGTCAAAAAACGGAATCCGCCCCACGACGATAAAGAGTATCTCCAATAATCCTGAATTGTTGGGACTGGAATCAAATTTTTCGACGCTCTGACCTTGAAATTTCTGGCCGAAAGGATTGGGTCTGGAGATAAACGATGATATCCCCATACCACGGATCTAAAGTGCTGATTAGAAACAAGGATTCTTCCGCAATGGGCTCCTCCGCCACAGTTTCCGTGTCAGCACGCGGGAAGTCACACATTAACTCCGCAAAAACTAAATATTTCTTAGACTTAGATTTCTCAAATTCCAAGTCGAACTCCTGCAGGATAACGATCCATTTAGAGTACTTGCCCCCTAGCAATTTCTTGGTCAAAATGTAGATCATAGGGTTGTAATCCAAAATTACCGTAGTTTTACGTAGTAAAATGTAGTGACGAAAACGTTGGACAGCTTGAACAGCTGCCAATGCCAATTCCTCCACATGTGAGTATTTTAGCTCAGTTGGATTTAAAGTTCGACTAAGGTAATATATCACATGTTCAGTTCCGAATTCATCTTCCTGAACTAAAACCATTCCAATGGTGGAATGAGAGGCGGCGAGATACAAGAAGTAATCATGGTTGTAGTTGGGAGGATGCAACAACGGTGCATGGGTCAACGTGTGTTTGAGTGCATCAAAAGATTTCTGAGCTATCTCATCCCAATAGAATGAAGTATTTTGCTTCAACAACCGGGTAAAACCCTTTGTGGCCTCGGCGTAGTTAGGAATGAATCGTCGTAAAAAGTTTGCTTTCCCCTGTAAACTTTGGAGTTGGCGAAGACTCGAGGGAGGAGGCAATTTGATGATAGCTTCGATCTTCGAGGGATCGACGCGAATGCCGGCATTCGAAACTATAAACCCCAGCGATCGACCCGTTTCTATACAGAAGACACATTTGTGTGGATTCAACCGAATACGATAATGCCTACACCTCATAAAGATTGCTCGTAAATGGACGAGGTAATTAGCTCGATGTAATGAATGAGCAGGCAAGTCATCGAGATAGGGTTGCACAATGTGCTTGATGTCATGAAACGCATAAGACATTGCCCTTTGAAAAGTTGCTCCGGCATTCTTAAGCCCAAAAGGTAACTTGCAATAAGCAAATGTCCCCCATGGACAAATGAAAGCCATTTTTGGTTGATCGGCAGGTAGAATATTGATTTGATTATATCAGGAAAAACCGTCCATGAAGGAGAATACTTCGCTGCCGGCACAATCATCAATGATTTGATCCAAATAGGGAGTTGGGTAATTGTCCTTTGGACAGGCTCGATTAATATCTCTATAGTCAATGCATATTCTTATTGTTCCCTGCTCTTTGTTAACTGGAACAATATTCGATACCCAATCCGTTAACGGGATCGGATAAATGAAACCTGCTTTCAACAATTTTTCAACTTCTGCTTTAATTGCAGCAGCTTTTCGTGGGTGAATCTGACGCAAACGTTGTCGGACGGGTTTAGCGTTCGGGTAAGTCTTGATCTCATGAACAACAATCGCGGGATCAATTCCTGGCATTTCTTCATAGGACCAGGTAAACACGTCGCAGAATTCTTGAAATAATGCCTTATATAGTTGAATTTCATCATCTGTACACGAGACACCTATATGAATGTTCTCAACAATTCTGGGCTTAACCGAAATGTCAATAGGAATAGTTCGAGAGATGTTTCCCAAATTTAACTCTGAATCAGGATGTTTCATTGGATTCTGAGGTTCCTTGACATATTCAGTTGTAAAAATTGATGAGAAATCATTTTCAAAACGATCATCCTCAGGTAAAATTGAAGATCTGTGATGGAGATCTTCCCATGGTAAATCATCTACACATAGGATTTCACGAATTTTCTCATCAGAGTGAACAAATTCAGAAAACGTGGTTAAATCCGAGGTTGATGTGAAAAGTGATTCCTCACGGACCACATTCATTAATTCTTTTTCGGTTGAAGATGGGTCAGCAAACGACTGCACGGCTTCATAGGCAATTTCATATGGACTCAAAGGCATGGCATTACCAAATGAGTCTATCTCAGATTCAGAAGGGAAAATCCAAGGATCATCGTAAATAATGGTGTCTGATATAATCATATGAATGGTTGCAAATGAAGATGATGCGTTGATTGGAGGAAAATGAAAAGTTCCCAGTAAACCGGCATCTTTAACTAGTCCTACTCCAACATCCTTATATGGGATAGTTGTTTTACCAACATGCTGAATACTCTCCGAAGAGGCTGGGTCGGATGAAAAGTAAGCCAGCTGGTCTATTGTTACGATCTTTCCATTATGTGGAAACTTTATTACTCGAAAGACCGATGAAACGACCGCTATCATAGCGTAAGACCAACTTCGACCCAAAAGAAGGTTGTAATTTAGAGGGGCATCAACCACCTCCACATCTAGATTAACGGTTTTTCCTTCAACCCCTATAGGCAAATCATGTAGAATGTCAAAAGGATGAAACCCACGGCCATCAAAGGCCTTTAGAATCTTCGGGGATTGATTTAGCGAAAGAGAACCAAGCGATCTCCAACACTGTATCGACATAATACACGTTGAGGCTCCCTCATCAATTACAGTCCGATGAATAGGCCTGTTTTTTACTATCACTGGAATCTGGAAAGCCATTTGATGAGGCAAACGCGGTGTACTATTTTCTAGATCGAAAATCATTAGGTTCGAGTCCTGAACATCAACAGCTCCTATAGCCGACAAAAGTAATTTATGTTGTGCTGGACATGATTGCAGCACTTCCAAAGCCGACATTGCTGAGGGTGAAACAGCTAAATCCTCAACAATGTTATAATTCTGAGCTGCTCTCACATGTGGATTGAAAGCTGAATTTCGAAGTATACCCTTGGCGGGCGGTTTGATTACCAAGTCTGGATTAGGTTTCTCGATCTATAGTGGATCGGAACTAGGAGCTGAGGTTGATGGATTAGAATGAGAAGATTCTGCTTCTTTACCATCAACAGGACTTTTACTACCATAATCTTGCGATCGAGTCGCAATCCGAACATGGGACATCATCAGTATGGGTTCTTCATTGGCATTCGAGGATGAACCTATCATCTTACTGTCTTGAGCCGGAAAAGGATCCTTCAAAACAGAAGGAGTTTGGGAACCCTTGACAATCTTCGCAACCTCTGCATGATGAGGGCAGTCTCTTGTAAAATGTTCATCATCACAAATGAGACAAGGATAACGAGGTTTGCGCTTTTCATCATTGGATTCTGCCTTTTCAGGTTTCTCCTTTGAACTTTTGTCCGTTTTATTCTTCTTCTTTTCTTTCTTCTTCCCACCGGATTTTGATTTGGCTGCGGAGATCTCTATAGAAGAATCTCCTGTTGGGGAATCAGGCAAGGTTATGATAGGGGAAGAATTATTGGAAGACTTTTTCTTACTTTTAGTGTTAACCGTGCCAATCATACCATCGGCGACATGAGATCCCGAAGGAGCTGCAGTGATTTGATTTTTCTTGGGAAGATCGGGGATTTTTTCGTGTAATGTACCTGACTGAGTATAGACCAAGTCAAGGTACTGTGCTTGAGAAATTACTTGCTCCTCAGTAACAACTCCGGCTTTAGCAACATCTTCAGTGATCTTTGGCAACAAATATTTTACAAACCACTCGGCCAAGATCTGATCCGGAATAAATACCTTCACTGAACGTTGTCGACGTCTCCACTCATGAATATGATCTGAAATGTAAGCGGATGTCGATTGTTTTAGCGAAGTTAACAATTCCGTGCCATTGTCATATCAGACTGGAAACTGAAAATGAGTTAAAAACGAGGTAGCTAACTGACTAAAATTATAAAAAGTGCCTCGCGGTAACTCAATATACCACTTGGCCGCGAGACCAATTAGAGTGCGCTGGAAAAGTCTAATATGGATTGAATCATCTGTAATGGAGTTAAACGCACACCAGAGGTGGTAAGTCATCACATGGTTCGACGGGTCCTCTCCTGATTTACCTTCGAACTTGGGAATGTCACTGGGCAACTTATTCGGCATTGGCGGCCAAAACAGAAGATAATTAATGGGATCGTTCGTTAGGCGCGACAAGTCAGGTAAGTCCAAAGTTGCGATAAGCGGTAACTGCCGATTAGGATCCCTAAAACTCTGGGTCATAAGACCAGCCCCAGGAGGAGGATATCCAGGATAACTAGGAATAGGAATCGTGTTCGGGATATTGTATCCTCCCGGAAAACTAAGATTAACCGGACCGTACTGGGGTTGTTGAGGTTGTTGATAAGTGTACCTAGGGTACGGTTGATACTGATAGACTGGCTGCTTCACAGCAGGACCGAATTGGTACTGTCCCTGGTATGGTTGATAAGTGAATGTAGTTGACTTGTGACAACCGTACTTAAACCAGGTTGTCCTGCAGGCATCTGAATCGAAGTTTGAATCGTAGATCCAGACGGTGGTAAAGATGTCTGAGGAGTAGATACAGGAACAGTAGAAACCAGAGCTGTCGATACTCCAGAAGTAGGTGGGGTAGATTGAATAGATGTTGCGGCAGTTGTAGCAGTCGTTTGAGGCAGAGTACGAGGTGTACTAGGCCCAGGCTGAGAAACTACTGAAGGTACAGAAGTTTGAATGTTAAACTGGACTGGTTGCTGGGGTGTACCAGAAACTAGGAGTTGTCCAGTTTGAGATGAAAACTGTACACTTGACTGCAATACCTGTTGAGCTTGCGATGGATCCCACACTATATTCATTCCGGGGTACTGACCCATAACTGGTTGAGAATACTGAGGACCATAACTGGATTGAGTGTAGGATTGATAATTGAAAGGTACATTTCCCGTTCCTTGAACATACGTTTGACCGGAGGGTGGTTGGAAACCTTGGTTTGAGTATTGACCTTGGGGTTGATACCCTTGAGGCACATACTGATACTAGGGTTGACCTTGAGGTATAAATTGATACTGGGGTTGACCTTGGGGTGCATATTGAGTCTGGGGTTGACCTTGAGGAACATACTGTCCCATAGGTATGTACTGTCCTTGAGGTTGCCCCCCAGATGCAAACTGTGTACCTTGAGGTTGCCCCCCAGGCGGTAACTGGCCACCTTGAGATTGAGGATTGGGAATAGAACTTGACATCATGAGAATGTCTTCTACGCTCAACGGCTTAGTACCATTGTTTCCACTTAATAACCCTTGCTCAATGGGTTGAGGAGATGTTCCCGAAAAAGTACCAGAAAGTGACTAATACCCGGAGGGAACAAAAGGACCGCCGTACAAAAAGGATTCGGGCGATTGAGTAAACATGGATGACTGTCCTGACATATTTACGGGAGTATAAAAACCTCTAGGTGTTGGGTGATAAGGAGCACGAGGTGGTGAAAAACTTAACCCTGAGTTTTCTAGAAAATTAGTCAAAGAAAGATACCAAGAACTGCTCCCAGGTGGACTGTAAAAAATTGATTCACGCTCCCTTAGTTCAATAACAGGTTGATTTTCAGGGATAGGGATGTCTACTTCTTCTTCCGGAGCAAGTTCTTCAATAGCAATAAGTCCAGAAGGAAGATCTTGGGTGATTACTCTTTCTACCCTAGGTGAACCAGGACCACTAGAAGTTGGAGAAACAAACCCCGATGTCGAAGTAGCAGCAAATTCACTTTCAGGCTCGGATATTTCAGGTTCCTCACCTATATCACTAGTAGATGAAAAGCTACCAGCAATTTCGGAAACAGACACTGACTGTGGATTATAATCTGCTACTAACGGTTGAAAATCAGGATGTACTATCAAAGAAGATTCTCCTTCCTCAGGTGACCCAACTCTACTGTCTTTAGGAGTTACGAGGACTTTCAAGCCTTCAAGCTGGCTCGGTACTTCCTCAGGAGGTTGGCCCCGAAGTCTACGGGACTTCCTCAGTAACTCAGCCACGTTTACAAACTCAAGAGACTGGCCCCGAAGTCTACGGGACTGTCTTGGTAATTCAGCCACAGTTGAAAACTTTTAACTACTTCACACGCAAACAAAGTAAAATCTCAATGAAAGAACCTAAAGTCTCTAAAGAACCAAACAAACTTGAATCACACGCCTAAAGAATCTAAGAGATCAAACACACACAAACAGTAACTTTCTGTACTCAAAACACTAGTTCGTGATGAAATCCAACGTCGCATAGTTCAATACAGAAATGGTGGTTGGAATAGTTACCCCGACAACCTGCTTAATGAATAGACTGGCACAAGTTCCTCCACTTAACCGTCTCGAGTGAAGTGAACCCCCCAGAAAATCCAAGTGAGTCTAGCCGACGTCTGCTCCAGGTACAGTGGGATCTTCCCACCACTGTCACCTCAGGAAGAGTCCTAAAGAATATGGCTACTAAGGTTACCAACTGAAACAAATATACCTAGGAGAACAGTCTACGATCCGATACGCATGCAAGGGCAGAGTAGCAAGCTCAATCCCCTTGAAGGCTCCTTGACATAATCCAAGGTTTATCAACAAGTGACCCCAGGCTCCTCGACAATGGTTAATCCGAGGTTTACCGTTTTCAATACGTGAATATCTGGCGTCGTTCCCAATGAGGAAGGATTGATTCCCACACTGATTCGGACACGATCTCATGCTTCTCCTTTAAGAGGAGCTTTCCCAGAGCATAAATGTAACAATTGGATTTCTTCCCTACCACAAGATACAGCTACTTGTTTGTTTTTACTGTCTTGGAGAGTTAATTACTCTCCTACTCCAAGACACTAGCCTAAGCTAAGTTGGTGTATCAGAGCCCTAGAAATAAAAATGTTACTAGGTGAATTTTACTTTAAGTGTTAATTTTAGGGGTTTTTGTTTAAGTCAAAAGGTGCAGAGATGAAACTCGTGGTATGAAGACTCGACTCAAAATCACTAAAAATGCACCTAAGATGATTTAAACAATCTTTTTCTCTTCGATGAACTTCTAAACTAAGAAAGAGTTTGAGAATGCAAACACTTTGTAAACACAAATCTTTCTCAATTCAACAAATTAAAAGAAGAGTATTTGTCCTTTTCCAATGCACTCAAAACGAGACAACTAGTTATTTCACAAAAATTTCCCTTTTTCGTTTCAAAGCACTCAATCACTACAAAACAAACTTTTTCCAAAAGAGATTTTTTATATTTTTTAATAAAACACTCAAAACTATGAAAATGACTAACTTTGAGATCTACAAATTATAAAAACCTATTTGAAGTCAAAGCCTACTAAAAGTCTTTTTTAAGGATGTTTTACTTAGCTAGATGTAAGCTAAGGACCAATTTATGCAGAATCACAAATAAGTCAAGAACAACCAATTTTGTTTTCTTTTTTGAAAATGAAAATCCAAACTCTAAAACACAAGCTTTTCGAAGTTTTGTAAAGAGAAAACTCAAAGCGGATTCCTCAACAAGGGGAGATTTCATAAATGGTCAGACTCATAAGAAGGCTGGTAGACACTAAAGTGATCTGAAGTCCCTACAGCTTCTAAGCTCAGAGCCACTACACAACCAAAATGAAAAACAAACCCAACAAGCAAAACTCCTAGGAATTTTACTTAAAACCCTAACAATAACGAAATCAATCTAAGGAAAGCTTCTGACAAGTTATATGCAGGTCTGGGCAGTGGATAACAATTTCTAAACAAACACTAAGCTGACTAACAGAGGAAATCTTAGGGTTTTTCAAAATTTTGACAGGGTCCACAGGCCCACAGTTGACACAGGTGCGGTCCCGCTCTGTGCTAAAAGCCAAGTTGCGGGTATGTACGCACTGTGTCAAACGGCTAGGGTGCGGTCCTCTCCCAAAGCTATGAAAAACAAAAAATAACCCTGGATCTACAAACTCTACCCAATTTTACACACAACAAGCCAAAAACAGAAACAAAAACATAGTTTCTCAGTTCAAAGTAAAAACAAGGAAAACAATCAAGTCCCCAGCGGAGTCGCCATTTTGTCACACGGAATAATTCGATCTTGCAGACAAGATAGACCTTCCTAGAATCTAAAGAAGACCTAATGACAAGCAAACCAATCAGACACTATCTTTCTCTAAATATGCTTTGATTAACAATGGCAAACAAGTGTTTTTAGGGCCTACCTTAGGTCCAATGCAAGCTTGTGGATGCCCTCACTCCTTCGATCCAAATGAGCTCCTTTGTCGCGAATCTGCAAACACAAACAAGGCAAACAAATTAAATAGCACCTGAAAATCCAATTGCATAAAACATATTTAACATGAAAGTCAAGGAGTCCATGAAACAAATAACATGAGATACTTGTTGAGAAAAATGAGTTTGATTGTATTAATTCAAAAGAAGAAGAACTTTACAACCTTTGCCTTGACGTTGTACAAGCTCCTCCCAGGGTCCAACAAGAAGTCTCCTCTACTTTGACAAGTTTCACTCACTCCCCAATGAAACTAAAAAGGTATGTGATCTCTCCTCTTAAGCTCAACTAGCAAGTCTTGATTTCACCAGCATTTACCCTCAAAAATGTTCAGCTTATAACCTCTCTAGCAACCAGCCCAATGCTTGTATTTATAGTGCAATGGAGGGAGGTTACTAGGTCCTCCTTTAAAGGGATAAAGCCCTCCTTCAAAGGGATAGCTCCTCTCATCAAGGGATTAGCTCCTTCTCTTTTGGGATACATGAACCACCTTAGAGCGAACAATCCACGTCAAAATTCCTTCTAGAAACCTTTAGAATTAACCCAAAGTGAGTTTTTTAAGATAAAACTTGCGCCTTTTGACTTTCACAGGGGTCCGCACCTACACCGTTAGGGACAGAGCGGGGAGGTCCGCAGTTTTTGTACACAGAAGGTGCGAGACCGCAGGTGACCGTGAGAGAAAATGCGGAACTAGAGTTACATTGATTTTTAATGTCTTTCTCTCATTTTCAAAGCTTGACTTGAAGAGCTGAGGTCTGAGACTTGCTTAGGAGGACAGTACAAGTGATGATAGACCCATACTGACTACAAATAATCATGGTGACGATATTTTTGTGTAACACTTGGCTAGCCACAGCTGATGCTTTTATCAGTTGTAGATCTGGGGATATGTATATTTCTCATAGTAATTCGACAAAAAAATTCAATTTGTATCCTCCAGCAAAAGCAATTATAGAAATAGGAGATAATGAGTGGGTTGATAATGAGGATATTATACACCCTCTTTACCATTTCTGAAATCAGTGAAGATAGTCAAATTCTGAACACATTAGAAAACTTTGAAACATCTTCAGAATATGACCACACACAATTTCAGTTAGATTCTGACATTGATTATCTATCATCTAGACAAATGTCTATTTTCTCTATGGAAGAGTTTGATAGTTCCACCATTGAGATCTTTCCAGGTAAAACATTGAATATCAACAAAAACTTGGAAAAATCACAACAGGGAGAGCTGACCAAAATCTTGCAAAAACATTCTACTGCATTTGCATGAGAGTATACCAATATGAAAGGTATTGACCCTAAGACTTGCATTCATCACATCTATATGGAGGAAAATAGTAGACCAATCAGAATACCTCAGAGAAGGATGAATCCAAACCTTAGGGAGATAGTGAAAGAAGAGCTTCAAAAACTACTCAATGTCAACTTCATTTATCCAATTTCAGATAGCCGATGGGTTTCTCCTTTGGTTATAGTACCTAAAAAGAATGGTAAATAGAGGGTATGCATTGATTATAGGGAATTGAACAACGCAACTTTAAAGAATCACTTTCCTTTACCCTTTATCGATCATGTATTAGATACTTTAGCAGCAAAAATTATTTTTCATTTTTGGATGGTTTTAGTGGCTATAATCAGATTCAGGTAGCACCTGAAGATCAAGATAAGACCACATTTACCTGTCCATGGGGAACTTTTTCTTACCAAGTACTTCCTTTTGGATTATGTAATTCATCCGCAACATTTCAAAGGGCAGTACTAGGAATCTTTTCTAATCTAACCCATGATTGTGTAGAGGTTTATATGGATGATTTTACAGTTTATGGTAATTCATTTGAAGAGGAATTAGAGAATTTGGAAAAAGTCCTTATAAGGTGTAAAGAAACAAACCTTTCATTAAGTCATGAAAAATGTTTTATGATGTTTACTGAAGGTATTGTTTTGGGACATCATATTTCGGGGGATGGGATTAAAGTTGATAGATCAAAAGTTGAAGTAATTTCCAAGTTGCCTATTCCAAATTGTCAAAAAGATGTTAGAAATTTTCTTGGATTTACTGGATACTATAGAAGATTTATCGAAAACTTCAGCAAAATAGCATCTCCACTCTTCAAATTACTTACAAAACACTGTGAATTCAAATGGGATCCTGATTGTCAATCTGCATTTGAAACTTTGAAAACAAAAATATATGAAGCACCCATTTTGAGAGGGCCAAATTGGAAACTTCCTTTCCATATTTCTACAGATACTTCAGATACAGCTCTAGGAGCTGTGTTAGGTCAAAAGGATTTAGTTCCTTATGTCATTCACTACACCAGTAAAATTTTGACTCCCACTGAGTTGAACTATACTGTGATTGAAAAAGAGTTCTTAGCTGTTGTTCATGCAATCAATAAGTTTAGACATTATATAACAGGCTATGAAACTTTTGTCCATACTGATTATTCTACAATTAGATATCTAATGAACAAACCTGTTACTAATGGCAGAGTTACAAGATGGCTCTTACTTTTACAAGAATTCAATATTACTGTGTTGGATAGATCAGGGAAACAAAATACAGTAGCTAATTTCTTGTCTAGGATCCAAAATACTAACGAAGATTCTCCTATAGAGGATAAGTTTTCAGATGAATATTTATTTGCAGTAACTACTAAGACTCCTTGGTATGCAGATATTGCTAACTATTTGGTTACAGAGAAGCTACCTCCACATTTATTTTCTAGTGAAAAAAGAAGAATTATTCAGGAGAGTTTGAATTATTCATGGATCTCTAACGAATTGTTTAAAACAGGGCTAGATTGTGTGATCAGAAGATGTGTTCGGGAAGATGAAATGCCTGACATCCTCAAGGCATGTCATGATGAACCATGCGGTGGACACTTTGCTGACAAAATGACGGCCTATAAAATCCTTTCTTTAGGATATTATTGGCTTTCCCTCTTCAAAGATACAAAACAATATGTCAGAAGGTGTGACAGCTGCCAAAGAGTTGGGAGACCAACTCTTTCGAATGAAATGTCATTACAACCACAGGTACTCATCGAACCCTTTGAAAAATGGGCTTTAGATTTTATTGGACCCATTAATCCACCATCTAAACAGAAGAAGTATATATTGGTATGCACTGATTACGTCACTAAATGGGTAGAAGCCAAAGCATTGCCTTTTTCCACTGAAAATTCAGTTGTTAATTTTCTTTATGAGGATATTTTTACTCGTTCTGGTGTCCCAAGAGAAATTATGACAGATAAGGGAAGTCAATTTACATCAACTTGATGGAGAAGCTGATGGAAGAATACAAAATCAAGCACAGAAAATCTACTCCTTACCATCCGCAAGCAAATGGCCAAATGGAATCTACAAACAAAGTTCTTGAGAGCATCATCACCAAAACTGTCCATCTACACATAAGAGATTGGGCAGAAAGGCTTCCTGAAGCCTTGTGGGCCTACAGAACTACATGGTGGAATACAACAGGACATTCTCCCTATGAACTTGTTTATGGGAAAAAAGTCTTGCTCCCCATTGAATTTCAAGTCAAGACTTTCAAGATGGCAGTTCAGTTGGGGATGAATCTATCAGAAGACCAAAAGCACAGAATGGAGCAGCTGAATGAGCTAGATGAGATCAGACAAGAAGCAATTTTAAGAACTGATCTAGTTCAACATCAAAGAGCTAAGTGGCATGACAATACATCAAAGAGAAAAAGTTTCAAGAGGAAGATTGGGCACTACTGTTTGATTCCAAGTTTAAAGACTTCAAAGGTAAATTTTAGACCCATTGGCTTGGACCATATGAGATTGACAAAATATTTAGCAATGAAACGGTAAGAATCAAGACCACTGATGAATTTCAAACTCCTCTCATTATGAATGGCCACCGATTGAAAATTTATCATAAGCCATTCTCAAAAGAGGAATTTGTCAAAATGTTTCAATAAAATTATGCAATAACGCTGGTGAAGAAGAATCCTTCTTCCCCACCAGCTTAGTCTTTGTTTCTTTCAATTAAAAATAATAATAATAATAATGATTGTATAAGACTGAAAAACAATCACAGATTGGCAGTCTTATACAGAAAATGTAGAGTGAAAATCAGGGACACCTGATACTATATTTTCCAAAAAAAAAAATCTTCTCTCCTTCTTTTTCCATCTTCACTCCACCTCATTTGCCATTCCACTCCATCTCCATCTCATTTTCATTTCACTTCACTCCGCTTCATCTCACTCCATTTCATTCATTTCATTCCATTTCATCAATAAATGTCCCTTTCAGGACCATTTTCACTCAGTTAGTTATTATCTAACTATCTTTGTTCAGCTAAGTGGGTGTTGTGTCAGTTTCCGCAGTTGGTAGCAGTTTCCGCAGCCAGAAGCAGTTTCCGCAGCCACCACTCTGTTTTTCAAATCCACTGTCAAAATGTTAGTGCAATAATCATGAAAATGTAGGTGTGATTGAGCATATTCTATGAAGACATGGAGCATCTCCAGACATCAATGAAGAGCAGTTGGTTAACAGCTAATGAGCAACAAATGACAAGGTTTCCAAAGATATGAGCAAAAAAAAATTTCAAATAGCAATTAAAGTCATGATTATGCATAGTTGTCAAACCATAAAAGCTCTACTATGTGCAATGATCGTCACGATAGCTCCATTACCCATTACCATTCCACGATATTATTCCGTACACCATGCATTCATTTCTTAACGATCTCGTCATTGATTTTCGGGTTTAAACTCATAGTGGACTGCACTTTCATTCACCACCTGTAATCATGAGATGTGACCTATCTCATTACGGCTCCTCTCCACCGCATTCTCCGCAGCCATTCATTAAAACGTGTAACATTTTGTACACAACCGTTTAATTCAAAAACTCGATTTCACTCCATTCTCTTACCATTCTATTAAGACCATATTCTTCACATACGTCTGCACTTCATTTTGTGAACTCCTACGGCTGCTCATCCTCTGTTCCGCCTGTAATTCCGAAGCACTCCCGTTACCTGCTATCCATTTACCGATTGTAGCCACTGTATTTTTCCATAAACCCTGCAACCGAGCCACCTTCCCTCTGCTAAACCCTCACACGCAATTGAATTTTCAGTTGAAATTTAAAACAGACGAAGGAATAGGACGATTACTAAGGGCAGAACCAGAAGGACCTAAATATTTAAAAGGTTACCCTCAAGCAAAAGATTTACTGAAGAAAGAAAAATGGTTACGCTTCATCCAAAAATTCAAGGGCCATAATAAAGAGGTAACCAAAGCCTTTGCACGGTCTTTCGATGGCCAGATGGTGGAAATTGGAGACTTAAAGCTCACGGTGACTGAAACAACAGTAGCAGCTGCCACAGGCTTACCCCAGGAAGGTGAGCAATGGTTTAAAAACAAAAGCGTGGACGAACAGGCATGGAGAATTATGCTACGAAACCCAGGTATGGACATCACTGTGTTTACAAAAGGAATTCTTGTTCATGCATTGAAAGAAGAATGGGCTAGCCTGCTGTTAGTTATCCAAAAATTTATCACTTGCGCAGGACGTTTTGGTTCAATGTACATGTACCATGCTAGATTGCTGATGAACTTATTAGAGAGTCAAACTCTTAATTTTCCTTATTTCTTACTGTTGAGTTTGAAAAAGATGAGTATCACAGTCCAAAAGCACATAGGAAATATAGAACCTCATCTATATCATCATGGACTTGTAAATATTCTCATTGAATACCAACTGAAGAAAAACAAAGATACCTGGGAACAATTCTTAATAAGAAATTACTTTCAAGAGCCATCTAAGGCATCTGAAAGTAGTACACCAAAGACACCAAGAAGGATTAGGAGAAAAGAAAAGAGTGCCATATTCCAAAACTCTCCTACTATCGAAACTCAAGAAGTTGGTCCAAAAGAAAAAGAGAACAGAACTAAGGACAAAAAACAGAGAAAAGTGAAAGGCAAAAGAAACATAGAAGAAGTCTACCAATCACCTGAGCCATCTATAGAGGAAGATTACCAAACATTGTCTGAGAGATTAGTGCATCTTCAAGAACAGGCTGCTACAGCAAAGAAAAAGGAAAAAGGGAAACAGAGCATAGAAGAAGGGAGTACTAGTCCACCATATTTAAGAAGAAACACTAGGCTTAGAGGAAAGGAGAGTAAACCACAAGTAAAACGGCCCCACTTCATTGATTTGGGTGGGGAAACACCCGAGAAACTTCCAGCTGACCGTAGTCCACCTCGTCCTCAGCCAAGTATTGAAACTACTCCTCCACATGTTGATGAAAGCCCTTCTCGGCCAGAGCTAGAAAGCAATCCTCCTCCTCCACAAGACTTTGAAGTCAGTCCAAGAAACACCTGAAATAGATCCCAGTCAACAGGAGGTGTACAACTACCTTGAATCTTTAGAAAAGACAGCTGCAGGCCTGAGTACCACTCTGCCCCACATGACACCAGATGCACAAGTTCAATCCTTAAAGCAAGAGGTGTTTTAATTAGAGGTTCTAAATAGGCATATCAAGCAAGAAAATGAAGCACTTAAGGAGCAGAGCAAAGTAGATAAAATTATTCATGATAATACTATGCTTCATTTGGGACTATGGCAAAAGAAGAACAAGAAACTAAAGAAAAAATGCAGAAAATTGAGCAGAGAATTGATCAATCTCAAATTCAGATGTCTGATAAGGAAACCCAGGATGGTGGTAGCACCAAGAAAGAAGAAAAGAGGACTAGATGTCATAGCAGAGGCTTCAGAACATATGGATTAAAGGAGAATGACTAAAATTTTGGTTGCATGAGGACATGCAACACCTTCACAGTGGGGGTATATTGAGTCCCGAACTTGCATCTTCCCTATATACATTTTCAGCCTTCTTTTCCATTTACTTAACCCACCAAGATGTCAAATCATTGCATATTAGTTTAAAAAGAGCTTATAAAATGGTTTCCTAACTATGTTTGTGACTGCTGTTTGATTTAGATTTTTGTTCAATCAGCGGTGGAAACTTGTCACTTTCCACAGCCAACTCAAGTTTCCGCAGCCATTTTGTTGAAGACTATGTTACAAGTGTCCAATGGAGAATCCGGCCACATGGGCAAGCTGCAAATGACATGTACATGGAGCGTGTCCCCTTGGTTCAGCCGAATCACTCACAAATAGCCATGGTCAAAGGAGTGGTCAAACCAAGAGTTTTGCGGTGGTACGACTCTGCTTTGCCCACGTGAAGTTTTGCGTGGCAAGATCCTCAATCTCCGGAGGTGTGCTAACACCTGTGGATCAATCTGTGAACCAAATCGAACAGCCACCACTCCATAGATTTATTTGTCATGATTACCATACTGCTAGATCTCAGGACGTGGAGATTTACGTGTCTGTTTGGCAGCGTAAAATTTAAGAATCAGTTATAGCACTTTCAGTTATAAATAACGCTTTATCATACACTTGATAGTTAGATTTTACATGTAATCTTGACTGTGTTTACGAGCCCACTGTGCCGTGCTCTATTTCTATGTTTTGACTGCACTTTAATATATGAGAAGACAGCATTCTTAAGTTCAATTTGTGACTGAGTATTGATTTGCCGAGGTTGCAGAGGACCCCTGTACACCAAGGCTCTGTATTTACTGTATAGCTTCTCACTTGCTTTCATTATGTTACTGCTTTTATAATCATTTGCTTGTATATATTACGCTGTCTTGATATTTATACTAACTGTTGTTCATCTTTTCTTTTATGCTTTCTCATGATTGCTCGTTGATCAGTATTTTTCTTTCAGGTTCTTGTAGGCAGCCCGGGCAAATTACATAGTTTTAATGACTAATGACATGAGATCATCTTGTCCTTTCTGCTGATTCATTTACTGAGTTTTAATTCCAGCATTGTCATTTCTTTCAGTTTTTCTTTGCTTATTTACTTTTCTGCAACTTAGATATCATATTACTCATTTGTTTATGATTTCCTTCCTATAGCCAAGTGACTCAAATAACGAGGAATCAGAATATTACTTGATGTAGTATGATTTAGTTTACTTTCCTACAAGTTAGTGATTAAATTACTTATGTCATTTTCAGGAATTGAAATATGAATGAGTAGTTAAATCTTAGTTTCATTTTATGCAATTTCATTCCTGCAATTTAGATATCATATTACTCAACTTGTTTATGATTACTTCCTATAGCCAGAGCGAGTCGAAAGGTGAAGGGTCAGAATATGGGTTGAAACAGTGTGATTTAGTTTGCTTTTCTTTCAGTCTTTAAATTGCTTTGAGTTCAGTTTTTATTTTCTTTTTATACAGCAGTAAGGATACTGGGCTTCATTGTCACTAGTTCACTGTTTTGGTACATTTTTATTTTCTTTTGAGAATTGATTTCATCACAGCTAGTTTGAAACCTTCTTTTTGAGAACTTTAAAGTTTGGAAAATCATTGTAAAAATCACCATTGCCATCCATACTTGACCTTCAATTCTGCCATCTCACATTAGAGAATCCACAGAAGATAAACCCAAAAACAAACCAAAAACTCAAAAACGACAAAGAACTAAGAAATCGGTTATCTTGCATATACAGTGCACTTCACTTCAGCAGTTTACGACTCTCGGATTGACATTTTAAATAGCAATTTAAGACACGCTAAATTGACCAAACAGAGTGTGATTGAAAAGTTTCAATCACTCCCATGAACCTGTAATACAACGACTGTGGTCGAATTCAACCTTTGGAGAGCCTGCGACTATAATTCTAAAAAACTAGATGCCAATTGCATGTAAGAGGATTTGTGCGTGCGATTGAGATGCTTTGGTCGCTCGAATGAGGTAGTTAGTAGCCATTGTGGTCGATTTATTCCTCTGTCGTGCCTGTCACTGATACCCAAATCTCTAAAACAGAGATGTGAACTTCGAACCCTACAATTTCATCTTTGAGTGAACCCGTTCCTCTGCAGATGAGCCTCAGATCTATGAAAGCCAAAAACCAAGATAAAAGAGTGTCTCATCAAGATGTCCAAATGAGGTAGAGATCACTTGTATTTATAGCCTTCCAATGGTGTCCACTTTTCTTTAGCGCTGACCTGATCAAATATGCACGTGAACTTATAATTCAAAGTACACTTTCCCTTATTTGTTTTGAGTGATCTTTATGTTGATTTTGTTCCTCTTGAAAAGAGGAATTCAATGCAATGATTATCTCCATCAAGTGAGTTGTCCAAAATGGAATTTGACCACAGTTACATATTTTAACACTCCCTCTAAACTAGGGATAATTCCACCTATATCCTGTCAACAAATCATATCCAATCTCATCATTACATATCGTCACTAATCATCTCAATTCATCTCTTGATTGAACATTCTTGAATATAAAAGAAGAATAATTGGTCATCGGAGGGGAGCCTAAGCTACCACCCTCTATTCATCGGGGAGTCATTGCTACCACCCGAAATCTCTGTCAGTTGGGATCCCAATGCTACCACCCAGGAAACATTAGCTGGGAGTCAAATCTATGACTCACATAAACATCAGAGAGTGTATCATCAGGGGGCACATCTCAACCTAGAACCATATTTGGGAGCATATCTCAACCCGGAATCTCATGGGAGAGCTAAACATCTATGACCCCATATTGAGCAATAGGGGATATAGGGGGGCTATTACTCAACCCATCTTATCGCCTACCAATCTTCCCAACATTGACCCTCAAGAGTCATGTGGTAGAAAACTTGCATCATAATCCGAGCTTGGGTGAGATATATGACTTACCAAAAGGTAAGGATCGCATGCCCCCAAGCCTCCTCAACCCGTTGGCTAGACGAGGAGGGACAATCCCAACAAGCCCATCTTGTGGGTATGATGCCAACTGGGGTATACTCTGCAAAGGCCAAGATAGAGGAGCTACTACTCCAACCCTATGGGTAATAGATAGGGGTGATATCCTATTATCCAGAGATCCCTCAACTCTAGGAGCCCTCCATCTCAATACCACGCCCCGGGAGCTCGAACAAGGAGGAAGTGCTAGCTCAAGGTACTCGATCAACAATGCTCTCTGTAGATCAGAAACATATCATCGTGCTCATATATGGTAATCATCTTGTCTCAAAACAATTATCTCATGTTCATATAGGACATCAAATCAAATCAAATATTCGAACAAAAATATATATATCACAAAAAGGATACCATAGTCATCCTCCCTCTCAAGGAGGTGCCAATCACAAGCCCGAGCTTGTCTCGTACAACATAATTGTCTCAATATATGAAGGTATCTCAGTCCCAACTATATATGGGATTCTCTGCCAATCAGATCCACTCATTATTATCACAATGTATCCCTGTCATATTCAGAACTTGCCCAAACAACTTTCTAAGGAGCCTTTTTATCTTTCCTCACAATTGGTCATGTTAGCCACATCATACTCAACCTCGTTCGTACTTAAAGCTATGAACTTCTCATCCAAAACATCATGGCAGATCTCATACTAAGGTAGCATCTGAATGTGCTCGACAATAACGATCCCAATCATCATCAGTACATCCATGTAGTCACATATCACAGGAAGAATATCTCAGATCAGAAATTGTTCATCCCATGCAAATATCTCAAAGGGTGCTCGGAGGAAACTCAATGTGTATGAAGCAGATCAATCATGAATTTACTCAGGTTCTATGCTCAACATACACAAACAGGTGTTCAAACGTAACATCAATGCTTCAATCAATTGTCGGTTGTCAAGTCAGGTTCAACAATACATTTTCATAACTTCTTGAAATTCAATTAGAGTGTCCAAGGATTCGCATTTCCACTTTCCAACAATTATTTAATAGCTTCGAAATATAATTTTTATTTTCCCAATTTCAGAAATCGATTCATCATGTCATGATTCATTATTCATTATTTCTAGCTTCATAAGCCAACTCCCTCTTACTTTGATCATCAGAGGCTCATTACCTATCAATATTACACCATCAGTATATAAAATCAAAATCAAAGTCATATCTTGGACCACTTTTTAAGTAGAGGTTTGGATCGACACATCATCTTGGCTTCACCAGATAATTGTCAATGCAAACATATCAAGATCGAGCAGTTTTCATCATACAATTCTTTCTGTAGTCATAACACTTGACCATAGCAATATTTGTAGCCTTACACAAATCAATATTATGCAATCAAATCAACTACGTCAGCTTATCAAAGTTTAGATGCCAAATCATAACTAATATCAATATTTTCAATATCACAGTATTAATTCTTTAGACCAGGTGACAAGTAGAACTTTCATTTTTTGTCATGTCAACAAGACGTCATCAAGTCATCCTCATGATCATAATATAAGTCACTAGATGCAAATGCATACACCAAGAATAAGTCATGTAGGTTCCATCCATTTATTGTGAGATTTCTTCATATTGAATCACAACTTTTTATACTTCAACTAATGTGTCACAACTAATGATGTCAACACATAATATCGATATAAATCACCGAAAGTCATTATGCCCATATAGCATTGTCATCAAGGAAAATCAACATTCATCAAATTAGTCATTAGATCAAATCCTAAATTTGCTATCATAGTGAGATCTATAGCCCAAAACATATCAAGTCCAAGTTATAAATCATTATCAAGCATCATGTCAAAACTCCAAACACTGCTCATCTATATCAATTAGCCAAATCATGTCAAACTCTTGCAACTGTTATCAAATATTGTCATACACTAGCCTCAATGGATAAATCACAATATGCATATCCCAGTCACCTGCAAACACAAGTTTAGTCAACATATTCACATTATAGTAAAACATTCAAACTTCCTTGCTCATAGAACTTTTTGTTGTCTGTTCCATGTCTGTAGGACTAACATCCTTCAAGGGGACATCTGATTTCATGCACAAAACTTCATTTTTGTGTCTTGCAGGCATAACCACACCCATAGGCCTTATTCTGTGTGGTCGATAGGCTACAGTCACATCCTTGACCTTACTTACGTGCAGATGAGATGCTACAGTCGCACCTGTAAGTTTGCTTACGTGCGACTAAGGCTTAGAGTAAGGGAAAACTCTCTCTTCTCATATTAGAACTCTATTGTAAACCAACAATATCATATATTTATCTATTCATGTCCTTAAATCATACTTCAACAGTGAATAATATACATATAATGCAAATGATAATGATAATGGGAGTAAGAATCTTATGGAGATATTCTCCTCTTAATGGGAATCGACTTTAGTCATCTTCATTCATTCCATCAACCTATCTATAATGTTATCATGCATCAGTAGATTTGTTAGATCATAAAGTCAGACTATATCATATATTTATCATGATCATATCATGTTAGCATCAACTAATTCACCATTACATCATGACATCAATCTTTCATCAAGGGTTAGTGTCAAATAGCTAATAGGAGTATACTTCAAGAGTCATGATCACAACATTACTTCTTTGTCACATAACTCAATCCATCAAGTCAGGGCATTCAATTTTACCATATTCCATAATTACTAAACACATCAAAACATAACCATGGTCAACAAAAGATCTTGAATATCAATCTCATTGTTATACTTCTATCATCATGGCTACCATGATTTTCACAAACAATATCAATAGTGTCAAGTTACCATCTATTAGAATCAAGGTGCTAGCCTTCTTTATGGGATCAAGATATTCAAAATGATAAATGTTAGCTAAACATAAAGTATAACACTATACCAAACATCAATATTAAGTAGATTCATAGAATCAAGAAGCTCATCATGTCTAAAAAGTAAGATACTTGTTCACTACCAAGTGCATCATTTCGTTATAAGAATCATGAATCCAAGTCATTTTCATATGCATGAACCATTTGTGAAGGAGACATTCTCACCATACCTTAGGGCTTACCTTGTCATCAATATTGCAGTTGAAACATAACACCATACATACCTTGTAGTGTTTAGATACTCGTGCACCTTCTTAGCTAGTAACACTTTGTCACCTTTTCATTAGGTGCCTCATTACGTTTTCCAACACTAGTTCTTATCTTCCTGTACTAGCCATGATATTCAAGATGGATCCACTTATCATAGCTCATAAGGAGGCTAGAAGCATCCAAATACTTAAATATACATTCAGGAAGCATAAGTAATAATCAAAACAATAATTAGATCAATAAGTCAAAAGTAAGATATAAAGGAGCATCACAAGTCGGAAAGTATTTATCTTGAATAAGAGGTGATCATATCCCTCTTGAACAAGACTTCAAGAGCCATCACTATCTATTGTCCATTTGAAAATATTTCCTTCACTATTTCAACCAACTTTATCAGCAACCAAGACTAATAGAGACTATCTCATCTAGGGCTTCATCAATTCTGACACAAGTGCTTGAGCATCTTCACATTGACCCTGCTAGGGTTTCTAGATTTCATGTCTCAAATATTTTCCATAAACCAGGGTTTCTCTCAAACCCTTATAATATTCGTCAAACCCTAATACACAAATTTCCTAGGGTTTCCTTCAAACCATAGAATTCTTTTAAGTCTCCTCCATCCTCTCTTGCTTCCATCAATTGTCATCATAGAGGTGATCTCCGTGACTTTTCTTCAGCCTAGCTCTGATACCATGTTAATTTTCCTTAGGGCTATATTGTTCTTTTCTTTGATAATTGCATTTATTCATTAGCACATTACATTCACCCCATACCATCATAACATTATTCAAATTTACATCATTATTCAGCAGCATGTGAAACTATATAGAACGAACAATATCATCATCATCAATTCAGGAGAACATAAAGGAGCAATAGAAGAAAAGTGTTCACACATAGAGACACCAGGGTTGGTTGGAGGCTAGGGAAAAACCCACTATGGGGAAAACCATTTCAAATTCTTATTATTATTAGATTGTCATCGAATGATTCAACAAAAGAGAGTACAATGATCCATATCTTCATCCATACAACTATCCAGCGAAAACAACTACATAATATACATGAAATGAACCCAACAATTGCTTATACTAAAAACTTTGATTCTGAAGCCTGTAATGAACTTCCCTTGTCTGCGGTCAACAATGGAACACTGCGTGAGCGAAATCCTTAGAAAACTGAAATTTCATCATTTAGGCCCCGGTCGCACAGAGGAGGAGTCATGCATGTGACTAGAAAGGTCCATTCACTCCTTTGAACTTGTAAGTCGGCGACTATGGTCGAATTCGACCTTTGGAGAGTCTGCGACTGTGATTCTGAAACCCTAGATGTCAGTTGCATGTAGGACAAGTTGTGTGTGCGATTGAGATGATTTTGTCGCATGGATGAGTCAGTTAGCGAGCCACTGTGGTCGAATTCTTCATGTGTCATGCCTACGACTGAGACCCAAACCCTAAAACAGAGATGTGAGCTTTAAACCCTGCAATTTCATCTTCGAGCGAACCCATTCCTCCACGAATGCACCTCGTACCTGTACGTGCCAAAAACCAAGATAGAAGAGTGTCTTATCAATATTTCCAAATGAGGTAGAGGTCACTTGTATTTATAGCCTTCCAATGGTATCCACTTTGCTTTAGGGTCGAACTAATCAAATATGCACATGTGGGCTTCTAATTCAAAAGTACGCTTTCCCCTATTCGTTTTGAGTGATCTTTAGGTCGATTTTGGTCCTCTTGAAAAGAGGAATTCAATGAAATCATTATATCCATCAAGTGAGTTTTCCAAAGTGGAATTTCACCGTAGTTTCATATTTTAACAAAGACAACATTTCAAACAAGGTATGGACATTATAAATTTGTAATTGTGCCCTTTGGACCCACTAATTCATACATTACTTTTATATGATTGATGATAAATGTACTACGTCCTTACTTGGACAAGTTTGCAAAGGTATTTGTTGATGATATATTAGTTTACTCAAAAACCAAGGAGAAGCACAAAGAACACCTAGTTTTGGTGTTACAATTGCTAGGAGTACAAATTATATGCAAATATCAACAAACGTGAGTTCTTCTAGTCTCAAATTCAATATTTGGGACATATTGTCTCAAAGGAGGAAGTGGTTGTTGACCGAGAGAAGATTAAAGCCATCATGGATTGGCCAACACTAAGAAATGTCGCTAAGATTAGATCATTTATGGCCCTGGAAAATTATTACAGGAGATTCATCAACAAATTCTCTAAGATTGGTTACACAATCACAACATTGCAAAAGAAGGGGAAGAAATTTGAATGGACATTTGAATGTGTTGCAACCTTTGAGCAGCTAATAAATTACTTACTCATGCACTAGTGTTAAGAATAGCAAACCTAGACAAATATTTTGTGAATTTCACAAATGCCTACAAGGAAGGACCTAGATAAATATTCATGCAAAGCATCCAAGCAGTATGTTGTGAGTCAAGGAAGTTAAATGAGCACAAGAAAAATCACGTGAAACATGATTTAGAGATGGATTCCATCATTCATGCATCGAAGATGTTGAGACATTATCTCCTTGGGAGGAAATTCACTTTCATGATAGAGAATTGAGGTCTAAAATATTTATTTGACCAACCAAAGTTAAATATTATACGAACTAGATTTGGCCACAATTGGTGAGTTTGATTTCGAGATCGAGTACATCATAGCAAGGAAAATAAAGTTTTCGATGCACTTAGCAGGAGGTTATGACTATGTCAGGGATCAGCCATAAGTTCTTATGGAACTGGTCTCCAAGAAACAATCAAAATTGTGGGACAACAAGATGAAAAATATCAGCGATTAAAAGAAAATCTTTAGAAAGGGTCTAAACGTGAGAAAGATAAGAGATTTTGTCTCATACAGGATGGACTAATTAGATTCAAAAATAGAATCTATGAGCTAAATGAGAGCAACTTATAGAATCTCATATTGAAAGAATTTCATACAAAACCATATTCTAGCCACTCAGGCTATCAAAAGACATTAACAACCATCAATTTTTTTTATTATTGACTCGATTTAAAAGGGGAAGTGACTAACTTTATTTCTAAATACCTGGAATGCTAGTAAGTGATGGAAAAATGCAAGCACCCAACTGGATTATTACAAACTATCCCCATTCCATAATGGAAATAGGAAGTAATTTCAATGGATTTCATTACAAGGTTGCCATGGAAATCCAAGCAACATGATGCCATCATGGTCATGGTAGACAAATTGAGCAAGATTTCTCACATTGTGCCCATTAAATTGACTTACATATTCAGTGATGTGGCCCAAGTTTTTATAAAATAAGTTGTGAGGTTGCATGGAATACCCAAAAAAATCATCTCAGACTGAAATCCAAAGTTTACTTCAAAGTTTTGGAAGAAATTATTTACAACCCTCAAGACAGAGTTGGCATTCAGCTTGGTATACCATCCATAAATAGATGGGTAGACCAAGAGGAAAAACAAAATACTGGAAGACATGCTTAGATTGTATGTTATGCACCAGACGAGGAAGTGGGAAGAGTTTCTTCCACTTGTGGAGTTTTCCTACAATAATGGTAATCAAGAAGTCTTGAAAATAAGTTCCTTTGAGGCTCTCTACGAGAGAAGGTGTAATACTCCTATTTTCCAAAGTGATCCAGTGAATAGGTTCTTCATTGGGCATGATATGCTCAGAGAAATGTATGTTATCCACCAGACGAGGAAGTGGGAATAGTTTATTCCACTTGTAGAGTTTGCCTACAACAATGGTAACCAAGAATCCTTGAAAATAAGTCCTTTTGAGGCTCTCTACGGGAGAAGGTGTAATACTCGTATTAGACGGAGTGATCTAGTAAATAGGGTCTTCATTGGGCATGATATGCTCAAAGAAATGGAGCAAGAAATGGTGACCATCAAGCAGAATTTAAAGGTGGCCCAAGATAGGAAGAAAAACTACGGGGACCATTATAGAATGCACAAAGAGTTTAAAGTTCGGGAGCATTTTTATTTGCGAGTTAGAACCAAGAGAAGCTCTCTAAAAACAGAGTCATGTGCCAAGTTGGTGCCATGTTTTTGTGGGGCTATTTCAAGTTCTTGAAAGGATAGGACCAATAGCCTATAAGTTGGCCTTACCACCAACAATAAAGGTTCATAATGTTTTTCATGTTTCTTTACTCAAAAAGTATGTACAGGATGCTAATCATGTGATTGATTGGTCAATGTTACAAGTAGAATCAAAGGGAGAGTTTCAATTGGAACCTCTATGCATCTTAAATCAGAGACAAGTCGCACTCCATAATCGAGTAATTGAGCAAGCCAAAGTGCATTAGAAACACTTTGGGCCCAAGGAAGACACATGCGATATGGCTAACCATATGCAGGAAACATACCCATTTTTTATTGTCAGTTAAGCCAAGTAAATAATTTTATAAATGATTGTACATAGTTTTGTGTATAAAGATCACAATGGTTTTGTGCTTGGTTAAAGCACGGTTGTATTTGTGTTCGAGTATAGAACCCCGAGGAAGGTGTTCCTCCAAGGTGGTGGGGTTTGTGACAAAAATTTTGGTTAACCACGTCCCTGATTGTAAATATTGTGATTATTTGTTGTAATTAACTAAGGTTGGGACAAGGATTTCAGAGCTTGGGGAGGGAGATTGTTGGGAAATTAGAAGAGGCTTGATTATTTAATGACAATGATGGGAGGATAACTAATATGCCTGTTATCACCCCAAGAAACTCTCCTAGGTTGTAGCTCGAAGATGCTCGGGAACATTACAAACTCAACTCGATGTTGGAAATGTATGAATGGAAGGAATGATGCTTGTTCAAGCCAGATAACCACTTCTACTTTGCTTGAATCCAGACATGCGCGAACACCCCCAGACTACAAGGCTTTAGACCACCAAGTACTCACAGTTCAGAGATTGGGTAAATACGGAGAATACTGATCACACCAGCAGATGCAGAAGACCTTGTGATGGCCGGCTGCAACCAGTAAAGAGGTCTGCAAATCTAATTCCCTAGTGCACAGACAGGATGACAGCTCTCTGCCACTAAGTGAAAAGAAACATGATTAACACATTCACTAATACATGCAAGATTTAAACACAGAGGTAGAATGATAGCTCCTCTAATGCTATACACCAAGAGTTCAGGAAAACTGCATATCAGGCACAGCCTAGAACAGAAGAAGAATGGAAAGTGATCAATTAACAACAAAAAAAGTTTGTATTAGCTGAAAATGAAGACGAGGCACTGCAAGTATCAAAGTAGTTACAGTTTCTAGAAGTTGAACCTTACATCAAAACAACAACCATCAACCCTGATTACATCTTGTTTCTGGATATATATAGAATTTGGATACAAAAGAACTTGGTCGTTCTAAGTATGGGGAGGTCATAATCGACCACCAACCGCTTTAACTGCCTAATGGAGTCTCTGGTGCGATTTGCCTGCTTCAGTGAACAAATCCGATCTTCTCAGGTGCTCTGTTGTCCTTCTCGGGAAGGTGGAGTGTCATATGGGATGAAGTCTCATAAATGTTAAATGCATTTACCTGATCGAGTTCTATCCTTTTTCTTCTCAGCCCTACTATCTCTTGAATGCGGTGGTTGAGAAGGAAAAGCACCAGGTACCGGTAGACGGTCGTCTTCGTCCTTCGGGCGCACGAAACGGGTCAAGGACGTGTATGGCTTGGCGAGTGTACGAGCAAGATGGAAGAGGGAGATCCGTTGTCAGATCAAGCAGATAGACGATAGGGATCGCTCGACGGAGGGTATCAGGAGATACGGAGGCGGAGTGAGCGCGAGCCGTTGGATCTCGGGAGGGCAGAGCCAACGGTCATCGAACGGAGGAGACGCGCGGGAGTTAACGTGTAGGGACAGAGGATGGGCGGTAAATGGTATTTCCCGCACCACCATTGACAGTCGGGCAGTAAAGGTACAATGGCGCGCGATCCCATTCAACGTGTGACGCGTGGCGACGAGGAGCGGGTGAAAACACTTTTCATCGCGAGTTAACGTGTCGTTGGTTCGTGGGAGTGGGGGAAGCGAACGCCGTCCGATCACGGTGGAGATGATCGGACGGCGGGGGGTTGATCGCACGGGTTTTCGTCGGATGTGACAGGGAAAGAGCTTGTGAAGGCATGCGGTCATGTGAACACAGTTATATGATGGTTTAAGCTCCGCGCTCGGGGGCCTGGGGGAGCATGGGTTTATACAGGGTTTTAGAGGTAAAACGGAGGTAGCGGGGGTTATGAGAGTGTAAGCGGCGTGAAGGAGAAGGAGGAAGATGACCGGTGCGAGTCCTCTTTGAGTGTAAACAACACAGCCAGCCCTGTATTTGACCCTCAAAATGTCAAGGTATGTGGCAGCGCTAACACTGGCTCCTTTTGGGGATGAGATCCTCCCTGTGAGGTCTCTAGAACTACAGAGCCTTTCCTATGAAAACAAATTAGCAAAATTTCCTAGTGTTCCATTGGGCATGGAGTCTAACTGAACCTATACTAAAACAACATATTTACAATTTTAAGGCCAAAAGACCTTAAATAACATAAATTTTCAGAAAACGCCCATTAACTGGGCCATCAAAAAATGTTTCCCCTTCCATACTTTGCAGCATGAAAGTATTGTTCCCTTGGATCTGGGAGATGATAAAAGGCCCTGTCCAAAAAGCATCAAACTTCCCATGGTTGCCTTTCTTCTCTTTCAGGGCATCCCACTTAAGAACTAAGTCCCCAACCTGAAAACTATTTGTTTTGGTCATTCTGTCAAAAACTTCCTTAATTCTCTGTTGATGCGTTGCTGACCTTTCAACCAGTTGTTCTCTGATTTGATGTACCTATGCTAAATCAGTGATCCTTTTTGCCATGTATTCTTCCTCATCCTGCTCTTCTTGCAAGAATTTTTCCACTAGGAGGGTTAACTGAATCGAGAATACAGCTTCAGTGCCATATACCAGCTTGAATGGATAATTCCCTGTGGATTTATTGGTGGTCACTCTGTCAGCCCATAGTGCATATTTGAGCTTAGAATCCCAATTCTTTTTGTTATCTTCCAATAGCTTTTTAATTATCCTTATAAGACTTTTGTTGGAAGATTCTACGAGACCATTGCCTTGAGCGTAAGATGAGGTGGAATGAACCAGCTTAATGTCCATTGAGTCACACATGTCCACCAATTCTTTTGCCCTGAAGGTTGTTGCATTGTCTATGATCAATTTATGTGGACAACCAAATCTAGTCAAGATATTCTCTGTCAAGAACCTCATGACCACATGATGATCAACCTTTCTGGAAGGGATTGCTTCAATCCATTTAGCGAAGTAATCTGTGGCTACTAATATCCATCTGTGTTGGCCACTGAAATGTGGATTGATTTCTCCAATGAAATCCAAGCTCCACTACTGAAAAGGGCCACTAGAATGTATGGTTTAAGGGCAAGGACTTCAATTGTTGTTTTCCTTCAAATCTTTGGCACATGTCACATGATTTAACAAATGAAAAGACATCAGCAAACAAGGTGGGCCAATAGTATCCAGCTCTGAGGATTTTGTGAGCTGTAGTTTTCCAATAATGATTCCCTCCACACAGGCTGGAATGAAATTGTTGCATGACTTCAATGGATTGTTCTTTGTCCAGACACCTCAAAAAAAATTTGGAGGGGTCCCTCCAGTAGAGCAGATTTTCATGGATGCAATATCTAGCTGCCCTGAGCTTAATAGTTCTAGTTTGGCTTGAACTAAGACCTAGAAGAACTTCTAGCATCAACAAGAATTGAGCTATTGCAAAGTACCAATCACAAGAAGCTAAATTTTCTGCCAATGACTGATTTTTCCCTAGTTCAGTTGTTTCTTCTTCTGTCTGACCATTCCCTGAAATCATGCTCATGAGATTTATGTCCAGCGTTCTGCAATTTTCTTCTGCCATCAGTTTGGCAAGGCCCTAACCTCTAACCAGTTTGGTGGGCTTCAATTCTATGTTAAATTCAATCAGCTTTGCAATCCATTTAGCCCTTCTTCCATCAGCATCAGGCTGCGTTAGAACATATTTTATTGAAGCAGAGGGTACATATGCAATTATCTTGGAATGCAGAATGTAAATTCTGAAAGCTTTCAAAGACTTGATAAGAACATATGCATGTTTTTCAATGATATCATACTTTAGCTCAGCATCCCTTAATGTTTTGCTAAAAAAAACACTGGATGCTCTGAGCCTTCTTCATCTGCTTGCAATAGAACTACTGCAAAGGTGTCTTCAGAGGCAAATGAAAATATATATGGAACTCCTTGCTGTAATCTGGAATTTTTAAAATGGGAGCTTCCACTATAGCTTTCTTAATGGACTCAAAGGATCTTTTTGCTGCATCAGTCCATTTTATCTCTGACCCCTTTCTCAACATGGAGGTAATGTGCTTTACAAGTTTTGAAAAATTAGGAATAAACCTCTATACAAAATTTATCTTGCCCACAAAGGACTACATATCCTTCTTTGATCTCGGGACAGACAAAGTCCATATTTCTCTTACTCTTTCTGGGTCAATTCTGACACTTGCAGCAAAAACAACATGCCCTAACAGCTTTCCCTCCTCTAAAGCAAACTGTGACTTTTTAGGATTGAATGAAATCCCAAACCTTCTGCAATTCAGGAACACCCTTTTCAGATGCTGCAAATGGTCTTGATGGCCGCTGGAGTATATTGTTATATCATCAAGGTAAACAAGGACAAATTTATCCTTCTCTCTCACAAATGCTATATCCATAGCTCTCTGAAAGGTGGCTCCAGCATTCATCAACCCAAAAGGCATCTTAGAATACATAAAAGTGCCCCAAGGAGTGGTGAATGCAGTCTTCTCTTGGTCATCTGGATGTACAGCAACCTGATTATACCCTGAAAATCCATCCAGAAAAGACATCACTTTGGCCCCTGAGACCTTCTGCAGCAAATGCTCCATCTTGGGTAGAGGATAATTGTCTTTTTTAGAGCATTTGTTTAAGTTTTTGAAATCAACGCAAAGCTTGATTTCTCCACTCTTCTTCCTCACCACTACCAAATTGGCTACCCATTTTGAATATCTGAGGGGGACTATGATTTTGGCAGCCAGTAACTTCTTTATTTCTTTTTCAATCAAAAGGAGGAGCAAAGGATTTATGGGCCTCAACTTCTACTTAAAAGGGATGGTGTCTTTCTCTAAAGGGATTTTATGCTGAATGATCTTTTTTTCATAAGTTTTCAGGTCACTATATTCCCAGGCAAAGACATCAGCAAATTGCTTCATTAAATCGCAGTATTCAACACTATGGGCAGTAGATAGATGAGTGGACAGATTTATGTATCTGGGCTGATCTGGACTCCCTATATTATGCTTACAGATTGTAGATTGGTATTCTTTTTGGGCAGCCTTATAAGGCACGTCATTTTGGTCAAACAACTTTTTTAATGGAACTAGACCCTTAGGTATATGATCGTTGGGCAGTTGGACAATGCTATCTTTACCAATTCTGTTTCTAAGCCGAGACTGGGGATTTTCTTGCAAGGCTTCATTCTCTTGGTCAATTTTTATTTCAGAAAATTCATCAATGACTTGCAGAAACCTATTCACTTCATCATCATCTTCAAAAAATTTCCAATGCCAGACATTATCAGGCAAGGATGATCTCTATTTCAACTGGACTTCATAAACTAGTTTGAGAGGCAGGGGAGGGATAAACATGCTAGCAGACACAGTAAGGGAATCAACAAGCTGATTTTTTACTCTAGGGATATATGAGATACAAAGATTATCAAAAGAATCTTTAAGTCTCCATACCTCATCTCTGTATGCTTTCAGCCTTGGGTGCTTTTCTTGGAATGTTTTATTCACTTGCTGAATGATAAGATCAGCATCTCCAAACACTTTTATGTCCCTGATTCCTCTGTCTTTAGCTGCATTAAGACCCAATATCAGAGCCTCATACTCTGCTATATTGTTCGTGACTTGAAAGACTAGCTTAAAAGACAGATGAGTGCTTTCCTGTTTTGGAGATATCAACACCACCCCTGCTCCTGCAGTTTCCCTAGAGCATGCTCCATCAAAGAACATCTCCCAAACCTGACTTCCTTGCTCTCCCTCAACCTGATTCACTGGTTTCTTGATCTGCATTGAAGCCTTCTGGGATTCTTCAATTTGGAGAATACAAGCTCCAAATTCAGTGTCCACGACATAGATAGGATGATTAGAAGGACTCTTCTCATCACTGATGATGTAGGCCAGTTGTGCTGCTCTGTACAATCCCCTTCTTTCCCCTCCAAAAACTGGGACAGTGGCATACGATAAATCATTTTGTAGTGTCCCACCTAGTCTCTTAATCCACCCTCTGGATAGTAGCATGCCAAACTTAGGAGGGACATCTGCTACCACAATATCCATGATCATGCTCTTCATGGGAAACTAAGTGAGTGTAATGGCCAGATCTTTGATTAATCCTAGGTATTTTACCTTTTTTGAATCAAATGAGAATAAGTCATGATATGGTCTAGTGATATCAAGGCTTAACTCTTCCATGACAGCTTTAAGCATCAAATTGTGGCTGGCCCCCATGTCTAGCAAGCAATTGTGGAGGATTTTGTCATGAATGGTCAAGGAGACATAAAATGATAGAAAATTATCATCAGCAAGTTTAGTCATCGGGCTAAGCACAACTGCATGCTTATCATCTTGCAAATTGACACAGTCAGTGGAGGTTTGTGTGCCTTTCAACTCAAGAGCCTCAAGGATAGGTTTTCTAAAAACTTCACTCTTTGCTAATTCTATCAGAGGTGCAGATATTTTTAACTTCTAGACTTCTGACTCAAAACTGAAAGGGGAAGGGGACTTATCAGGACCTCTTACCTCTTGTGTTGGTGCTTTGAGGATGACTGGATTAGCTGTTGGCTTCTTCTGTCTGATATTTTGTTGCTCTGTTTGGATAGCAGCTCTTGGGGCAGGGCTCTCCTTGACATTGTTTGCTTTTGACCTCAGATTGTATCTTTGTTGTTCGCCAGTCTGCAGAATAGCCTCTCTGTCCCACTCTTGACTGGTTTGGTCCTGTAGTAATGATTCTTCATACGCAACCAATGTCAAAAAGGCAGCACTGCCTTTGTCTTCCATGCAATGGATTTCATCCTCTTCTTCAAACCGCTCCTCCTCCATGACTACGTTCTGGAAAGGAGCCTTAACCTTTTGTTTTTCATTTGCATCTTTACCCCTTTGAATGATTTGCAACTGTTCATTTGCTCTTCTGAATGGATTTGTATTTCTTGGAGCAAATGTGTTTTGAAACCTTGCTTTCCCAGAAATGTACTCAACTTTCAGCTTAGATATCTCAGCAGCCAATGACTCTATCATTTTAGTCATTTTATCTAATTTGGGTTCTGGAGATGAAGCAGAGGAAGAAGAAACCTCACCTCTCTGCCTTCTTCTATCAGCATGACTTTTAAACTTTTCTGCAGCCATGATATTAGATTCAACCTCTAGGGCTGCATCTTGCATATCAGCGAGAGTGGCACATCTTCTTTCTCTCAAAAGCAGGCAGAAATCCGAGTCAAAAGCATTGGCATAAGTGAATTTGGCAGAGGTGGGGGTAGGCTTTACTTCAGCTGGTATCTTACTATACATACGATTAAATCTTTTATTAAAATCAGGCAATGATTCTCCATTTTCCCTCTTCAGGTTTCCAAACTTCGTATGGTAATAGAGCAAATCTTTCCTATCCCCCCATTGTTTCAGGAATGCATCATCGAATGCTTCGATATCTGCTATGGACCTATGGGGCAGTTCTCTGAACTATTTTCTAGCCTCTCCATCAAGGCTTTGGACAAACACTCTCATCCACATATCATCTTCACTGATATCTAAGTTATCAGCGTAACTATGAAAAGACTCAAGGTGTTCTTCAGCTATTTCTCCCTCTATACCAGTGAATTTGGGCATATATTTCTGATATTCTCCTGCAGGCATGGCATTCAAAGGAACAGACAAGACCAAGGGTCCATACCTAGCAGCTATGATTCTTTCCATCTTTGTGGGAGCTTGCTGACCTGCCATTACTGGAATAGGTGGAAGGATACTGGCAAATTGAATGGTAGGGAGTAATGAAATAGATGACAGACACAAAGGAATGTGATGGACTATATGGGAGGCTTTCTTTGGACTGAGATCCAAAGGGGAACTAACTGAACAAGGAGCTTTATGAATCTCTGAAGGTATTTATTTACTAACAATGCTAGGCTCCAAATCTTCAAACTATATGTCCTCAGCTATAACCTTCTCTTTCAGAGATGCATAAGTTTTCTCAGGCTTACCTGATCCTGATGCTCCTTTCTGTGTTGTTTTCCCTCGCTTAGCAATCTTCTCAGGGTCAGGCACTGGGTTAGTTGGTGATTTCTGAGGATTTCTCCGGGTATGCCTCACAAACCGAGCCAGAATTGTAATGCAGAGTCGCCACTAGGTTGGTTCTCTAGTAGAGTCGCCGGATAGATGATTACAACCATAAATGTGTCTAGACTTTGTCTATCACAAATCGTGGAACTGTGTCATTCTCCCAGGGAAGTTAAGCTTCAATCTCCTCCCCAGCAACGACACCAATTAATGTTATCACCCCAAGAAACTCTCCTAGGTTGTAGCTCGGAGATGCTCGGGAACATTACAAACTCAACTCGATGTTGGAAATGGATGAATGGAAGGAATGATGCTTGTTCAAGCTAGATAACCACTTCTACTTTGCTTGATTCCAGACATGCATGAACACCCCCAGACTACAAGGCTTTAGACCACCAAGTACTCACAGTTCAGAGATTGGGTGAATACGGAGAATACTGATCACACCAGCAGATGCACAAGTCCTTGTGATGGCCGGCTGCAACCAGTAAAGAGGTCTACAAATCTAATTCCCTAGTTCACAGACAGGATGACAGCTCTCTGTCACTAAGTGAAAAGAAACCTGATTAACACATTCACTGATACATGCAAGATTTAAACACAGAGGTAGGATGACAACTCCTCTAATGCTATACACCAAGAGTTCAGGAAAACTGCATATCAGGCACAGCCTAGAACAGAAGAAGAATGGAAAGTGAGCAATTAACAGCAAAAGAATCTTCTATTAGCTGAAAATGAAGACGAGACGCTGCAAGTATCAAAGCAGTTATAGTCTCTAGAAGTTGAACCTTACATCAAAACAACAACCATCAACCCTGATTACATCTTGTTTCTGGATATATATAGAATTTGAATACAAAAGCACTTGGCCATTCTAAGTATGGGGAGGTCATAATCGACCACCAACCGCTTTAACTACCTGATGGAGTCTCTGGTGCAATTTATCTGCTTCAGTGAACAAATCCAATCTTCTCAGGTGCTCTGCTGTCCTTCTCGGGCAGGTGGAGTGTCATATGGGATGAAGTCCCATAATTGTTAAATGCATTTACCTGATCAAGTTCTGTCATTTTTCTTCTCAACCCTACTATCTCTTGAATGCAGTGGTTGAGGAGGAAAAGCACCAGGTACCGGTAGACAATCGTCTTCATCCTTCGGGTGCACGGAACGGCTCAAGGACGTGTATGGCTTAACGAGTGTATGAGCAGGACAGAGGAGGGAAATCAGTCGTCGGATCAAGCGGATAGACGGTGAGGATCGCTCAGCAGAGGGTATCAGGAAATACGAAAGCGGAGTGAGCGCGGGCCGTTAGATCTCGGGAGGGCAGATCCAACGGTCATCGAACGGAGGAGACGCGCAGGAGTTAACAAGCGAGGACGGAGGATGGGCGGTAAATGGTATTGCCCGCACCACTGTTGACAATCAGGCGGTAAAGGTACAATGGCGTGCGATCCCATTAAACGTGAGACGCGTGGCGACAGGGAGCAGGCGAAAACACTTTTCATCGCGAGTTAAGGTGCCATTGGTTCGCGGGAGCGGGGGAAGCGAATGTCGTCCGATCGCAGCGGAGATGATCGGACAGCGGGGGGTTGATCGCATGGGTTTTCGTCGGATGTGACAGGGAAAGAGCTTGTGAAGGCGCGAGGTCGTGTGAACACAGTTATATGATGGTTTAAGCTCCACGCTCAGGGGCCTGGGGGAGCATGGGTTTATACATGGTTTTAGAGGTAAAATGGAGGTAGCAAGGGTTATGAGGGTGCAAGCAGCGTGAAGGAGAAGGAGGAAGGTGACCAGTGCAAGTCCTCTTTGAGCGTAAACAACACGGCCAGGCCTGTATTTGACCCTCAAAATGTCAAAGTATGTGGCAGAGCTAACAATGCCTTATATGGGATGACTACACCATTGATTTCAGTTGGGGAAGAAAGGACAAAGGCCGTACCTCCCTTGGAAAAATTCACAAGTAAAAAGGGACAAGACCGTGAAGGTGGGTTGCATTGGCAAAGAGGTTGGCTTTTGCAAGTGCACGACCATGTAACCGTATACGATTGCAACAGAAGTAGAGAGAGGGGATAACATTGAAGAGAGAGTATGGCCTAGCATATTTGAAAGGTTGGGAAAAAGAAAAACATAAGGCTCATTCACGTCAGAGGGAGATTAGGCATCCTAGGAAAAAAAATGTTGAGAGAGTTCAAAGGAGGAGATCTCTCTAGTGGTAGCTAGCCGAGGAAACCCAAGAGGGCTTTCTGGATGAGAATCATAGAGCAATGGCTTGCGTCTGAGGTCGATAAAACCACTGGAACTAGCTGGTTGAGAACTACTGGTGGTAAGGGGCACTCCAAGACTAGTTGGGATGATAACGCCTTTGTAACCTGAGGATGAGAACACAGGTATAACACAACTGAGAGGTCCATGGGAAGACACGCTCTCATCCTTACCGTAGTAACACGACTAATAATCCTCCCTTAATACTTTTGTAATTTAAACATAGACTCTTTGTGCTTGCAAGAACCCCTGCATTGATGTTGATTAGGTTAAAGGCCTCTATGGTGTAAAAGCTATGAGTTGTTGAGAACACCTGGGAAAAGAAAACTTTGTTCATGATATGTGAGTGACAATTAAGAGCTCCTAACTAAGCACTTTGTCTCAAGCTCTAAAATCTAGCTCAGGGGTGATTGGTTGCAAGAAAGGTTGCAGTGCAGGCTGAAGTTCCAATCTCAGTTGTCAGGTTATTCATTATAAGATAAGTGCTCACCTATGTCTTGTGCATTAAATATTGAATAGTACATATATGTTTATTTTGTCAATTCAATGCTTATGCTAATTATGAGGGATGTGATTTCCTATATGAATATGGAATGTTGATTTCCTGCGTAAGTTTTGAAGAATGGATGATTCTTGTATTTGTTTTATGATCTTGAATTTCACTCATTTCTAGTTCTAATCTAAGTATGAATCTCAGTGTTAATATGAGCCTGAAAATCAGTCCAAATTACCTAAGTATGAAAGATATGGGTAAATCTCTATTATTAACTAAGTTAATGTGTTGAAATGATTGGTGTAACAGACTTGTATGTGTGTGTGTGTGAATGTTGTAAAGCTCAGGAGAGATGGGCTTATGTATTTACACCTATACATTGCAAACCTCAAGAGAGGTAGTTCTTATATAAAATATAAGCTTTGGAGGGATAACCCTATCAATGGTATGTCGCAGGTTGTAAGCATTTATATGTGTGCATGTCCTTATATGTGAGCATTAAAGCTCAAGAGAGATAGATCCTTCCATATATTACAAGCTCAGGAGGGAGTTGTGCAAAGCAAAGAAATTAAGTGTTGGAGCGCACTTGGCCACCATAAACCCACATACATATGTTAACGTTGGGTGACGACCGATTTACGTTTGGAGATAGAGAGAAGTGGATGGTAAGAGACGGAGATAAATTCTCAGCTCAGGACCTTGGAGATTTTCGAATGTGCGCACAATTAGTTTTGGGCGAGAGACATAGGCCAAGATGGAAGGCTTACCCGTTAAGAAATGACAAAAGTTTTTGTCTCAGGCCTCAAGGCCAGCGAAACCACAAAAACACAAAAAGTATTTTATAATGGGGAATCATATTTTTGCAAGGGCATAGGACCCTATTGGGACCCTAGCCATGTGATGTGATGACATGTACCTAGGCTGACGGGGTGCCATGGTGGCATGACACATGGAAACTAGATATGGCCTTTTGGTGGGGTCAAGTGATCCAAATTTAGGTGGCATGTGGTGCTCCCAAAGGAGGCCACGTGGATAGGATGATGTCCGCGTAACGTCCTTATGGTGGTAAAGTCACCTCGGCGGTTCAGTGGGGGTGGCAACAAGAAATGGGCAAGGTTCTATCCCAAGACAGAGAAATTTCCCATCAATCAACGTGCAAATCATCGTTAGGGTGACATCATCTCAGGCATTTCCCCTAGGCAACAAAATGAAATGGTTGAGATATGTCATAACCGGAAACCTCAATTTGCAATGCCACGAAAGGGAGTGGGGGCCATGTTATGGTGATGTGGCTTATACCATGATGGAATAACCACAAAGTTGTATGTTGATGTGGACCCGTTCGAAGATGAGATGGCATTGAAGTGAAATGCCATATGTGTACCATGTGGGGACCACGTGGGTGTGACGTGGAAAAACCCAGTGACATGGCAAGGGGTGATTGACCAAATTTTTGAATAGCCATATTACTTGATCTGAGAGTTAGATTGAGGAACAAATTATATCGCCACAGATCTCTCGATGAGTCAGACATAGTGGCGATGTTTGTTTTAACTTTGAGGAGTTTGACATATGACGAAATTTTAAGACCCCATTTCCATGACATGACTATGGAGGTCAGGTCAATGATAGTAACATCTCCTTCTACCCTTAGGATGGGCTATGTGGTGGAAGGGGGTTTGTTTTTTTTTTTTGACTTTAACAGTTAAATTGCATTGATAGTCGACAAAACAGCTGCCACGTACTTGGATAATACATTGTTGTTTGACCAAGAATTTCTTGTTACACAGAAAGGGGTTTCGCACTTTGAAACAGCAAGAGGTGTCGCCTTTGAGGTCGGACCACGATTGAAGGTGCTTGCCTTGTCTCTGCTCTGGAATCAAAAGCTTGTAATACTGCAGTTGTTAACAATGAAGACCGGTGCCCTCACGCACAACCCAAGACCACCAACCGACCTATGCCCAACTTAGGTTGAATCCTTAACGAATTACGGGATGATAATCCAATATGCTACAACAAAGCCCTCGGTGCTCATACCATAATCATCAGCAACTATAGTGCATACATAGAATGTACCCTTCATGCAATTAGATCAAACCTGGAACTTGTTGTCTACTTGTCTTCAGACATTCACTCTCTGTCAAATGCATCTAATGAGGACTGAGCTTCCAGTGCATCTAATGGGGACTGAGCTTCCAGTGCATCTAATCATTTCTGTATTGATTGCCTACCAATGGATCCAGGTGCGAATGATGGGCAAACTGTGACAGGAACAGTCGATCAGAGATTAACCTGAGAATAGCCTGTTGCAGAAGCCCATTGTTACTAGTACAGGTGCGATCCCCCAGTGCAGCAGAGTGAACAGATTTGCTGAAAGTGAAGGTCTTAAGAAGATTATGGAATGATGCAGAGAGACTCTTCAGAATTGACTGAAAGAGTTCTTTGGCTACGGGCTGAGCCAAGATTGGCTTCCAGATCAGCTTGTGAATTCAGATGTCTCAGAATATGATAAAAGGATATTTTCCGAAACTTGGCCAGAATGAATCTAATTTTCTTGAGAATGAGGACTAAGTGGATCTGCGAAGGATTCAAAAGGGAGTTCAGCGCTTGAATGATAAGTCTGGAGTCACCGAAGACCGTCAGAGAGTGAATGTTCTGATTTAGAGCCAGAGAAAGCCCCTGCCACAGAGCCAGAGCCTCAGCTCTGTTATTTGATTCGAATCCCAGACCCCAATGATACCTGAGCAAAGTAGAGCCATCAGGATTCAGAAGAACACCGCCCCCACCTGCAGCCCCAGGGTTGCCTTTAGAGGCCCCGTCGAAGAAGAGACAGTGGTCATCCAGAGCAGATCGCCACTTTATAAACTCCTGTTCTTCCAGGCGAATTTCCCACATAGCATGGAAAGAGGCCGGGGAAATAGGATTGATTTGATAATTTGGAGCAATATCTTTCAACCAAAGCTCCTCCTCACTGTCCAGAATTGCTTCATTCCTTAAAGCCGGTTTAGCATCCAAAGTCTCTCCCAAGAGTGCTTTAATTTTGGAGATAACGTTGTTTGTAGTGTAGATTTCACCCCTGAACAATCTGTTGTTCCTTTCCAACCATAACTTCCAGCAGGTGTATTTAGGGATCCACATCCAAGCAGTCTTAAGAAGGTTTTTTTATTGAGGCAGAACGAAGATAACTTGGCCCACTCGTGAAGTAGATTTGGAATATTTCTTGGCAGCTCAACCTTGTCAGCCCTTGACCTCAGAACCCCCTTCCAAACAGCGTTGGCAAAAGGGCACAACAACATCAGGTGATTAGCTGTTTCTTCCTCTGACATACACAAAGGGCATCTTGATGGCCCTTCCATTCCACATTTTCTCATATTATCTCTAGTGAGAATACTGTTGTGAGCTAACGTCCAGCAGAAGAAGTCTACTTTTGGGAGCGAAGGGAAGGCCCAAATAAAATTCCATTGCGTTGGGCCAGGAGGGACATTAGGAACAGCAATCAAACTTTTGTAACCTTCAGAAACCGAGAAAGAGCCAGAATGGGAGCCTCACCCTCTTTTATCCTTAGCTGTTGCTGAAATGGGAGATTTTCCTTGGAGTTTGTCTAAAAGTAACGAAGCTTCAATTTGCAATCGATGTGGAACCTCTCCCAGGTTCCAGCTGTCCCACCGTCTACCAGAATCCTCCGTCCAGGTGGATATGTCCCAAAGGGTTTCCATATTGTTGGACTGTAGCCAAAATTTAATATTTGCAAGGCCTTCTATATGGTTCAATGGTTGATCTCCTAGGATCTGGTCTTCCCATATTCTGATTTTTTTCCCATTACCTGGGATCCAGTAGAGATTGGAACTGAAATGCTCCAGAGCAGAGAGACAAAGCTTGAAAATTGGGGAACCTTTGGTGGTTTTTGGCGGATGATCCAAACATCTCAAACGCTGACCTTGAAAATATTTCTTCCACAGGACTTCCTTACTCCAGCTAACTTTCCCAGCTACAATATTCCACAGGATTTTAGAGCCTAGTGCGAGATTTTGTGCAGCCAAATCTCTCATTTGCAGACCTCCTTCCAGGGTTGGCCTCTTAATGGTGTCCCAATTAACTAAATGAAGTCTTCTTTCATTATTTTTCCCCCCTTCCCAAAGGAATCTCCTCAGAATACCATCCATTTTACTGAGGAAGGTTTTGGGAGCAAGTAGAATGGAGTGCTGAAAAAGAGGCATACTTATTAGAACAGATTTCATAAGAATTATTTTCCCAACAGTGTTCAGCCAGGAGGCTCCCCAGGCTTGTATTCTAAGCTTAAGCTTGTCTAAGAGGGGCATCCAGTGGGCAAATTTAGGTATGGATTTGAAGATTGGTATCCCAAGATATTTGAAGGACTCCCAGGTCTGACAAACTTTCATCTCAAGGAGCCTAGCAATGCCAGCCAGATCTTTGACCGAGCAGTTCCAGCCATAGATTGTGCTTTTTAAATAGTTTATCTTGCTGCCGGAGGCCTCCTTATAAATGTCCAATTCCTTCTTAAAAGATCTGGCCGAGTTAATGCTCGCTCCTCCAAGGAGCAGAGTATCATCGGCAAATTGGGCATGGTTTATGTCTTTAACATTATGCACCATTCTGAGGCCTGGCAGAGTTTGGACTTGTTGACAAAAGTCTAGCTGGAAACTAAGCACTGAGGCTTGAATAGCATAGAGGAGAGGGGACAGCGGACAACCTTGTCTTAATCCCCTAGATGCATTAAAAAAATCAGTAGATCGGCCATTTACCAGCGGCGCAATCCAAGGAGAGGCAATGCAGGCTTTCACCCAATTTATGAAGGTTATTGAGAAGCCCATTTTCTTCATAACAGTGAACAGGAAGTCATGCCTCACCCTGTCAAAGGCATTTGCCAGATCGAGTTTTATCACCATTCCTTTCTCTTTTCTTTGGCAACTTGAATGAACTGCCTCTTGAACCAGCACAATATTGTCCAGTATCTTTCTCCCTTTGATGAAGCCTCCTTGATTCTCCGGGATGATGTCCGGCAGAATATTCTTGAGTCGGATGGAAATGATTTTGGTAATCAGTTTATAGCTAGTATTACACAGCAAAATGGGACGGAATCTACTAAAATCTGAAGCTCCTTTCTCTTTCGGAAGCAATGCAAGGAACGCTGAATTGGTACTGCCTCTTATCTTAGAGCAAGATTGGGACTTCCTAACCATTCTCAGGAGGTCTTTATTGATAGTTGACCAGCAAGACTGAAGGAACCTAGCAGTGAACCCATCAGGCCCTGGCGCCTTATCCGGCTCCATGCAATCCAAGGCTTTCTTGAGCTCATCCGTGTTGATCGGTGCAGTCAGCATAGTGTTGACAGAGTCTTGAACACAGAGGGGGATTAGATTAATCGGATAGGCATGGGGGTCTATAGGAGGGTCAGCAGGCGTTGAATAAAGCTCTTTGAAAAAAGTGAAGGCTGCTCTCTTGATGCCTTCAAAATCTTTAACCACTGCATCTTGGGAGCGGATTTCTGATACATTTTTGAATTGCTTGCGAGCTTCGGCATGCTTATGGAAAAAACTGGTATTTTTGTCGCCGGCCTATAACCATAAGTTTATGGATTTTTGTCTCCAATACTCCTCTTTGTCCCTACTAGCTTTATGGAGGGCTTTTTGCAACTCAACTTCTTTTTGGAGCAGACTTTGGGTAACAGAAGAATCCTCCATTGATGATTGGAGGGCAGCAAGGTTTTCTAATGACTCTTTTCTCTTGGCAGCTGGAGTTTTCAGCATTTTATCCCACTCCTTGAGCCTTCTCTTAAGAGCCCGCAAATTTTCTTCCCACACAAATAAAGGGGATCCCAGGACATGCCGGTTCCAGACTTCAGAAACCATCTCATGGAAACCCTCTTGCTGAATCCACAAAGGGCTAAATCTAAAGGGAATGGGGCCAAGAAAACCATCCATGGAGAGCTCGAGACTAATGGGTTTATGATCGGAAGTGCAGTTAGGTAGAATTTTGGAAGAGGCCATTAGACCACTAGTAAGGAAGGAGGTTTGGACGAGGAATCTGTCCAAACGAGCAGCTATGTGGTTGGGACCTAACCTTTTGTTAGACCAAGTGTATTTCCCAGCTGAAGGCTTGATATCCTCCAGATCCCAACCAATCATTATATCTTCTACCCATTCTCTAGCTGGGTCCCTTATAGGAGAACCCCCTTTTTTCTCTTCAGCGGCTAGAGTAACATTCAGATCCCCTGCAATAATGATGTTTTCTGGATTGTGCAATAAAAGAAAAGACTGGAGCGAGTCCCAGCAAATTTTTTTCTCCGTTGGAGAGACCGGAGCATAAAGGTTGAACATACTTGTTGACCAGAGTCTTTGTGGAGGATCTGAGTGAAAATCCAGTGATGGCAACTTTCTTCGTGAGTCAAGCCATATTTGGAGCTGTCCCAGAAGGAGGCAATCCCACCAGAGGCGCCTCTAGCACTGACAGCTCTACTGGGGCCTTTGCGCCGGAATATTTTGCTGGATTGGAGGAGAAGAGTGTCCTCCAACTTTATCTCCTGGATGAGAAGGATTTCAGGCGAATGCAACCTCACAATGTCTTTCAGGGCATCTTCTTTCAGCCTGCTACCTAATCCTCTGCAATTCCAGGAGACATACTTCATTATTTACTGGATTGGGAAGGAGTGGCTCCTTTTGGAGCCCTATTGTGCTTGCGCCCGGATCTGGTGTTCATCATTCCTTTGAGAGTTTTCTGGGAGCCTTGGAGAACATCGAGATAAGTTTTCTCCTCTCTCTGTTTCTTCTTGGATTTCCGGCCCCTGGTCGATTTGATAGGAGTAATTTGTGAGCTGTCTGATTCGGAGTCTCTTTCTTCTGATTCTTCCCCTGAGTCAAAGGCTAGACTAATGTGCTCGTCGTTGCCTACGTTTCCCCCTTGTTCAGCCTCTGTTAGGGGGACAGTTGTTTCTTCTTCGGTTTCTTTCACTTTCTTCGACTGATCTTCAGTTTCTTCATGGTTCTCTGAGGCATCCACCTTTTCACCTGAGGAGGGGCCATCATTTGAAACTGGTATGGTCTTGGAATTGGTCTGGGGATTCCCCATTGGTCCTGATTTCTTCTGCTCATTGGGCTTTGGGACTACCTTGCCCTTTTTTATTTCTTTCCATCCTTCTTCCACTTTGTCCCCTGATGGGGCTTTGGGGCAGTTTCGTTGAAAGTGACCGTGCTCATGGCAGATTCTGCACTTAAAGGGCAGTTGCTCGTAGTCCAGCTTCTGGAAGTGGTGCCAATCTCCAACTGTAAGTTTGATGGCTTCTGGCAGACTAGCTTCCAAGTCAACTTCCACGCAGATTCTGGCGCAGGGGTATTGGCCCTTGTTATCAGCTTTGTCGATGAATCTGCCCAGTTCGTTTCTTATCTTTTGCAGGGATTGGAAGCTCCAGCAGTGTAATGGTAGGTTGGGAAGCCGGACCCAAACAGGAACCTCCTTTGGGACATCGACTGAAGGGTCGAAGTCGGGGGTCCATTTATTCAGAAAGAGACCTTGATTTCCCATGAAATATGGACCGTTTCTAAACACCAGATATCGGTCTTCCTTGGTAGTGAAAATGAAAAAACCTCTACCGACAGCATAGCAGATCACATTGTTGGGCAGCAGGGGCCTCCAATTTCGTTGAACCCATTCATCAGTCGATTTTTTTGTTTGCCAACGACCCATAAATTTCCCCACTAGACCTCTGTCAGCCAAGGCAAGAGCGATTTAGATCGGTTGATCTTCCGGCAAAGCAATTTCTGGGATTTCATCAAGCTTTTTGATGAACTTCGGGACGTCGGGATGGGAACGTTTTTTTCCTTTCTGCGATAGCAGACTACGAAAGGCCTCTGCTGTTGAAGATGGAGGAGTGGGAGAGGGCTCCACACCCCCTGGCGCACCCATGGTGGCGGGATAGTCCTGGCAGCGATCGCTGACCTAAATGAAAGCTCGCAGAGGAGCAGAGCGCACACAGTTTTTTTTGGTACCGGCGGAAGGGGGTTTGTTATAGACAATTAACATCTACACTAAAATCAATGCCTCCTTAGTTGTCCTTTCTTATGTCTTTCTCTATCAACTTGCTCTTTGTTGTTCATTTCTTTTAATATGGATCTAAACCAATTATTAAGATGGATCTAGGCTCTTTCTTGTTCATTCTATTTAATATGGATCTAGATTGATGAGTACTATAACACATAAATCAATGCACCTCATTAATAATTACTTTGTGCATACATTGAAATCATGCAACTATTAATCTAATTACTTTGAAATCAATGCAGATTTTTCATCTAGTTACATCAGATCAAAAACTAACATATTCACTAAAATCAATGCATCAAGTGAAATCAATTAAATAGGATTATAAATTAACATCTACATTGAAATAAATGCATCAAGCGCAATCAATCAAATACGATTAGGAATCAACATCTACACTAAAATCAATGCATATATTTCAGTAAAAAACAAAATATTAATTTCAAAATAATCTAAACTCAAGTCACGATCTTACATAAATTTTTACCCCTTTAATTTAATTAAATTTCAACAAATTTTAGTAACTTATTTTTTATCTAATTATGAGACTTTGATGTATTTCTAAATCCAACTTCTTTTATCTTTTGTAAAAGCCTTACTTCCTCTTTATCTATGGTTAATAATGTTCAATATTATATAATACTATGTTAAATTATATATAATATTTTATTTAAATTAGACAATATAATATTATATATTATGTTTAACATTATAATATTATAATACTATGTCTAATAAAATATAACAGAACCATATGGCTAGAACAGAGTCATGTTATCTTCGAAAACCAAGGATATTCTTTTCTTGTGTTTCTCTTCAAAGTCCGAGTAATCAAGGAGCAATGCCACCCTCTCACGAAAAACTCCACTACTTTCCACCACTGAAACTATGATTATAAATAAAAACAGTTGAGCATTATTTGATGGATCTACTCAACAGACCCTGCCAAAAGGAGGAATCGGTGGCGAAATCTTCATAACTAATTCATATTTCTTCTCTTTCTATGGAAGCATAGGCACAATCGCTAACAATGATGCAGAACTACTCACTTTGAACATCCTTCTAAGAGAAGCAAAAGATCTTAAAATATCCAAAGTTGTTATAGATTGGATGAATGGCACACCTCGATTGAGAAACTACATATTACTCCCTATAAATAAAAGAATTATTACAAATCTTATGCACTTCAGTCATATCACATTTGATCACATTTACAGTGACATGAATCAATGTGTCGACAACCTCTCAAAGAGTGGATAGGAAATGAATGAGGGAAGTGCAAATCTCGTCAAACAAAAGGATGGCCACATTACAAAAAACATCTTTTCAACCTATGGAAATGATTAAATTAAGATATATCAATCATTTCAACTTAGTTTTTGCTATATGAATTGAGTCGGGAAATATTTTGTTTCTCATTCCAGATACAGGATGTATGTGAACTTAGAAATCAAAATATATATTTCATATGCACGCCCATGGGACATTTCATGATTCTACTTTGTTTAAATTTTGTGATTGTTCATCTATCTCTGCCAATATCATATCAATGACGTATAAAATATAAAGGAACCACAAAAAATTATCATAAAGCAAGAATAAGATCCATTTTTCTATAAAAATGAATAGGTGTTTCTATTTGGACACCAATTTTTGGACTACAATAGCCTCCAAAATGCTACAAACATATACAAATGTAAGCTATAATATTAGTATTTTGTATTATATTATATTATATTAAGACTCTCTAGCCTAATGCATTAATATATATTATAATATATTAAACCTAATATTATATTAAAGTTAATAATATATTAATCCAGAGTTATTAAACCTAATAATATTAATATAATAATATATTAATATTAAACATTTGATATTAATATTAAACTCAATATTATATTAAAACCCTTTATATTATTCAGATACTTAAACTTGTAGCCATATCTCAAGTTACAGAAACCTTCACCTCTTTTTCACCTCTTTTTCTATCATTTTGAAGTCTATTATGGACAAACTCTTTATGAATTCCATGAGGGAAGCACCACCTTCATTTCCAATGCATATAACAATCTTATCTCACTTGAATAACTTAATAAGATGTAAGATATCTAGTTGATGTTAAATCTATTATCACAATATCATAACTAATTATAATATGATAATACTTATAAAATAATTATGAATATATATTAACTACTAAGTCTATTAAGGCTTACATACTCTATCCCCCTCTGGTTTTGAACCTGTGACCTCTTAGGAAGAAACACATGCTCTTAATCATTAGGCCCACTCAAGCTATACATATTATATTGTTTTCAATACAATTATAAATTTAAAATTAAAAATAAATTTGTGTGAAATGTATATAAATAATATTATTAAAAACTAGTATATAGTACACATTCTGTTGAAAATATTTTGAAGCGCAGTTCGGGGAGCACGTAAAGAGCCATAGACCAGGAGACTAAGCGCAGCTCCAGAGCCATGGCCCTAGGAGGGGGCCGCGAAAAGGAAACTCCCTTGCCATCTGAGCTAGTTGCATTCTGGGATCTAGTTGAAGCATGCAATAAATGGCCAGCAACCGAAAACCAACAAAAATTTGTAAAAAAAATGGAATCCTTCCCCACAATTGCTCTGCCGACTGAAGAACCCTGCAAAGCGGCTTTAAACCTAGATGAAGGAGGGCTTATTGGCCAGTTCACATGCTTATGGCCTTCGCCGAAAGCGGTAGAAGCCTGGGTGCAAAGAAACTGGTGTTCACTTGTCAAAGAAGGAATAAAAAGCCATTTCGGCGGCAAAGGCTTCTTTGTATTCGTATTTGAAGCAACAGAAGACAGAAACCTAATATTCAGAAATGGCCCGTATTTCATGGGGCCTCAGGGTCTCTATCTGAATCAATGGACACCAGACTTCGACCCGACTCAGGATGTGCCCTCGGTTGTTCCGGTCTAGGTGTGATTGCCCCACCTACCTCTGCACTACTGGAACCCTAAATCCTTAGAAACCATAGGCAACAAGCTAGGCAAACCATAGGCAACAAGCTAGGCAAATACATCGACCGAGCAAAAAGAAGAGACCAGTACTCTTGTGCAAGAATTTGTGTAGAAGTAGACCTGGAGGAAGGTCTCCCTGAAGCCATTAAACTCACGGTGGTTGACTGGACACACATACAAGTGCTAGACTACAAGCAACTCCCATTTAAATGCCAACACTGCCATGGCTATGGGCATTTTGCCAAGCATTGTAAAAAAAAATCAGAGGATGGAGCTGAGAAGGAGAAAGGAGATCAATGGACACAGGTTCAGAAATCAGGACCAACTAAGCAGAGCAACAGGAACAAAGGGAAAGTTGTCTCCACTGGGAGGGTTGCTCCCCCCGAACACCAAGCAGAAGGAAGCTCAGTCCCACCAATAGCAGACATATCAACAAACCCCTTTGATATACTCAGCGCACCAGAACAACTCCAAGATCCAGCAAATAAAGAGGTTGAACAGCAGGCAAACAACATGGAAGAAAACAAAAGGCAAGAGGAACTAGTCCAAACCCCAAAAGGTGCCTCTAGCTCCCCAACCTATGCATATATGACAAGAAAGAAGACCCCTGAGATATCGAGATCCTCAGAAGATGAAACATCTGAGAGACCCTTGAAAAGAGTGGGGAGGAAATCTCGCAGAGACTAGAGAAGAAGAAGCAGAGAGACAAAAAATGCAAGGCAGCTAGGCCACTATAGAGATGTCTATTGGCCGAAATAATAAAACTAGGCTTCCCAAGGGAGGTGCTACCTCAACCCATACCAGTGAATGATGCAATTAGTCTCTTGGAATTGTAGAGGACTGGGAAACCCATTAAAATCTGAAGCAGTCAAGAGCCTATTAAAATTAAAATTTCTCAAGATCCTCATCCTCCAAGAGACTAAAATAGAAGGCGAAACCCTTCTGGAACTCAGCAAAGAGAAATGGAAAACAAAAGCTAAAAAAGCAGTAAGTGCTAGAGGTACATGCGGCGGTTTAGCCACTCTCTGGGAGGTTGACAAATTCCAGCTTGAGAGCTCCTTTCAGACGCAGCATTGGATTTACACCGAACTCTGACACCTATCAAGTAAGTTAAACATTGCACTCTTTAATCTCTATGTACCTGTCCTCTATGCAGAAAAGGAATAATGTTGGCAAACTCTGACTAATTTTTTGGAATCATACTCCCTCAACAATATAATTATTGCCGGAAACTTCAATCTAATCCTAAACCCAAAGGAAAAAGAGGAGGAACCAGCTGCAGGGATTGCTTCCTTCCCTTAGTGGAAAACCTGATTCAACAATGGGATTTAATGGATTTCAAGCCAAAAAAAGGGCTATACACATGGACAAATAACAGAATAGGGGAGGAGCATATTTCAGCTAGGCTGGATAGATTCCTTCTTCAGAGTTCCTTCCTCTCTGAGACGATGATCAACTCCACAAGAATTCTGCCAAAGTGGAACTCAAACCATAAACCCATCCTCCTTCTGCTGGAAGAAGAAGAAAACCTGGGACCAATCCCCTTCCGGTTCAGCCCACTATGGGCAAATAGAGAAGGGTTTTGGATACAATGAATAAGGCATGGTCCATCCATGTTCTTGGATCACCCAGCTATGTTTGGGAGCAAAAGATAAAAGCCACCAAAACAGCCCTGAAGCAATGGATAAAAAATCCCACAGTCTCTCCCACTACCCAACGAAAACATAGCACAAAGCAGTTGTTGGATCTCCAAATGGGCCTGGAGACACAAGACATAACCAAAGCAGAAATCTAGAGTGAACAAGAACACCAAATCAGCACCCTCCAGACATTTAGAGAAGCGGAAGAATATTTGAGGCTCAAGTCACACAATCTCTGACTTAAGTCTAGACACAAAAATATAGCCTTCTTCCACCAGCAAATTCGAACCCGCCTCTCTAGCAACCACATAGCTGAAATCACCTCGCCATATGGGACTATTCTTAAAGGCACAACTCTGATAAAAGAGGCGACAACCTCTCCCTTTAAGTTGTTGTTCAAAGAAGAAGGCGCGGAGGATGATGAGGAAGCTCACGACTTCCTCAAGCATGTTCCAAGGATGGTTAACGAGGAGGACAATGCAACACTCCTGAAGCCATTCACTAAAGAACAAATTAGCAATGTCACATGGAAGATGGAACCAGACAGAGCCCCAAGACCAGATGGATTCTCAATACACTTCTATAGACTCTGCTAGGACATCATCAAGTCTGATTTGTATCGAATGATCAAAGGATTCCTACGAAAAGCCAAAGTGGGAGGAAGCACAAACTCCACCTTCCTAGCCCTAATTCCCAAAGAAGCCAACCCAGAGACATTTGACAGATTCAGACCAATCTCGCTTTGCAACGCGTCCTACAAAATACTCTCCAAGTTACTTGCTAATAGAATAAAGCCTCTACTGGACAAACTCATCTCTCCCAATCAAGGAGGGTTTGTCAAAGGTAGGCATATCCTCGACAATGTGATTCTGGTGTAGGAAATCATCCATTCCAGCCATCAACGCAAAGAGAAAGGTATGCTCATCAAACTAGATATGGTGAATGCCTTCGATAGAGTAAGACACTCCTTCCTTCTCCAAGTTCTTTCTGCATTTGGTTTCAGTTCTGAATTTGTAAAAATGATTAAAGCATGCATTGGAGAACCTTGGATCGCCCCTTTAGTAAATGGTAGGCCGACAAACTACTTCAAAGCTTCGAGGGGAATCAGGCAAGGCTGCCCTCTCTCCCCCTTCCTGTATATTCTGATGGCAGACTCTCTAAGCCAAAAGCTCACAGATGAGAAGCTCAACGGGACACTCCCTGGCATTAGGGTGATACCCGGAACAACCCCAATCAATCATGCCTTGTTCGCAGATGACTCTATCCTTATGGGAGGAGCCTCCATTAAAATAGCAAGAGCCTTCAGTGGAGTTATCCAAAGCTTCTACAGAGTCTCCGGAGCTATGGTCAACAAGAGAAAAAGTGCAGTGTACGGTTGGGCGGTAGACCAGCAATCTATACTCAGGATTTCCCAAGCCCTGGACTTCACCAGATATGTCTCCTGGGAAAAATTCAAGTATCTTGGCCTGCCTATAACCTTGGGTACCACTAAGGCCCCTCATTGGATGGATATTATCAGCAAAATCAAGGCAAAAATGACTGCTTGGGGCAGTCAGTGGCTTACCTCAGCTGGGAAGCTCACTCTAGTCAAGTCAATTCTCTCATCCCTTCCTATCTACCAGGCTTCATTCCTTTTAGCTCCAAAAATGATCACTGAACAGTTAGCAAAGTTGATTCGAAATTTTCTATGGCAAGGAGGAAAGGGGAACCAAAAAAATTCCATATAGTAAGCTGGGACATAGTGAAAAGGCCAATTTCAGAAGGCAGACTTCAGGTAAGAGATCCTGTGTTGGCCAATTTGGCAATGGGAGGGAAGATCCTCTGGAAAATCTTCTCAAACCAAAGACACCGTGTAAGTCAAGTTCCAATTAAAAAATATCTACACAGACTTTCAATAAATAATATGGAAGAAGGAGCTACCCAAAAAGGAACCACGTTGTGGAAGCTGTGTAACAAAGACTAGAAATTCTTCAAAGAACAACTCTACAGAATTCTAGGAAATGGGAAAAGAATTAGACTGTGGGATGACAAGATCATGGGTCTCCATCCCCTAAATCTTGCACCAGAAATAGCAGATTTGTGTAACTGGCTCATCCAAAAAGGTATCCACAAACTTGCTAACATATGCACATGGGATTCAACAGGGAACTGGAGTAACTGGGCCCTCCAACGCCCCCCTAATTGGATTCTCCATCAACTCCATCAATTATTAGCTAAACTCACTAGTCTGACACCTATGCATCTCCATTTGAGGGACAAATGTGGTTGGGGGAAGACCGGAGCTTACTCAGCTCAACTGGGTTTTGCAGCTCTACAAGAACAACAACATCAGATCCATACTACAAAGCTTTGGCAGCATGTCTGGGACCCATTTGGCCTCCCAAAAATCAACTTCTTCTGCTGGACTCTCATGCACAGAAGGATCCTCACTGGGGACAACTTAGAGAAAAGAGGAATCATTGGTCCACACAGATGCCCTCTCTGCTGCAAGGACTAGGAAACGATCGATCACCTATTCATAGACTGCCCCTTTTCTCAAGAGGTCTGGTTGCAAGCAATTATGGGGCTCAATGCCCAAATCCCTCAGCAGTCTTCAGTTGTTAGTCTTTTCACAACTTGGAAAGAAAGCTATCCTCACTCCTTGAATAGCAACTCAACATGGACTAAAATCTGGAATGCAATCCCAAAATATATCTGTTGGGGAATCTGGTTGGCTAGGAATGAAGCCATCTTCAACAATAGACTTCAATCCACCAACACAGTGACTGCCAAGGCCAAAGCTTTGCTGCTGGAAACTTTTGAAAATAGACCTCATAAGTCAGACAATTCCCTACTCCCTGAAGAGCTCAGCTGGCTAGGTGAATCCCTGAGACGAGCCAGCATCAAGAAGAATATCTCCCTGCCTAGCCATAATCCAGAGTGGCGTCTTCGGATCTCTGAGGTGGACTTTAAAAAATGGTGGAAAAATTAGGGCAAAGTCACGATTTTCTTCGATGGAGCCTCCAAAGAAAACCCGAGGATATCTGGGGCAGGAGGAACAATTTACTCCACAGATGGACAAAAACAGGACAGCTTTAGTTTGGCCCTAAGCCAAAGTACCAACAACTAGGTCGAGATCCTCAGAGTGCTTAAAGCATGTCAGCTAGCTCTAAGAAATAGAGGGGAAAACCTTCAAATCTTCGAGAACTCTAAAATCTTGATAAAAATCCTTAACACGGGCGACCAACTCAATAGTTCTACTCTAAACAAGACCCTTAAAAGAATAAGAAAGTTGACTCAAAACTTCAAATCCTACTCATTCTACCATGTCCTGCGAGCTCTAAACAAGGAAGCTGATATAATGGCTAACAAAGGATGTCTTTTTACTCAAGGTATGTTGGTTAAGAATGATGAAGAAGCTGAAAGGCACCCAATTCCTTAACAGATAAGGAGAGCTGATCAAGGACAAAATTCCGCAGAACAAAGGCTGGCACAAACTGACTTTCACTGACGAGAAAGTGTGGGTCACTCCTCGATGGTTTAACATCGCGAGGAGTCGACAGGTAATTGGTTTTCCGCATGGGCTAGCAGTGTTGGGTGTTTTAACAGGGCGCAGAATTGAATTCAAACAGAGGACGGTTTTGAAGGACGCGATGCGTAGGATCTAGGCGAGGGATGATCCAATGGTCATCGCGCGTTGGAAAAGGTGGGGTGTTAAAGACGCGGGAAGTGGTAAGCGGTATACATCGCACCGCTTCTGGCTGTTGGGCAGTATTTCATGAATCGGACGCGATCTACCTTAGGGCCTGACGCGTGGCAGGACAAAACCGCCCATATCGCGCGCTCCTGAGGGGTTAAGGGTCGGATAGCGAAGGACGCGATAAGCGTTGGATCTGGGCGGGGGAAGATCTGACAGTTAACGCGCGTTGTATATGGCGGGGTCTTAATCTAGTTGTGGGGCCAGGTACGGAAGATTCAGGTTAAGGGTCGGACAGCGAGGGACGTGATAAGCGTCGGATCTGGGCAGGGGTTGATCTGACAGTCATCGTGCATTATCAATGGAGGGGCATTAATTCGCTGGGAGTGGTAAGCGGTTTTCATCGCACCGCTCCTGGCTGTTGGGCAGAATTTTATGAAACGGACGTGATTCCACTTAGGGGCCAACGCGTGGCAGGTCAATACCACCCATATCGTGCACTCCTGAGGTGTTAAGGGACAGTCAGCGAAGGACGCGATAAGCGTCGGATCTGGGCGGGGGAAGATCTGACGGTTATCACGAGTTGGTTATGACAGGGTTTAACCTTGAAGTGGGGTCAGGTACGGATGAGAAGCTTGGTACTACGGAGGAGGGGATAGGTTATATATTAATTTGATTTAAAATATGTGGGTTCTATTTTATTTGGACTATGGATTAAAGTTTATGTGGGAATTAACTTAAGCCACGAAAGTTTCAAAGTATCAATGAAAAGCAGAAATGTAAGACAGGACACTTAGATGCCATTAGCAAAGCAAGGAACACTCAACCACACCAAATGCGTCAAAAGCAGCAACTAATCTCTGATACAAAACCCAAAATATGAGGACTCTATGGAGTCAAAATTCTCTTAATTCACTGTAATCGAGGTTGTTTGGCATGCTCAACCTCTTTTTATAAATAAAACTCAACCATCTCTGTTAAAAAAAAAAACTAATATATAGCTATTTTAATTCTTAATCTATTAAATTTAAAAAAAAAAACATAAATATTTGAAAATGCACTCAAGTTATACCAAAAAAAATCCTATTTTGAAAAATTTAATTCTTTTTAACATGTGATAAATTCAAATTTAAAATCTCTAAAAATTATAACAAAAATTCACTCTAATATAGAAAGTGCTAAAATTCATTCGAAAACAAATCCTTTTTAACACGTACATAGGAAATTAAAAAAAAAATGAAATTTAACATATGGGAAGAAATTTCTAAATTACAACATTAAATTTAATGTAAATCAAATCTTAATCTACAACGTTAAATTTAATAATGTATTAAAATAATAAGAAAACAATTGAAACATATTACAAATCTAACATGATAGGTTACACAAATTTCTAACCAGTTACAAAATTCAATACGGCTTATTTTCTATTTATTATTGTATTTACAAAATTTAATGTTTTATGTAAAATAAATTTGATTTGAGTTGTTTATATATGTGAGATTTTTTTAAAGTTTTTAGCCGATTTTTGGTTTATATTTGGTTAAAAAAATATAATAAAATATTGATTTGTGTTGTTTAAATTGGGTATTTACCTATATATAAATTCAAAACCTTCAAAAACTACTGTCACATTTCGATTATAAAAAGATCAACCTTGTAATTTCAATAAATCCCTACCGAATTCTAAACAAATTAAATCAGAAAATAATCCATTTTTTTTTTTAAATCTCACTTATAAATAACACAGAACAAATCTACTATAAATTTATAATTTATAATATTATAAACTATAAAATTTAAATTTATTAATGTATTAAAACAAAAGAAGCAAGACAGAGTACCCCATCCATTTTCAAATAACATTGGACAAATCCATAACGAACTACCTCTTATTGACTATTATATTGCGGAAGTACAAACCCGCTATAAGTTATAGATTTAATGATGATTGAAAATAGTACAAACACAATTAGAGATACACATCAAATTCAAAATAAGTTCCAAAATTGAATACCTTTATTATGGTATTACTGCACTACAAATTATCTATCAGCTTTAAATTTAATGATGTAAGAAAATATTACAAACACAATTGGGACAGATTACAAATACATAGATTACACAAATCTATAACAAATAATTAGAAAATCCAATACCCCTATATACTATTATGTTATTGTTGTGTAATTCCACTCTGAACTATAAAGTTAGAGAGATGTATCAAAATTAATAATCCCCCTTCTATGCTATTATGTTATTGTAGTATAATCCCACTCTAAACTATAAAGTTAGAGCGATGTATCAAAATAACCCCCCTTATATGCTATTACGGTATTGTAATATAATAAACTATAAAGTTAAAGTGATGTATCAAAATAATCCCCCTTAACCACTATTATGTTATTGTAGTATATTGTAAACTATAAAGTTAAAGCGATGTATCAAAATAATCCAAACACAATTCACAGAGACTATCATCCTACTTTAACCTAACAAATTATATACATTAGTAACAAGCTTAAAAAAAAAATGACGAGTGTTATAAAATAAAAAATAAAAAAAATGGGTAGGATTATATCATTATGTCTAGTATATCATTTTGATTGAGATTTATCATGTTTAATATATATGATTGAGATTTATCATGTTTAATATATATCATTTTAATTGAGATTTATCAGGTTTAATATATATGCTTGAGATTTATCAGGTTTAAAATATATCATTTTGATAGAGATTTATCATGTTTAATATATTATTTAGATAAAACAAAATATTAAATGAGTGACTTCATATCAAATAATACTTTGACAAATAATTTCACAACCAAAAATATATCTTGACAAAGCCCTCATCAACATCTATCCAAAACAGCCTAAGACAAACTATACCATCACAAAGCACTCATCAACATCTATCCAAAACCCCCAAGACAAACTCTAATATTATACTAAAAAAAGGGCAGAGACTACAAATCCATTTTAGCATACTAGCCCTAGAAGTTTAGATTTTGGCATTTAGATCATAAGGTTTGATTTTTGAACCAGTGATTAGTGATTAGTGATTGCATTCATTTCTGAGAGCACCTTGTCATGAAAGAATGGAGATCAGAGATGAGTTTTGAGGATGCATCGATCTGGTAAAATATATGAAAAGCATGGATGCCCTCACCGTAGAACAGAAGCTCAACGTCCTTCTGAATCTTCCGCAGATGCTCAACATATCCGAGCTGCCAATCCTGCAGCGGGTCATGGCCTCCCACCACCACCAACGTAGGAGGGAGGGGGAGCGCCGAGATATCAGGGGCATTCGGCCCAGACACGTTGGCGGCGGGATGGTCCCTGTCTGCACCAATGGGGAGAAACGCCTTCCAATGCCAATCGGAATTATCCATATTCACGATGGGAGCCCCAACCAGCCTCAACTCCGACGGCGTCCTCGTCTCTCCGCCAAAGAATGGCTGCAACAGCACATGACCCACAATCCTCACACCGCTCATCGTCTCTTTCCCCGCCGCCACGACCCTGCAGCCCACATGGTGAACTATGTTCGCGCCTGCGCTATCGCCCATGAGAAAGCAACGAGAGAAATCGGCATAGGCGGGCAAATGGGACTTACCGTTGCCCGCGCTGAACCATGTGATGGCCCCTACACAATCGTCGTATGGAATGGGAAATCGGTGCTCGGGAGATAGCCTGTAATCCACGGAGATCACTAACACTCTGCGTCTCCTGGCCAGCCGCCTGCAGAAAATGTCGTAAAGCACGAAATCGGAAGACAGGGTCGCAAACCCTCCGCCATGGAAGTAGAAGACAACGGGCAACGGCTCCTCCTCCGCCGCCTCGACGGGAACGAAGAGACGAACCTGCACTCCCGTCTTGGCATCGACGACGACATCCTTTGTATAAACCCCGCGTGTGGGCCTGCTGTTTGCAGGGGACCTGTACTCGACCCACTTCATGAGCCTCCGATTGAAGGTTCCATCCTTCCTCCTCGCCAAATCGTTCACGGAATTGAGAATTCCACAAAGTATTCTCAGTCCCAGCGGGAACTCGGCGGGCTTTGCATCCCTTGAAATCAGAATCTCACTACCAGGAGCGGCTGGGGTTTGAACTTGCGACATCATGAATACGGATGCTACACTAATCTGCGGGTGAAGATTACAATAGAGACTTAGAAAGGTATATTCATGACCTATTCCACGTGGCTATAAAAAGAAAGGTGGAGCTTGCATGCGACAAATTATCAACTTGAAACCTCGTGCTACTGAATCAAATCGCAGCAGAACGCTTCAGTGCAGGTTGAGCCGTTGGTGGGGTGTTGTGGGCCCCACGAAGGCCTTTGCCAGTTGCCGATACTTATTTCCCAGTTTACGACACTTGTTTCTTTATTTCTCAGACCTATTAATACGGTGGGGCTGTATATACTTTGATTTAAACAAGTATAGCACAACCGTATTAATGGGTTTATGGGATATTCACCTTTAGATTTCATTAATAAGTCTATGGCCCGTTAAATATGGGTTGCCATTGATCTCATTAATAAGTCTATGGCCCGTTAAATATTGGTCGTTAGATTTCATTAATAAGTCTACGGTACATTAAATATTGGTTGTTAGACTTCATCAATAAGTCTATGGCCCATTAAATATTAGTTGTTAGATTTTATTAATAAGTCTATGGCTTAATAAGTCTATCCCTTGTTAGATGGAGTTGTCTTTAGTGTAATTTTTTGGAGATTTCGGTGACGGAATCTGGTGGAAAAAATTGAGGTTAAATCTTGATTTGTATTATTTAAAATGGTTTTTTCACTGCATATTTGGATTCAACACCCTGAAAAACCACTGGGACGCTTTGATTATGCAGAAACTAGCTATCGATTCCAATAAATTGTTGCCGGATTTTGACCGGAAAAACCCACCGGAAAAGCTTCCAAAAAGTCTCTTTAAAGACAACTCCCCGCTAAATATTGGTTGTTATTGGAGATATGCGAGGACCAAAGCTAACTGGCAATGGCTAAGGAGCCTGCCATAGGGCATTAAATGCCCGCTTAGCTGCATATTCCTTAAGCCGATAACACACCGCCTTTATTTTTTATTTATCTAGTCACCGCGCATGTGTGTGTTATCGGCTTAAGGAGTATGTAGCTAAACAAACATTTAATACTCTATGACAAACTCGTTAGCCATTTCCAAGCTGACTTACCACTGTACTGTAAGACATGTGAAGGCCAATGCTAACTTACCATTGCACTATAAAACATGTGAAAACCAAATTTCCATACGTACCTAACTGATCATTGTTATTCTAACAACAGAAGTGAAGAGTGTTGGCTTCATATTCACTAAATAAATAATTAATTAATTTACCACTAAACTTAATAAATATTTAAAAATTAATTAATTGAAAATTTCACTTATTGAATGGTTAGATATCAACAACGACAGAAGCGAAGATAAAGCCACGTACGCTTGTTCTTGCTACACACTTTTGAGACGGTTTATTTAATACCTGACAATAATTTCCCAACCTACTACATTCCGAACAATAAGCACCCAGCTGTACCTTATTAAAATGCAATGTATAATGGTAAGAGGGAGGAAATATTTTAGTATTTAAAATAGCATTTAAAATATTTTAGTCCATGGAGACGTGTAAATATTTAAAATATTGAAAAGAGAATTATTGAAAATATCATAATTTTAGTAGTTTGGTGAATAATTTATTTCTTTAATGGTTTGATTATGAAATTTTGGTAAGTGACTTATTAGTGATATTTATGAAATTTTGGTATTTGGTATAATATTGACAATCAATTTCATCGAAGTTACCGATTATCTACAAATTCTCATTCTAGTGAGATAAAAAGAAGAAGAAGAAGAATGTTTTAAATTATTTTTAGTTAATCTAATGGAATCATGAAAATGTTAAAATTTTACTGTTTAATTTTATTGTAAAATTATTAAAATATTTTTATATTAAAAAAATTTACTATATTATTCTAAAATTATAATTTTATTTTCTTGGATGGGGTGACATTCGAGAATGGGGGTGTGGGGATGTGGCAACACACCTTTAGTGAGCATAAATGAAGGCCTACGCAACTATTATGAAATATCCTTATGTGCAGATTAAAGGATGGCGACAGGGCTTTTGCGGTTTGTTTGAGGAGATGAATTGTGTGGGGTGTGTGTTCACTATGAGAATTTTCTTGATGTTTCATGCCTGGGATTGTATAGTGGAAATTCCAGTGGTTAATGAATATCATTGTGTGGCAGGGTCGAGATATGTAGTGAAGGAGACTGGACTCGAAAGGTTCTAGGATGCAAGACATAATGATCAGATGTGTAGAACGAGGGAACAACTAGCCCAACTAAGGATATACCAAACAGCGGTTGCAGTCATCTAAAATTGACGGTTTTAGCTTTAAAAAAGGTAAAAGTGCACCTCAATGTTGGTTTTCTTCAATTCAATTGGCTAATGTGCAAGAACATTGAAGGGGAAATCTTATGAGACAGAAAATTGTAGCTTTTTCCTTCTTATTCATGGTATATGTTAGTTACCCCTCTTTTTTGGTGTATGTGGTGGATTTGAGTCTTTTCCTTTGCTAACGACTAGAGGTATCAAACTGGTTTCATTTTTCTAGTAGTGGATATGATTAGTGTTTCCTTTTAATGACCGCATAGAGATTCTCGGGGTGTGTCTATAATGCTTTGGGTTGGGGTTGGGTAAATTGTTAGGGAGAGAAGTTGTTAAGTGGTAGTTCTAGCGATGCATTCCCTTTTTAGCTGGCAACTCTATCTCTATCATGTCTCCTTGGCGGAGGGTTGTGGTTAGTTGAGCTCTCTAGCTGATTCATTAATATTTCTATGACTTGGTGGCGGATGGTTTTTAGGAGGTTGGACAATTGCATCATTTTCTTTAATGATGTTGTTTTAATCCAAGAGGGGCATGGAGTTCCTAATCTTCCTCTATAATGTAATTGGCTATCTACCTAGTGGAATTTGGGGTTCATTTGTGGCTTTGTGAGTTGGAGTGGGGCAGAAGCATGGTGAATGGGGGAAATTGGGTTAATTATCTACCTGTGGTTGGTTGTAGAGAAATTCATATGGGCTGACCCCTGCTCCTATCTTATACTTGACATAATTTTATGCAATTTGGGACATTTTCCTTTCTTCTATGGTCTATTTGGATTGGTTGTGTCATGCCCCTACACCTGCGGTAGCCTTTCAACCGCTTATAGCGAGGTGCGGCACTACCAATCGTTTTCTTTTCACCAATACTTACGATTGTAGACTATGCCTAACCTTCCACTTATCCTACTTAGTTTGTGTTTCACAACCAAGTATTATTAATGTGTTCCTTTATACAAGTGAAAGCCCATAACATTCACATAAACAGCATTATACAAGAGAAATGCACAACAGTATAAAGGGAGGGGCAACTCCCTGCAATATGAGTATGCCCGAATCAATATATTATACAATCTTCAATGTTACAAAGCTTTACAAGTTAAATCTTGGGAAACCCCAAATTTACACTTAACCAATTTTCACAACTTCGGCAAACTCGGTTGCCCAGCTCGTCGGCGCCTCCGCACGGTTGCCGCACGACTCACCAACCCTTCGTTCACCTCGTCGCACGATCGTGTTGTTTGCCCAACTTGGGCGCACCTCCAAGTCGCCACACACGAGCACCTCTACCCGAGACACACCTCCGTTCACAATCTCAACACCTCACCAAGTCACCGTGCACACTTGCACGATGGGCGGGTGCTCACCCGAGCCACCCAAGAACCCGTGCCAAGTCGCCGCACAAACCGGGTGCTCACCAATGTTTCACCGTCGGGTGCTCTGTCGCATAACCCGGGCGCCACACACCCGTGCATGCCCTACTCCAACCGGTGAGCGCTCCTCTACCCACGCCCTTCACCCAAACCAAGAAACACGTTCACCTCCATGCGGCCTCGCCCAAGAACGGGCGCATTACCCAAACTGCGCCTTTCCTTCTTCTGCAGCGTCCTCACCTTGTTTTGCGCACTTCTCACATGTTGAGCGATGGTTGGATGTTGAAATGCCATCCAACACATCTCCATATATACCAAACGTAGGGCGAAGTCTAGGCTGCCCAGCCGACTTGCCCAACGCCCATATTTCAACGCAAAAGCCACCTAAACATCATGTCGGCCTTCCTACACATGCTTTCACCCTCCGTCGGCTCCACACAATCGTTGGTCGGCCTCCATACCATGCCACACGCATATATACATGCTCGCCCACTCCTCATATGCGCATAACATACTATAGCACACCCAAGGAGCTCGTACCTTTCACCGAACCGCAGCTCGTTCAGCCTTCACCCGCGCGCTCGTTCAGCCTTCACCCGCGGTCGCATATCAACCGAACTGCAGGTCGTTACATCCTCCTCCACCTGAAATCGTTGTCGTCCTCGACAACATACCATCCTGGTAACCATCCACAAGATCAACAACAATATCTGTCTCAACCATGATGTCGACTCTTCCACATACTGCAAACATCCCTGAAACATATGTAAAACCACCGTCTCCATCATGTCTCGTCCCGACAACCATCTGTCACCAAGATCACCATACCAAGGTATACACCTCATCGGTATGTCATACATCGGAAATCATCTCAATCCATGACCATTGACCACCCTGTCACAATCTCCACATGCTGCTCTCCATCGTGGAAGGCTGGCCCCTCCATCTCAAGCTACATGCTTCCTGCAACCTCTCATGTCGACCTCATCATGTGTTGTCCTCATGTGAACTACTGCTATGATACTCCAACATAATGCTAACACATCTCTGCACATTGTCGACCCCCATGTCTGAACTAGTTGGGTGATCAGTCCAACTATCACGCTCAAACCATGAGAATGCACATCCTCATGCCACCATCAGTTGTTTCTCAGAACATCCTGTCACATCCTCAACTCAATCAAGAATCCATCTCCATATAAATGTAAGCCATGCTCAGGTCCATGAAGTAGTCCTCATCTCATTTGCAACATGTTGTCCATGATGTCTAGTACTAATGTGCTGCATGAAATCAGCCACATCTACCCCAACATCATCATCCATATGCGTGCCTCCTCAATATGAAGAGACCATCTCATCAAACTCCGACTCTCGATGTGCCACATCCAGGTCCATGAAGCAACCTCCATCATATATTTATGTGTCGTCCCTCAAGTCTGCCATAGAAACAAGTATATACCTGTCTCATCTATCCATGTGCTGCCCATGATCATAGATCAATCAGCTCCCATGTGTCAAAGGTGGTTGAGTCTCGGCTCAACCCATGCCCAAGTGTTGCCACCAAGGCATCATCATCGTTGTAACTCCATCACTCCAAAGTGTCTCATATCGATCCTCCACATCAAGTCACTCTTTCAAGCCATTCCCATACATGTACTCGAAAGTATGCATCCCATTCTGCATCAAAGTCTCTGACCTTAGCTCCTTAATGCATCAAATCCTCCAAGTCCACCATATATGAAGTCCCAAAAGTCACAACAATCTCATGTCATCATGAGCTCCATGAGTCATCTCCAACCAACACTCTAGCAAGCATACAAGTCTCGGCCCAAAGGTCTCTGCAAGATGCCTCAGCTCTCCATGTAGTAGGAATGCTCCATAGTCTGCTCACAACTCCATCCAAGTCCATGGCCTTGTTGTACAAGAGTGCACAACCTCTCCATCGGCTCATAAGTAAAACATCTCCATGTCACACCAACAAATCCCCCTGCACAACATCTCTGCCTTGGCACTCCTCATTGGATGCCCATAAGTGACACCTCTACAAGTGCTCCTACATAGACTTCCATGCTCCATGTCTCCAACCTGATGTCCATGACTAAGTTTCTCATGTAGTCTAACCAAGTAGACCCATCACAACAATAGGTCATCCTCATCCAAGTCTGTAATCTTCAATCTAGTGAACTCGTTCACCCAACCATATCATCATCATCATGAGTCCCTTCCATCATAGCTCCCCTATTGAAGGTTCCACCAAGACTTGCTCTTGGTCTTAGCCATGAGAAGTCCACCCAAGTATCTCAAGTGTGTGCCCTCCTCGATCTGTCCATGAGTCATGTCGGGCACTTAGCCAATTCTTCATGTGGCTAAAGCATGACCCAATCTTCCGCAACAATCATCATGTTCCTCCCTTGTCACGGGCCTTTGTACCTTCTATCACAAGGTCACAAACAACCCCAACAAGTCCTACAACAGTCAACAATCCTTGCTTCTCCATATAAGGTCTCATCATAGACATCCATGGTAAGATGCTCCCCTGCATCGGCAAACTACTTTTGCTCTTCCCTACATACGGTCCATCTACCAGATGCTCAAGTGAGACACAAGTATCAACAATACTTACATCATCATCATCATGAGGCTCCTCCATAGGAGTGTCCTCATCCATCCATGTCTGCAAACTGCATGATCCTCGTCCAACTTGATCAATCTCAAGTTCATCCTCCATTGTTGTCATATCTGCAACATCCTCAAACATCACGGCTTCCTCTTCCTTCTCGGCACAATTTGCAACTTCATCTTGCTCCATTGTCCAACCAAGTTGAAGAAGTTCATCTTCAACATTCTTTTCCAAGACTTCAAGTTCCTCTCGAATCCGGGGATTCTCTTCTTTCATCCGCTTCAACCTGTATAAGGTAAGCAAGAGCTTCCCTTCGCATTCTTCCAAACCTGCCATTTTGTCATTCAGCTTGGCCCAAGCATGAAGCTTCACCTCTGCTAAACCTGTTTCACCATTCACCAGCTTCACCAAGTTCCCCGCAATCATGAACCAGCCCTTGTTCCACTTGTATGTGAAACAACTTCCTTTACCTGCAAGTACCTGCTTCCACTGTCATCAACTGTCAAGTGCATCCACACCTGCACTCTGTCATGAGCAACCTTGCTCTAATACCACCTTCACTTCAGTGGAGGTGTGTAGCAGCTTCAACCTTCAATGCCCGAATCAGCTGCTCTGATACCACCTGTCACGCCCCTACACATGCGGTAGTCTTTCAATCGCTTATAGAAAGGTGCGGCACTACCAATTGTTTTCTTTTCACCAATACTTACGATTGTAGACTATGCCTAACCTTCCACTTATCCTACTTAGTTTTTGTTTCGGAACCAAGTATTATTAATGTGTTCCTTTATACAAGTGAAAGCCCATAACATTCCCATAAACAACATTATACAAGAGAAATGCACAACAATATAAAGGGAGGGGCAACTCCCTGCAATATGAGTTTGCCCGAATCAATATATTATACAATCTTCAATGTTACAAAGCTTTACAAGTTAAATCTTGGGAAACCCCAAATTTACACTTAGCCAATTTTCACAACTTCGGCAAACTCGGTTGCCCAGCTCGTCGGCGCCTCCGCACGACTCACCAACCCTTCGTTCACCTTGTCGCACGATTGTGTTGTTTGCCCAACTTGGGCGCACCTCCAAGTCGCCACACATGGGCGCCTCTGCCTGAGACACACCTCTGTTCACAATCTCAACACTTCACCAAGTCATCGTGCACACTTACATGATGGGCGGGTGCTCACCCGAGCCACCCAAGAACCCGTGCCAAGTCGTCGCACAAACCGGGCGCCCACCAACGTTTCACCGTCGGGCGCTCTATTGCATAACCCGGGCGCCACACACCCGTGCACGCCCTACTCTAACCGGCGGGCGCTCCTCTACCCGCGCCCTTCACCCAAACCAAGAAATGTGTTCACCTCCGTGCGGCCTCGCCCAAGAACGGGCACATTACCCAAACTGCACCTTTCCTTCTTCTTGCTGCGTCCTCACCTTGTTTTCCGCACTTCTCACATGTTGAGCGATGGTTGTATGTTGAAATGCCATCCAACGCATCTCCATATATACCAAACGTAGGGCAAAGTCTAAGCTGCCCAGCCGACTCTCCCAATGCCCATACTTCAACGCAAAAGCCACCTAAACATCATGTCGGCCTTCCTACACATGCATTCACCCTCCGTTGGCTCCACATAATCGTTGGTCGGCCTCCATACCATGCCACACGCATATATAAATGATCGCCCACTCCTCATATGCGCATAACATACTATCGCACACCCAAGGAGCTCGCACCTTTCACCGAACCGCAACTCGTTCAGCCTTCACCCGCGCGCTAGTTCAGCCTTCACTCGCGGTCGCATATCAACCGAACTGCAGGTCGTTACAAGTTGAGTTGTGGCTCACATCAGGGAATTCGGTTGGTTGGTCAGCCATGTCGAAATAAAGGCTCATGTTAGACGAGGAGCAGTCTACTACTAGGAGAAGGCCCATCGAGGACATACATGGATGCATCACCATATAGAGGGGTTTGTTTCTTACTATTGAGAGCTAATACCAAGCCATATATAGGAAGAACTTACCTCGGCAAAATGGGATGCCTCTTCTCTTAGGACCTCCCTTTCAAACACTAAGGTCTTAACTGAATGGGCGGATTGGATCCTAAACATAGGTCATATAAGGGGTCGATTCCCCCAGTATATGCAGACAATGGATATGTATTGGAAAATGAATTTTCTATAGATTTTTACTGTAGATTCAAATAGCTTATGTAATATGCTAAAACAAAAGACTTGAATCTACTCTACTCATCAGCGGAAACAAAAATTGATCAATGAAATCACGAAGCAGCAAAGGAAGAATTTCAATCGCACATAACACAATATTTATCTAGGGGAAAGCAACTGCTTAAAACCCCTTCTTGTCTATATTACATTAATCAGAGAATCTGGATGAATACAATATGTTTTCTCAAGTTAGAGCACAACTTGCACAAGTATCTTTTATCCTCTGCCTAACTCACTGACTTTGGCCAACACTTAGCCAATTTTCCTAGCCTCCAAGCTCCTCTTTCCTTGCATTGTTTAATGAGGAGTTATACCTTATTAATTAGGGAAATTTCTCACTGAGAATTGTGCAATTCCATAATTTAGGCCCTTCTTTGACTGCATGCACCACCTGTACAATTTGGAAAATTCTACAACTGATAGTACACTGCCCTTGAACTCCAATCCCAACTGGGTAACTCGAATTTCATGCATGCATGATTTAATTTAGGCTGATTGATCAGTTAACTAGTTAAACACTGAAGTTACACCCCATTGCTAGACCTCCCACTAGTTCCTCTAATAGTTGGAACTAGTTTAATGGGCCTTAACTAAATTTAAATGAATTGAATTGTTACACCTAAAATTAACTCAAACTAGGCTCCTAAAATTTAAGAATGATTATACACAACTCAAGTCCATCCTCCAACTCGAATTAACTGAGCCAAATAAGTCAACTTAACTTAGTTAATTGTTACAAGTTGCTATGAGAATATAATTACAATTTAATTCCTAATTTAATTCAAGGAAAAACTAAATTAGGATTTTCTTTATATTATTTTTAACATTTCTTGTTGTTATTTTCAACACTCCCTCTCAACAAGAAATGAATTCAACTCTATCCCCATCCAGTACCTTTGGAATGTTCTGCATGCAACACTTGTCACTGTTGTTGTTTCTACTGTAACATCTACAACCAAAAAGCATCCAAAAATAAATTGAATCAATTGTGTCTGCAATTGTCTACTGGGAAAATTGTGTTGTTGCTGACTCTGCTCCTGAGCCTCCTGCTCTACTATCAACGTTGCTTTGCATTCCTCAGTATCTGACTAACATTGATCCTCCTACTACTGAATATTGTGGGCCCCGTAGCAAGGTAATGATCCATGAGAGAAAAAAACACCGCAATGAATCTTGCCCAATTTCAAAAACTCTTGGACTAAGGTTTCGTATCACCCCATCATTAAAATACTCAATAGGATAATGACAAACTTCATTTGGTCAGGTATGAAATATCAGAATAAACTCCACCTTGCTAAGCTGGAACATCTCACTCTTCCCAAGCGACTGGGTGGTTGGGGTATACTGAATCTTAAAAGATTTGGTTGGGCTCTATTGCTCAAATCCATGTGGAGAGGAATATTCGGTGGCGGTACCTGGGGCAGAATCATACAGAGAAAATATTTAAAAAATTCTGACTTCACAGTTTGGATGAGACGCAGTTGGATCGAGATTGCTTCTCAATTAGCGATATGGCTCAGTTTCATTAAAATCCACCATTGTTTCTTTATGCATCTGGCATGGAAACTAGGCACCGAACATTGTATTGTCATTGGCCTGGATCATATTCTGGGTATAGATGTCGCCTCCAATATATCTGAAGAACTCGTACATTGTTTACATAGTTGTGGTATTTTCTTCTGGTAGCAGGTCATCTCATCATGGCAATATTGTCGACCTATTTGGAAAAGGGATTTTAAATTACAACTTGTCAGGAAGATGGATGGGAATAAATTAGATCTAATATGCAGCTTGATGGTGCTTGCCGTGTAGTGGATCGTGACTAGATTGCTTGGAAGGGAAAAATGAAGGATGGCAATCACAAGGTGGCCGACACATATATTTCTCTTTGCTGTCAGGAGACACTACAAACTGAGGTATGTTGGTTCACATACTACTGGAAATCAAATTCTCCCATTAAGATTATACTTTTCCTTTGGCTGGTATGGAAAAATAAAAATCTCACATGGGAAAATCTCCAAAAGAGGCATTGGTATGGGCCGAGTTACTGTGTTATTTGTAGGGCTGCATAGGAGAACAACATGCATTTACTTTTATTTTTTTCCCAAGATTGTCATACTCTGGAAAAATCTCACTTCACATATTCGTTTCCATATCAACAATTTGACCATATCTCATAATGTCTAATCTGGTGGAGTAAACAACAATCTGCATGGCGCAATATCCCCCTATACTTTTTTTGGGAGGTCTGGAAATGGAGAAATAAGATTATTTTCAACAATCACAAGATTTATGAACTGCAGGTATTGGATCACATCAAATTGGCACTCTTAACTAGTACTCCTCAGAGTACAAGATCGAAGGATACCACTCGTAAACTTACTGGCCCGAAGTTGGTCTTCTCGGCTGGTTATTTTGATGGAGCATCGCAAAGGAATAACTGTGGATGCGGTTTTTGTATTTCCTTTTCTCTGGAATAGAAATTTTGGGTACATTACGGTGCAGCTGTGGCACGAACACTAAGGTAGAAGTAATGGAACTCTGGGGATTACTTTGGTTCTCAAACTATCTGAACATCCCAATATTGCATATATTTGGGGACTCCAAGATACTCATTGATTATGTTCTAGGACGGGCACATATCTATCAAGCCACACTTCAAGGATGGATTTTTCAAGTTCAACAACTCTAGATTTCATATAAGGGCTCATCTATTGAGCACATTGGAAGGGAGCATAATCATTTTGTGGACAGACTCTTTAAAAGGGGGCTACATGCTGAACAGGACGGGTTGCACATTGAGATTAAGATGGAGGAACATATACTGGACATTGGGGTGATGCCCTTTCCTCGATAATTTTTATTTTTTTGCAAGAACACACATATGATCATGATGGTGGCACAACACTGCAATCTTGCATGTGATATATTCTCCTGGTCAAATTATCGTATACTCTTTTTGTGTTTTTGATATTATGTACATATAAACTTTTTGTATATGCATTGGCTGCCGGCACACTAGTTTTTTACTATATCTACAGAGTACTAGCCATGATGTTCTATATTTTTGGGTACACCATTATATCTTTGATATCAGATCTCACAGATGATATTTGATGATTTCTATACATCCGTATGATGCTATCTATAACACATATGTAAGTCATTTATATGATGAATATAATGTTTTTTTCATACTAAATATATAAAAATAAAAATAAAAATGCAGGAACTAATTACCAACTATTAAAAGAACATATCATAATAATGCTCAGGAGGTTTAGGGTGACAATTTTGACATTTAATACTTCCCATGTACAAAAGACCATCAATTAGTACAAAAATCCACAAAAATACTCAACATTACTACTTCGGTATCCACTAGTCTGACCTGATATAAAGGTTCAACTCTGCTAGTAGATGTGGTGGAAAAATGACTCACTTTCTCACCAAATCAAACACACTTGATTATGAGTCAATCAGTCGAGTTTCACTACTTTAATTATTAGTTCAAAATTGGAAAGTATAGCAGGGTTTAAATATCTAGCAATAAGTCTGAGCTCTTGGTTAGAAAATTTAACTAGCTCAGTTGTGTTATTCTTTTCAATTGCATCAGTTACATGCCCATGTATATTTTGAATGAATGTAAACACTAAAATTTAAAAAGGTAGTGAATTTCAAAAAGCCCAGTTCGACCAATAATCTGCTTAAATGAATCCTACTTCTCACCTGGTTACATATGCTACATGAATATATAAAGCTTAAAAACATATAACCAATCCTTAAGTTTCCAAAGTTTTTTTTTTTTTTTTTTAAATGGTATTACAAATTATATTTCATGCATTGATCTCCAAATGATGGAAAGATAAATCAATTGGGGCATCATAAACTAAGTTGCATATGCATGGATATGGTAACCAAGGATTTGACTGGCCTTGGCATTAAATTGTAACTCACAAATCATGGGCATGGTGTGACTTCAAAAACAAAAGAAGGTATGAAGGTTTGTATCGGGGTATAGTGCCTATTTTCCCTAATGCGTTTTTTCCCCCATCGCCTAAGCCTCTAACTACCCTACCTCACTCTTCTCTGTCTTTGTTATCGGTCAAATAATTGAATAAGACTTAATGTGTTAGCTAACCTCATGCTCCGTGGTTTTCGGTATTGAGTCTTCTTGGATTGGTAACTAGTCGATAGTGAATATTACAAACTCAAAATCTTGTGCTTAAGAGACTTGTGGAGGTTTGGGTCCTCCTCAAGGCATAATAATGCTCATGCTTTGTGTGTAGGTGGGTTTAGGCCCTAGATTTCGAACTTGGCTCTGATACAACATGTGAGGACCCAACTAGGGTCTTTTGACTAAAACTAAATTTAACCTCTAATTTAATCATAACAAGAAAAATATCATATTTATAACACAACAATTATTTGACAATATAATTAAATTTGATTTACAACATATTGAACATGTAAGGAATTTTATTTGTAGCACTTTACATATATAAAATGAAAAACGAAAGAATACATGATCCGGTGGCTTTGTTAAGATGCTCCTGTTGGCGCTGCCTGACTGAATTTACCACCCTCCCAATTAAGAATGTTTATCTTATTGTTATGTAAAAAATTAGTTAATTTTAGGTTTATTATTTAAATTTAGGTTTAGCCAGACGAAAGGGCACGATCATAAGATCATGCCCTTTCCCAAAGGGTGCCCATGGCAGTATATAAGCCAGGCAACCCATTGTAAATGATCATAATCTATCTATTCATCTTTTTAATAAATATTTATATATAAATTTCTGCGTATTTTAAGTTTTTCTGCTCCATTAGTATCAGAGCGGGTCGATTCTCGCGTCTCCACCTGCAAATACACAGAAGTTGCTTTCTGATAGTGTTATTTCCTTCCACCACCGTTTTCTATAGACGCTGCCAGCGAACGCCTTCTTCTTCCGTTGTTCCCTACGTCATCTCCCTGCTGACATCCTCTACCCTCGAATTCACACCATGTCGCTGCTACTTCCGCCCTGTCCCCCGCTGCATTGACCCTATGTCTACACCAAAAAAAAAAATCGATTCTGAACAGTCAAGTGCGTGACTGTGTAACTACCCAATTTCCTCCACACGCGTCCATACAATTCTCTACGCATACAATTCCGGGTTAGCCGCAGCACTTCAGTGATTTTCGCTTAAAGGTTTTGAACAATCCGCAGGAAGTGATCCCACCAAAGGACATGATGGTCAAAGACAAACGAAATTTCAATATATATTTTCGAATATATATAACGTTATTTCCAAATATATATAAAGTTGCCCAACATATATATTTTCAATACACATAACGTGTATAACATTAATTTATATATTTATATATATATATATATCTATATATATATATATATATATATATATATATATATATATATATATATATATATATAGATATATATATTATATTATATATAATACATATAATTTAATTAATTAAAATTTATATGTATAAAATTTATTTTAGCTAATTAAAAAAAAAAAAAAAGAGGGCGGAAAAATATTTTAGCTGGCAAATAAATACACGCCTCCGCAAACCCGCTCAATGTCGACAATGACAATGGCGGATTTCCAAAAAAAATTGTTGGATGCAGAGCATAAGATAAATAGCAACCACGATGAAGTCAATAAAAGATTAAATGAATTCCAGATCAAGCTTGGAGAGCAAGCTGATGAAATCAAAAATCTTCACGATACGACAAATCGAATAGAAACAAAGATTGAAAATTACCATGTCGAAACAGAAGCAGGCATTAGAGAGGTCTTAACAATGCTGAAAATTCTGTGTAAAAGGTCGAATTGTACACCCGAACAACTACTAAAAGAAGGTGAAGAGAATCAAGAACACATCTCGTCAGATTCAACAAAGTCAACAGACTCTCATGAAAAAGTTGAATCCCCAAAAAAATCAGCGACACCCCACCAAGAAGCGAGTAACACAGCCTTTACAAACAAGCAACTCTAGGATAACTTTACCAATCAACACCCTTTTTTCGCTCAACAAGTAGCAACATACCAGCGAAGGGCAAAAGTCGAGATGCCTAAATTTGATGGAAACGAAAAAAACAATGTTGCATGGATAAATAAAGGAGAAGAATACTTTGAGATATATGACATCAATGACGATGACGAAAAGCTCAGGCATGCATCCATGAAAATGGAGGGAGAAGCATATAACTGGTATATGTGGTGGAAAAAGACAACACACGTCATTAGCTGGAGGAAATTTAAAGATGCATTCTTCAAAAGATTCCAAGGTGTAAAGGAAGAAGAGTTATTTTCAAAACTCATCTAGTTACGACAAAAAGGAAGTGTGGACGAATACACTCAAGAATGGGAGACCTTAGTAACACGAGTACCTGGGTTATCAGAATCTCGTCTAATTCAGTCATACATCTCGGGACTCAAAACCCATTTACAAGCAGAACTTGAGATGCATGACATTACATCTATAGAAGTAGCAAGACGAAAAGCAAAAACAGTCGAAAAGAAATCCAAACCAATATTTTGGTCAAAAGCAGAAAAAACTTATGCAAGACGAAGGATACCCCAGTATGTGGACTCCAATAACACAAGATATGTTCCACCACATCATCGTGAAGATGAAAGGTCTAATGTGGAAATACAAAGGATAAAAGAGGGAAAATGTAAACGCTGTGGTGAGAAATGGGACCCCAAACATAAATGTGCTAAAGGAAAAGAAGCAAAGAACCTATATAATTGTGAAGCAAGCAATGATTCAAACAGTGAAGATTATGACATAGAAGACACAGAAGATGCCCCAGAATTCTCACTAGAATTAGATGACGGAAGTATTCCGCAAGTGTCATTATCAGCTATGACAGGTATATCACAACCTCAGACTTTAAAGTTAAAAGGACACATAAAGAAGAACAACGTAGTGGTTCTCATCGACTCTGGAAGCACACACAATTTTTTAGATGCAACCGTGGCAAAGAGACTCAATATCTTTTCATTTCCCTTACCAAACATGAAAGTGATGGTAGCTAATGGTAAGAAGATTGAAAAGGTAGGGAAATGCCATAAGGTCAATTTACAGATTCAAGACTTTAATCTAGAGTCTCCATTCTTCACAGTACCGTTAGGAGGAGTAGATGTAGTCTTAGGTATCCAATGGTTACGAACTTTAGGTACTTATGCCACAAACCATCAAGTACAATTTATAAAATTTAAATGGGGAGGTCAGAAGTACAAACTACACGGTTTCCAAGCACCAGAAAATCAAGTTGTATCATCATCTCAGATGATGAAGCTGAGTCGAAGAAGAGCACCTGCTTATGCAATACAATGTCACCAATTAGAAATGTTATCTGCAAATATGACTAGAGAAGAGTCACCAGGGATACAAGATCTGATTCGGAAGCATGAAAAAGTAATTCAAGACCTACCTATGAAGAGGCCGCCTAATAGGGAAATTGAGCATACAATAGAAGTCAAGGCAAGATCAGATCCTGTCAACATCAAGCCATACCGATATCCACATCACCAAAAAACGGAAATTGCAAGATTAATCCAAGACCTTTTAAAATGTGGGACCTTGATCATCTTGGAATATCTGATCAAGTGGAAGGACTTACCCCAAGAAGACGCTTCCTGGGAGAATGAATCATTCTTCAACAACATCCGTCGTTACTTATGCTTTGAGGACAAAGCATTCTTTCGAGAGGAAGGCAATGTTATGTAAAAAATTAGTTAATTTTAGGTTTATTATTTAAATTTAGGTTTAGCCAGACGAAAGGGCACGATCATAAGATCATGCCCTTTCCCAAAGGGTGCCCATGGCGGTATATAAGCCAGGCAACCCATTGTAAATGATCATCATCTATCTATTCATCTTTTTAATAAATATTTATATATAAATTTCTGCGTATTTCAAGTTTTTCTGCTCCACTGACTTCCTAGCCCAAGAAACCTCCATATGTTCCCTAGCCCTTTGAGCCGAAGTCCAACAGCAACTATTGTAGTGTGTCCAAAATCAAAATCAAGCTTACAACCAAAATCAATCTCCTCAATTCTCTACTTCCAAGCCCATGGAACCTCCACAGGGTCCCTAACTCTCTAATTATTTCCTCAAATACCAAAAACAAAAAGGCCAAGAATCCCCCTTTCTCCTCTCAACCTCCTTTCCTTTATGTCTCTCCCACTTATCCACCTCAACCACCTACCATTAATGCCATGAATACCCCCAAATCCTTTTAATTTAATGACCTTGACTTTCCCTCTCATATCTTACCCAAAAATAATTTTGAGAAGACAACTTGGAAAACCTTGGCAAATGAAATACTAATATTTAATTCAGAATAAATTGGAGGAGACAAATTGTCAAACCTTGGGAAACGAATAAGAACTAAATAATAACAAATAATAAAATATTAATATTAATTAATTTCAGTAAAATAAAATTACAGATTCACAAGTATCTAATAATAGGTATATACCAATATTAGTTAATAATTATAAGTAAATATTTCCAGGTTAATTGCACACTAATCAAGGTTAGCCATTAATCAAGTTTAACCATTTATTTTATCGTCTAAATTTTAAGCTTTAGAATACTAGTGTATTTGTGCAAGGTGTGGGTATGTAGCTAGCATGCACATATCTCATACATATACTAATAATACTTATTGGAATCAAACAAAAAGAATCAATCATTCAACATGTAGGCTAATAAGATAATGTAAGATAATGAGATCAAGTAGGGAATTACGGAGGGCTCCTCTCATTCATATCTATCATGTTTTTAAAGAATAATTGGCACGTGACTTTAAGATAGTATCCTACTTTTATATAACATATATTATTTGTAGTCAAATGAATCAAAGATTCAATATGGTTTCAGTCATATCTCACCTTGAATTGGGTATGGTTGAAATGAATCTCTTCCATGCATGCTCTAAGGGAAAAGGGAGAGAGAAAGTCGAAAATCAAGAAATCCTAGATCCTTGTAACAAGGGGTCGAGATAATATGGGGATTATTACCTTGTCATTAGGTTTTCAATGAAGTTATCTACATATCCCACCATCAAATACCCTATTTGCTTCCATCATTCCTTAATAAATATCACTTAAGGCTACAGGCCCACTTTCCTATGGATTCTACAACTGGTAGTAAGGAAGAATCATGAATAAGGAGAAATGGACTTGTTAATGCATAATCCACCATGCTAGCCTCATTGCCATGTAGGAAACAAGTGACCTTACCTACATCTTAATAACACGATAGTCCATTGAGAAGTAAATGATTAGCGTTTTTGCATGCTAAAGTAAGTGCCTCCCATAAGTTGTGAAAGGCATGACTACATTAACTAAAACCCACTAAAGGCATACCATATTATGGCCAGGCTCTTAAAGGCAAATGCGATCGATTTGATATCCTTGCAACAACCAAGAAGAGGTGCTTACAATGTCATGTATGGACATGTGAAGCTTATTGGGCATTTCCAAAGGCTTTGAATAAGGTCAATTTAATAAATTCCCAATCAACTTTTCTAATATGTGCAATGGATGTGTAGGTTGTAGGCTTTGACAATTATTATGCACTTGACTTATACGATAGCATGAAAGTACCACAAGGGCTAGCCAAGGGAAGAAAGTAAGTTATGATTTCCTTGGTAAGGCATAATGTACTTGAAGAAGGGGATGTGTTGTAAAGTATTTCCAAATCTTGGAGAGTCGGGTAGATAAATTTACAACAACAAGACCTCTTAATATATTTTTTTTCACCTAGAGAAGTGAAGTGATTACCCTCCATTTTCTTGCATTACACCCACGACTTGACTGTGGAAGGAATCCATGGAGTAGTTGTCCCATATCTATTGGTAACTTCAAGTAAGTATCTAGTTAATTGCTTGATTGCTAATAGATAGTTAAGCTAGTCATCACTTCCTTACCTTTCATTTCTTGCTTGATTGGGATTGCATCTTGATTTATTTGCATGTAATTGCAAGAAGGAGGTTGTGATGTAATAACTACCAGTTAAAAGTTCATGTAATAAATGTTAATAAAGGAAAAAGAATAAGACCAAGGTCATGGGACACGTATTCCAAGCTGAATGTTGGGAAAAAACATACTAGTGGGTGTCACTTTGGTTTATTTATGGCTAAGGAAATTGGCAAAGGCATTGACAAAGGCAAAGAGACATTAATTGACATTTATTTATGAAAATAAAGGAAAATAGGAGAAAAGGGAGATGAAGGATCACAAATTTGCATGAGAGGAAAATTGAAGGAAAATAGAGGAAAATGAAGAAAATAGAGGCCTCAATAATAAAAGGCTTTTGAGGATTAGTTCACAACATTTTGCCAGTTTGGCTTTGGAATTAGCTTCAGAGAGAGAAGAGAACCAAGAGGAGAAAGAAAGCAAGCAAACAAATGAAAGAAAAGGAAGGACAAGGAAAGAAAAGGACAAGCAAGGAAGGTTGGATCAAACAGCTTCAGCAGGAGGATTTGCAGGTAACAGGTTGCATGTGTGATTTCCTAGTTGATTTGTGAATGCATGGTACATGTATTTGTGTATATGGTTCATTTTTTGTCATTGGCATGGGTTGTTCCTTGTTTGACAGTGGTTTCAACCATGCCTTGCCATTTCCGGATAACCATGGTGTGATTGTATGCTTTTCTGGTTGAGCTTTGGATTGCTGGAAGGTTTTGAAACTGAGTGGGGTAATCTCAAGAAAATTCCCAAGGGTTGGGGTTGGAGGTGGTTTAATCTTCGAGAAGCCCTCAACAAGCAGGTGGAGACAGAAAAATTCCTCAAGGTAATGGTGAAGAAACTTTGAGGCATCCAAGCTTGTTTTGGGCTTTGTGATGCCTTAACCAGTTTTTGTGGGATCGTGATAGCTTAAGAGCGGAGGTGGTTTAATCTCCAGGAAACCCTGGTTGTTTATGCCTTGAGTTCCCACATTCAAGCTTGGAATATTGAACAAGGGTGATTGACTGAAAGAAAGATTTGGTTCAGCCCAATCTATGGTCGGGTGGTACGTGGAAGTCCCTCACTTGGTTGGTTTTTTCATATGTTAATAAGAGCTATTTTCTTATTGTGATCCATGAGTACTTGTTATTATGTGGCTTTGATGGTTGTTCTATCAAGGTTAATATTCTAGTTATATGCTAGTTATAAGCATAGATTTGTAATGTGCTCTAGCTATGGATTTGTTCAGGATTTGATAAATATATGATGGTTAATGAATGCATGGGCTAACAAGTGTTATTACAACTATTATGAGAGGGCATAGACCTTCTTGGTGATTCTCAAATAAGTTTCAGACTCCTATGATCAAATATGCATTCATTACCTATAGTTTACATGTTCACCATATATTTGATGAAATGACGGTCATGGTTAGGTCATGTTCTTGTTCAAGTTTTGTATGAATAGCTTTGTCCTTATGTTTTTATGATTTTGTAAAGTCTCATGAATTTTTGGGCATTGGTTTGGAGGTAGGCCTGAAAAGGTGGCACGGATCCTAGGACTGTATGTTAAGAACTGGAGAAATTGGGCTATAACGGCATGGATGCAGTGTTGGGCATGCAATTGGATGCCTATAACCGCATACATGCCTTGTTGTGGGTGCAGTTGTGGGCCCAAGGCAATGAAAAAAAGCCTCATTCAGGGATTAGCCACCTAGGGTGGTTCTTTGGCCCCTGAGTGTCCTGTAGTCCATGTAGGATGTCATAAAAGTTTCAGTTTGTAGGCCCCACTCCCTTAACTAGAATTTGGAGGTTGAGTCATGTCATAGTAGTCCTCAGCTCATGTTTACCCTCGCAGGCCAATTAAAGTGGGTAAATGTGGGAGGAGGTGTTACGTGTGGCTTATTTACACTTCTAAATGTTGTTTTTTATATTTTAAAACACACATAATGTGATAGCTGCAAGATGGAAACCATGAGGTTAGAAAGGTAGATTTCAATCGTGAGGCAAGTTCTTATTTCCTGCCCCCCTCTACTTTTGGCTTTTGAGGTACTGAGGTAGTGGCTTTCAAAGCCATGAGGTGATGGGAAGTAGATGTGGAATATGTGAGGGAGTGGGTGCAGCATTGAATGTATAAGTGCATGGATTGTATTGATTTACATCATTAAATGGCGGGTAGTGTGAGCTCTACAGATGATGGTAATGCGAGACTTGAAACCAATCAATAATATAAATTGTATATATTTTATAATTTTGACAAATAATAAAAATAAATTAACTTACAATAAATAATTTAGGCGTAGTCTAACTTATAGATGAAATGACATTTTCATTGGAATCCCACGACACAATCTCAAACAAAATTGTGATTTTTTGTTGTTTAAAATATATTTTTGAATGCATAAATAGATTAACACCCTCAAAACCCCAATGACACTCAAATTTTACAGATTAAACAATTTAAACTTGAGTTTTTAAAAATCTTTGTTTAATTTTGATTAAATTAACTTAGAAAAAATCATTTTACAAATTAAATTAAACCACTAATTTATATCAAATTAAAATTATTCTCATAAATTATATATTCAAAATTTATTACCTATTGTTTTTTTAATTATTAAAAAATAATAATAAAATAATTTTAAAAAACTTTGAATATCTCGCAAAAAAACAAAACATACTAAATTAATATTAAGTCAAACTCAAGAGAAAACCATTATACCAACGAAAATATACACTACAGATCCATTCAATAACTTTTATATATATATATACTACAGATCCATTCAATAACTTTGCCTCTTTTTCACGGCATGAATATGCGGTTTCTCAACTTCCGTGCATCTGATTCCCGAGATTATCGCAGGGGGCACCCGTCTCAGACGCCCACTTTCCCGTAAAATTTGACTCTTTATGGCCGTCTGATAACGATTGGACTGTTTTTGTTTTTTTTTTTTTTTTTTTTTAATTATAGAAATTTTGGTAAAATTTTTTAATTATAGAAATTGGTAAAATTTTGATAAAATTAAATTGAGAGGTTTGTAAATTTAAATTATAATTATCAAATGTTAAAATTTTAAATGCTTAAATTTTTTTTGATGGCATTGAACTTATTTCTATTATCAAAGATATTTGAAAATACTATTAGGTAAAATTTCTTTATTTTCTAATCCAAATTCCAACTACTTTTTACTATTCAAACATCCCTCCTCCTCAGTGAACACTTCCCTTCCCTAAGATACACGCAAACTTTATGCTGTGAACATGGGAAAACATGGCTAGTGACTTTCTCGTGGGGATGTGAGGTGTTTTAAATATTTTTGGTAAGTTTAGGTTTTTCATGAAGTTATTATTGCAGCAAATATTTTTATTCAAAGGATGTATATACTTTTAATACTTCGAGTTTTGGTCGAGGATGCCTGTATTTTAATTTGGGGATTTAAAAATTGTAATTTTTTATATATATAAATATGAAATTTAATTAAATATGTATTTAAAAAATTTAAGTTCTATGAAAATAAATTTTTATAAATTTAAAATAAAATATAATTTATATTTTTTTAATAAATATTTTTTTTTATAAATTTAAAATTAAATATAATTTATATTTTTTTAATAAATAAAAATTTTACAAATAAAATATAAAATGTGAAAGTGATCTCTATTATAAATATATGTTTGAATAACAAATTTTGTAAATAAAAATTAAAATGTGAATGTGGTTTTTATTATAAATATATGTTTGAATATAATATAGTTTGAGTGAGTTTAATGGTTAAGAGCATGTATTTCCTCTTAAGAGGTCACACATTTGAATATCATATTTTACAAATAAAAATAAAAATATGAATGTGATCTATATTATAAATAAATGTTTGAATATTATACAATCTAAGTGGGCCTAATGGTTAAGACTATGTGTTTCCTCCTAAGAAATCACAGGTTCAAAACCAGAGAAGATAGAGTATGTATGTCTTTGTAGACTTTAGTATGTATACCTTGTCTCACAAACAAGAAATCCCATACACCAATACCACGAGTATCTTGTCTTACCATATATAATAATAATCAAAACATGAAACCAATATAATGAGATAGATGCCTTCTCTCACAAATATATAATAATAATATAAATATATTTTTTATAAATTAATAATATTTAAAAACAATATAAAACATTATAAATTTTTATTTTAATTCCAATTAACTTGAATTTAAATTAAAAATAAACTACCCCATTATCAATTTCCTTAATCACAATATATATATGTGTGGGGAATGGCATCCACTATTAAAACAAACCTAAGGTGCTACGAATTTAAAAAAATTCATCCCATTGCTATCACATCCAAATGAGTGTACACTTCTAGTATAAAGTTGAATGGTATTTAAAAAATATTTTTTTCTAAGATATATTTATATGCTAAACCATCTTCAAATTATTATTATTTATTTATTGTAAATTTAATTTTTAATTAATTTAGCAAATTATATTATAAATTAGAAATCTATTTATATAAGAAACTATTATGTGGTTTCATCAAATTGTATTAGACTAATTTAAAACTACCCAAATCATTAATTTCTTCTTTTAAATAATTAAGACGACTTACCAAAAAAAACAAAGAAAGCTCATTGAAAATGAAACGATTTGAAACAATTTGAAGGTTAGAGAGTCCACCACTCTTAAAACAATTTGAATGTTACATAGTCCACCCCTTAACATCCTAATGTTGGACACGTCCTTTTCACACAACTCGACGTAGATGGTAGGGTGGAGTCATGGGCCGGCTAGTTATTATAGTTATTGTCTCATATAAATTTAACATTTTTTTTTTGGTAAAATCATATTTTTATATTATTTAAATTTATAAATTAATTTAACATCATTAAAATTTCTAAAACATTTTAATTATATAATATTAATATTTAAAATGTAGGATTACAAAATTTAAATAACATTAATATTTTTTAAATTAAAAAATAAAAATATTTAAATTTCACATTATCTTATTTTTTACACGTGTCTAAGATTACAGAGTTATTTTTAGTGTGATTTTTGGATTTTTGGTTGTCAGATTTTCAATCTAATTTTTCTAAATATAACAAGAATTTATTGAAATCACAAGCTTGATAGGTAACTCCTGTGCAATCAAAGTGTCTTAAAAAAATTCAAGGTGTTAAATTCATATATATATATATATAATTTTAGTGTGATTTTTGGATTTTTGGTTGTCAGATTTTCAATCTAATTTTTCTAAATATAACAAGAATTTATTGAAATCACAAGCTTGATAGGTAACTCCTGTGCAATCAAAGTGCCTTAAAAAATTTTCAAGGTGTTAAATTCATATATATATATATATATATAATCAAAAAACCAGTTCAAATAACACAAATCAAAATTTCTCTTCAAAATTTCCACCGATTCCAACAATAAAAAAATAAAAAAAATAAAAATAAAAACAATTCCATTTTTTTTTCCCTTCAAAGAGACATTATGTTGTGTTCCATTCAGCCCAGTGGGGCCTTTTACCCTACGACGAGGGGTTGGACTGCTAACCAATATGAACAATTCTGTGGTAATAGAATATTAATTCACTCCCTTCCATTTTGTCCGAAGCAGTTTCCTTCGCTTCTAATATTGAATAATTCATGCTAATATTTACGTTGTGAGATGATTCATGTTTAATTGGGTTTCACAACATTTCTAATATGTATACATGCTTTCAACAATAATTATAATTATTTGTGAAAGTTTTGTTCAGTTCGGTAAGAGATTCGATTAAAGTAGTTGTTGGTCTCCAAAATTGGTAACCATAAATACTTTATGGTTTTGTTTGTTTGTTTGTTTGTTTTTTTTTTTTCTTTTCTAAGTTTGTTTAAATCTATTAATGTAATATATGGTACAGAGAGTTCTAGGTATCAGAGTGCTGCCATACAGTCAGCAAGATATCAAAAATTGAGCCGCCCAAAAGGGGAAACCGGTCCGAGAAGCGTTTGAAAGCTGCCTCGCAAGAGGAAACCAGCCTTGAGATAATAACAGTAAGCCAAAAAACTGAGCCACCCACCAGGGTAAACCGACTCGTACATAGATTAAGAACTGTTTTAACTACAGAAAACAACTTAGACACACTTAGATACATAAGCGACAAAACCAGCAAAATGCTCAAAAGACTAGACATGATGGCGAGAAAAAGCAGAGGCGCTAGAGTCCATAGTCACCCGAGGGCGATTCCTCTTCAATTCTGCACCACCATCCTTCCTTGTCATCAGGATCTGGATCGGGAGCCCTTTGAGGAGCGTCATCCACCGCTTCACGCTCGCCTGCAGTAGTCCCGGTGTTCTGGAGCTAGCCAGAGCTGCTTTCATTAGGATCTGGATCGGGAACCCTCTGAGGAGCATCATCCACCGCTTCACGCTCGCCTGCAGTCGTCTCGGTGTTCTGGAGCAGGCCTGAGCTACTTTCATCAGCCAGGCGAGAGGAACTATAATCTACGGGCATAGGAACAGGTGGAATAGAAGGGGAGGCCTGCGCGCTGATAGGGGGCGCAAAAGACGGTGGGGAGGCGACGAAAGCAGGTCAAGGTTCAATGTAATGGTGCGAGGCGAAGGTGACATTTCGCGGGGACGTAGGGAGGCGACGAGCTTGGCCCCTTCCATGAGTACGACGAGAAGCACTTTCGTTGGGACTGCGAGAGGAGGACGAGCCAGAGGAAGGGGAAGGGGAGGGAATAGGCCTGGCGCTTCCCCTGCGACATCTCATACGGTGCCTCAAATTTGGCATTGTAACACTGAAGTCGTGAGAGCTGGCGTAAATGAGAGGGGGTCCCAACAGAGGGAGGTGGGAGCGAAAGCCGAACAGAGCAGGGAGGAGCTGAGCACAGAACGGGCTGTGCGAGTGATGATATCCAGGGATGAAGCTAATGCAGGAGGCCAGCGGGCAGCGCTTTCCAACCGTGGTGCGAAGGCTGTGCACTTCAGCATCCGGCGAACAGCGAGAACCTACAGGCAAGAGCTGTCTCGACATGGAGACCGACAGAGCACCACAATGCCAAAACCAAGCAGTTGAATTCTCGACTGAGGACGGGGTCACAGGGGCCGGAGGTTTCATGTTGAAACTCTTGGTGTCTCGGCCTCCCCACCGAATTGAATGTCGCGTAGGGTGACGACCCATCAACTTAATTGTTCCAGAGGTGAGTACCTGCCTTCCGCCGGCGAACCAGTGGGCTTGCCACGCGCCCGTCTACCGGATCGTAACCTCCATCACGTCAATGTCCACCCGCATCCGGGGTGAAGTTGTCCTGAAGCACCAGCTGAGTGCATTCCTGAAGGAGTTTGCTATCATTGAGACTGGAGAGGGGCCCTGCAAAGAGGGTCTGGGCATTCGTTACCCCTTTGTTGGCCAGCAGATCTGCCACTTTGTTGCCAGATCTTCTAGTGTGCTTGAGGTAGATAGCTCTGTGCTCTTGCAACCATTCAGCTATGAGTTCCAATCTTGCCATGAGCCTCCAACTGTCCGCTACTCTTGAGGGAGGGGAGCCTGAGAGGATCTTACTGATCATGTTGATGATGATTTGGGAGTCGCCCTCAATCTCGATGGGGAAAAAATTATGGAGCTGGGCTAGCTGCATACCTTGCCATAGACCTTCTAGTTCCGCAGAGTTATTGGTATCCCATCCCATGGAGCCATAGTAAACGAGCATGGGGTCCCCTTTATGGTTGCGAAAAATTCCCCCAAAACCCGCCTCCCCAGGATTACCTTTGGAGGCTCCGTCAAAGTTGAGCTTTATGACACCCTCTGGTGGGGAGACCCATTTTTCATTAGAATTTGCCTTTGGGACTCTTCGACCCATCGACTCAGGACTCGGATTGAGCTTGAGCTGCCAATTGTTCCAAACTTGTTGCTCCTGGGGCAGAATAGGGAAATCTTCCTTCTGCCATTTTTGCAGCGCTAAGGTTTCCTGGAGATTACTGCAGTAGTTGAACCAGAGGATTTCCAGAGGGGTAGCCTGGTTCTTGAAGATCCGTTTATTCCTCTCCTTCCAGATATGCCATAAGATGAGACCTGGAATGTGCCTCCAGAGAGAGTTGAGCATATTGCATCGGTAGGGTGCAGCTGGCCAATTACGAATGATAGTATTTAAGTCCTCGGACCGTCGACCATCTCTTCTGCACTTGGAGCTGACGCTTTCCCAAAAGAAGGCAGCCAGAGGGCAAGTTAGCATAAGATGTTGGATAGTCTCCTCTTGGTTATTACAGTTGGGGAATTTGGAAGGCCCGGTGAAGCCTCTCTTCATTAAATTGTCCCATGTGAGGATTTTCTTATGACAGAGCAACCACAGGAACGAGGAAACCTTGGGCCAAAGCTGCGGTGCCCACAGCTCTTTCCAGATGGGGTCAGGGGGTTCGAGACTCTGGGTCATTAGGGCATATGCCTCTTGAGTGGTGAACTTGCCTTTGGGAGAGTGTCCCCAACGAAGGATATCCTGCTTGTCCGAGTATCTGATCTTCCTGCTAATTAGTTCTACTTCCAGCGCTGGATGAGCTTGAACTTGCTGGTTGTTCAAGCAGCTTGCAGCCGTTTTCCAGTGCCTATTCCCCTGAGCATGGTTTTCCTCCCAGAATTGGTGAACCGTGGTTTCCAGAGGAGTGATCAAATCAAACTGGAGGGGCGGTTTGATGGTTGAGAGGAGCTTGGGTTGCTGATGCCACGAGTCTGTCCAGAACCTAGCTATGTGACCATTGCAGACCTCCCAGAAACTATGATCCTGGATAAGAAGACGGTGTTGTTTGGCAGCGTTCCAGATCAGTGAGCCTGCTTCCACCATGGATAGTCGAATGAGCTCTGAATGGGGTCTATGGTTGGCATATTTGGCATTCCAGAGTTTCGCCCATGGGGAAGAGGGGGAGGATAGCCATTGCCACCAGATCTTAGCCCCCATGATAGCGTTGCTGTGCTGCGGGTCGCGGAGGCCTAGCCCCCCCAATAGCTTTGGCTTGCAGATCATATTCCACTTGACCAAGGCCCATTTTCTGTTCTGTCCGGATGCTCCCCACAGGAAGTTGCGCTGAAGAGATCTGATCTGCTTGAGGACCCATTTCGGGGCTGCAAGGACCGAGAAGAGATAGAGAGGCATGGATTGAAGGACAGATTTGACCAGAATCAGTCTACTAGGAAGGTTGAGGGGGCAAAAGGTCCAGGAGGATAATTTAGCTTCGAGTTTATCCAAGAGAGATCTCCAAGAAGAGTGCTTGAGCGCTGAGACAATCAAGGGGGCTCCAAGGTACTTGGCGGGCAGCTTGGTAATGGAGAATCCGAGGATTCTAGCAATGCGATGTTGAATGAGAATAGCAGTGTTAAAGAAGAAGATTTGCGACTTGGAGGCATTGACAGTCATTCCTGAAGCTTCGGCAAACAAATCAAGCAAGCTCTTGAAGGCAGAGGCTTCATGGGCGGAAGGATGACCAAACAGCATAGTGTCGTCCACAAATTGCTGGTGGGTGTGAGCAGGGGTCTCATGAACAGAGATGCCACGAAGCTGATGCGAATGAAGGGCATGAGAGATGGTCCGACCTAGCCCCTCTGCCATGAGCACAAAGAGAAAGGGGGACAGGGGATCGCCTTGGCGAATGCCACGAGAGGGGGAGAAGGGATGAGAGGGGATACCATTGACCAGGATGGAGAAAAAAGAAGAGGAGATCAGGCTCATGACCCATCTTATCCAAGGAGGGCTGAAACCAAAAGCTGCTAGCATTTGTTGAATGAAATTCCAATTAAGTTTGTCAAAAGCTTTTGATAAATCGATCTTAAGGAGCATACCTGGCTTTTTAGTCTGCTTCAGCGAGTGCATAATCTCATGAGTGAGGATGATGCCATCCAGTATTTGTCGCCCCTCTACATAACCAGTTTGCTCAGGCGAGATGAGCAAAGGAAGCATCGGCTTTAACCTGTTGGCAATAACTTTGGAGATGATCTTGTAGATGACATTGCAGAGGGCAATGGGGTGAAATTTGTTAAGCGTGGCTGCTTGGTCCTCCTTGGGGATCAGGGTTATGAAAGTGGCATTAAGAGATGGGAGAAGCCAATGCATGGATCTGGACTCCTCCACTAATTGCCAGATCTCATCTTTGATCAAATCCCAGAAATGATGAAAGAAATTGGAAGTGAAGCCATCGGGTCCTGGAGCTTTACCTTCCTTGTTTTGGAGGACAGCCTGTTCAACTTCCACAAGAGTGACAGGGCAAAGAAGAAGATGATTGTGCTCCTCCGTGATTAGCTTGGGTATATGTTGCAGGATTTTGTTAATTGCTGGTCGCCTGTCAGACTGGTCTTCCTGCACCACCGATTTGAGATGAGAGACCAATTCAGCTTCTATGGCCTAATGCTGCTCTAGTCTTTCTCCTATTGGGCTAAGGAGAAAGTTAATATTGTTACACATCCTACGTTGAATGGTGGAGCAGTGGAAAAATTTAGTGTTCCGTTCCCCTTCCTTTAACCATCTGATCCGGGATTTTTGTTTCCAGAGAATCTCTTCTTGCTGCCTTCTTTCCTCCAACTGATTGAATAGACTTTGCTCTTTCAGGTCAGATGCTTCATTGCGGCCTTCTTGGATGATACGAAGCTGTAACTCCGCCATTTCTTGTTCCAGGAGCTTTTGCTGATGGAAGATGTTGCCAAAGGTAGAATGGTTCCACTTTTTAATGCGGGCTTTGAGATCTTTGAGGTGCTGCTGAAACTGGAACATCTTGGAACCTGGAGGAGGAATGAAAGCCCGCCAAGCGGAGTGAACCATTTCCTTGAAGCTTGGGTGGGAGAGCCAGAAAGCCTCAAATCGGAAGGGTCTTTTGGTGCGGTCCCCTGGTTTGGTCCATTGCAGAGAGATGGGCCAGTGGTCTAACCCTGAAAAAGGCAAGATTGTGGCTTGGAAATCGCCTCCAATATGTATGGCATTGTCCGAAAGGAAAAATCTATCCAGTTTGGATGCTATCTGTTGGGCACCCACTCTCTTGTTGTTCTAGGTGTGATTGCCATTGGCAAAGGGAAGTTCAATCAACCAGTTCCGTTGGATGAAGTCTTTGAAATGGGCGTTGTCTGCCTCTAGTTTTTCTCTGCCACCTCTTTTTTCGTTCAGGCTGGTGATCATATTAAAATCACCCCCCAGGATCTAGAGGGGGTGAGCTCTGGTAGAATTGAGCTGTTCTACCATATTTAACAGAGCGATTTTTCTTGCAGCCTCCTGAGGGAAATATGCATTAGAAAGATGCCCATGCAGATTGGTCCCGTGGATGTGGAAAGAGGCCTGAATTAGATTGTGAGCAGCGTGGGCATCATTTATTGAAACAACTTTTGGATCCCAAGCGATGGCTAGACCGCTTGATGCTCCAGAGGCATCAACTGCGACGGAGTGACACCCTGGCCAGGCTTTTGAAAGAATGGGGCCAAGGGTTTGACTTGTGCATTTAGTTTCCTGCAGGAAGAAGACTTGAGGTTTTTCCATCTGTATCAGATTTTTGATCGAACGGACTTTTGAGGGGCCGTTTAGACCCCTTATATTCCATGAAATGAGTTTCATTGAGAACTTCCTTCATGGGGCGGGAAAAACTTGGTAAGTTTGGGATACCTACCAGATTCTACAAGCATCTCCCCCAGGAGAATAGTCCTCTGTAGATCAGATTTCCTCCCTCTCTTCTTTGAGTCTTTAAAGAGTTTCTTCCCATCCCATGGGCTTCCCTGCTGGATGCCTAGGGATTTTTGATGCTGCTGCACTCGGGCAAGAGCCACAGTTAGGTTCTCGATCTGCTTCTCCGAGATCTGGTCAAAGTCCTTTTTGCATGCTTGCTCAAGAGTGAAGATGTCTAGGTCTCCTATATCTACCATTTCATTTTCATCTTCCATGGGGGTGATCTGGTTCTCATTAGCCCCAGTATTGTCAACCTCCATGTTGCGGGGAAGGCCAGAGCTAGATTCGGGCGTCGAGCTAATCGGGGGCTTGGGGATGGCTTCCGAGAGGGGGTTATCAGAAATAGGGGTGGCTAGGATTTCAAAGCTATTGCTGGTAGAGGGTGGAAGCGGGGCTTGAGAGGGAGGTTTGGGGTTCAGAGGAGGGGATTTCTTGTTATGGTGGCGCCGGTTCTGGACTTTAGTGAAGCCTTCAGCATCAGGGGTAGAGGCAGAGTCCGAGGGCTTACAAGGAGGCGCATTCAGAGGACAATCACAAAATAAATGGCCATGGGTATGGCATTTCCTACATCTAAAAGGCACATGTTCATAATCTATGGTTTGCACCCATTCAAAATCATCGTGAGAGAGACTTACTGAGTCGGGGAGAGCTTGCGCGAGGTGCATGAAGACGCAGATCCGAGCATAGGAGGTGTACCGCCTGAGCTTTGTTTCCTCTGCAATTTTGATGAATTCGCCAAGACCGTTGCCAATATCCTTTAAGGATTCTTCATCCCAATATTCCAGCGGCAGGGAGTAGAGTCGAATCCATACAGGCGCCCAACTAAAGTCCTCTTTATCCGGGTTGAATCTTTCGATCCAGTCCCTGAGATAGAGACTTGAGGAGTTGAAAAAGTAGGGGCCTTCATCCATGACTCTATTCTTATCTTCAAGGCAGTTAAAAATGGTAGTGAAGAATCCTTTGGGTCTGAGTTGCAGTGTTACCTAACCTTTTGGCTTCCATTTGGCCCTAATCCATCCATGTAGGGATTTTTCAGTTGGCCAAAACCTGACGAATTTTCCAATCAGTGTGTGGTCTCTCATATACTGTATCTGGCCATTGATCCTGTGGCTTGGTAACTCGATCTTGGGATGTTCCATTGCTATTGGTCTGCAGGTAGTAGAGGTGGCTTTTGGTGCCTCTGTAGTGCCTTGCGCTTTCATCATTTTGTCCTCTGGACTGTCCGGCTTATCACCCGGTGGAAACTTCTGCGTATTGCTGTCCTGCGGTTTTTTGCTTGTTGCAGAGCCCTGTGCATTACCTTGAATAGGTTGGTTTGTGTTGCCTGACATCTTTTTGGACATCTCAGCATTGATGTTGGGGGAGGCGTTGAGAGCCTCCCCCTGAGATGCTGCCATTGAAAGGGATCAACAGATGTAATGACCCGGAAGCGAGCTGGGTCAGCGATTGTTGGCAGAACAGTTTGCAGTGTGCGGCGCCGTAACAGGGAGGCTAGAAACCCTAGCCCGAAAGTTGCAGAGCTAAAATCCCTTCATAGGATGTCGTGTCTAAAAATTACAATCAAATACTTTATGGTTTTATTATATGTATTTATTCAGTATTAGAATCAGAAGAAAATTGATTGTAAATTTTAACTCATTACTATATTATTGGATTTTTTTTTATGGATCTGTTATTATTTAACATATTTATTGATAATAGAGATTTTATATCATAATTATTAGTTGATGGAATGATCTGAATTGGATCATTATAATGTTTGTTATTTATCTTCATGTTTTTAAAGTGAAAAAAGTGGAATAAGCAACTCATAAGACCATGGCACCATTGTTAAGGATTGCAGATCCAGACAAAGATTATGTGGTTTGTATAGATACCTACAAGGAGGGGCTCATTGGAGTCTTGATTCAAGAAGGAGAGATAGTTTTCCACGAGTCACGAAAGCTAAATGAACATAAGGCAAACTATGTAACTCATGATTTGGAGTTAGCTTCCATTATTCATGCATTGAAAATGTTGTTATCTCCTCGGCATAAGATTTATGCTTATGACAAATCATGGGGAACTAAAATATTTATTTGATCAACCAAAGTTGAACGCGAGACAAGCTAGGTGGTTGGCCACACTTAGTGAGTTTGAATTTGAAATCAAGTACAATAAGGGCAAAGAAAACAAGGTTGTTGATACACACAGTAAAAAGGATTTAGTTGAATCACTTGACAACCATAAGTTCTTATGGATTGGACCTAGTAGGATAGGTCAAAAGCGCAAGGCATGATGAGAAATATCAACAGATAAAGGAAAGGCTACAACAAGATGGTGAGGGTGGAAAAGATGAATAATATCATCTTACAAATGATGGTCTAGTCAAATTCAAGAATATAATTTATGTGTTCAACAATGATGATTTGAAAAGGCTCATAATGAGAGAGTTCATGAGAAACCATATTCTGGTCACCCAAAATACCAAAAGACTCTAATGGCCAGCAAAAAGTTTTATTATTGGCCTAATTTGAAAAGAGAAGTAGCTGATTTTGTTGATAAATGCATAGAGTGTCAACAAGTGAAGGTCAAATATAAACATCAATTGGTTTATTACATCCCATTCCTATTCCAGAATGGAAGTGGGAAGTGATATCCATGGATTTCATTACCAGTTTTCCAAGAACCTCCAAACAACATGATGCAATTATGGTGGTCATTGACAAGTTGAGCAAAGTAGCTCATTTTGTAGCTGTCAAGTCCACCAATTTAGCTACTGAGGTGGCTCAAATCTTCATAAAGGAGATTGTGAGGTTGCATGGAGTTCCCAAGAAAATCATTTCAGATAGAGATGCCAAGTTCACTTCAAGGTTTTGAAAGGAACTATTTCTAGAATTGGGGACATAATTGGCCTTCAACATAGCTTATCATCCATAGATGGATGGAAAAACAAAGAGGACAAATAGAATCCTCAAAGACATGTTGAGGATGTATGTGATGCACCAGCCAAAGAAGTGGGAAGAGTATCTTCCACTTGTAGAGTTTGCATACAACAATGGGTGCCAGGAATCTATAAAGATGAGCCCATTTGAGGAACTTTATGGAAGGAGTTTCAATACTCCTATCAAATGGAGTGATCCAATGAACAAAGTCCTTATTGGGGATGATATGCTAAAGGAAATGGAACAGAAAATGCAAATCATCAGACACAACTTAAAGGTAGCTCAAGACAGGCAGGAAAGATATGAAAATCAACATAGATTGCATAAGGAGTTCCAAGTTGGGGAACATGTTTACTTAAGAGTTAGACCCAAGAAAAGTTCCTTGAAGATTGGGTCATGAGCCAAGTTGGAACCATGGTGTTTTGGACCTTTTGAGATACTTGAAAGAATTGGAATAGTTGCCTATAGGTTGTCCTTACCTCCATTAGTTAAAGTCCATGATGTTCTTCATGCTTCTTTACTTAAAAGATATGTACAAGACTCTAATCATGTGATTGACTGGTTGTGCTATAGGTGGAACAAGAGGGAGAGATTAAGTGGGAGTCACTATGCATCCTAGATTGGAGGAGCCTCATGCTCCAAAATTGAGCAATAGAGTAAGTCAAATTGCAGTGGAGGCACTTTGGGCTGAAGGAATCCACTTGGGAAATGGCTGATAAAATGTGGCCATCATATCCTTTTTTGTTTTCTAGATAAAGAAAATGTACATAAAAGTGTAAATATTGTACAAAGTTAAAAATATAAAGCTCCATGAAATAATATGTTTGTTTTTAAATGTGTTTTCTATGTTGTATATGGACAAAGAACACTAAGGACGGTGTTCCCCCAAGGGGGAGGGGTTTGTGACAACCCCAATTATTTTCTACTTGTGAAGGCATTGTAAATATTTCATGTGTTGTATTTACAAAAAAAAATGGGTTGAGTTAAGGAACACAAATTTCAAAGGCTAAGGAGGGTTACTTTCCTTCCTTGCAACAGGAAATATGAATTGTTTTTTACAACCATTGAAGGTTAAGTTGGAGTGCTTTTAATAGACTGGGTTTTTTGAATTTATTGAGTTGAAGCATAAGGATGAAGACCATTATATTTTGGAAAATAGGAAAGGAAAAAGGATAGAAAATTTATGATAATGGGTTGCACTGACAACAAGGGGGATAGGGGAGGTCAACCATTGTGCATTAAAAAACAGATTTGGGAAAAAAAGGGAGGAGAGGCATTTTCGAACAGAGAGAATGAAAGCACCCAAGGAGAAAAGAGAGAGGGAGCATAAAACACACAAGCATGATCACTCATAACAAAATATAGTGGTCTAAAGGTGAAAGGGGAATGTTGAAGGAAGAAACATTCAACAATACATATAGTTTCTACAAGGGGAGCGACGTGGAGGTGTTTTGCACATCTATAGCACTCAAAGAAGATCTACATCTTGGTTGAACATTAGGAGCATGAAAATAATTTCCTCCAGGTGAGGATACGTCTCTAGATGCCTTGGGGGTTGAAAGGTGGAGATGGTCTTCTCTAGATTCCCTTGATAGCTTGGGGTGGAGTCTTAGTCCTTGGATTCTTTGCAAGGGAAAGTTCGTAAGTCTCCTTTTCTTGTTTCATTTGGTTTGAGAAGTGAGTTTTGAATTCCCTTTGTTGGGTGGAACCACTGTGTTACATAGAGTGGTGGTGAAGCCTCTAGATCCCTTAGAAAGTATTTGTTGTTAAACAATTAAAGGGTGGAGGAAGTAAGCCTTTGGAATCCCTGTGCATTTTGTTAACTTCTAAATAGTTGGTGGGTGGAGGTGAGAGAACCTCTAGAATCCCTGTCTCAACCAACAATTGGTGTTTAATCCCTTGAGAAAAACCACCTCAGTCTCTAGAATTTGGCTCGGGGGACATGACAATTGCCAGCAAGGACTGGTTGCAGCTTCTCTATGGTTGGGTGAAGAGTCGTCGATCCTAACTCAGTTGCCCAAATTCAATCCAAGGTAAGTGTTTTCATATGTATTTCTTGCCATTAAGTTCATGTTGGACTGTTAAATGAATCTGTATTGGTGGCATGAAAGGTTCACGTTTTCCTTGTGGTTATGAGGATAAAGTTCTGACAATCTTCCCTATATGAATGTGAATGAATGGTTCCTTATGTTAATGGTTTTGCACTAACATTCTTTATGCAGGGCCAGGAGACATGTACATATACATAAATATTTATGTAATGGTGTATGCATATAATGGTTATTATTGTGTTCTTCGTGTAAGAAAGCATGAGGCACATGTATATAAGCTTGTAGTAATCTAGTTGATACCATAACTTGACTAATGAACTAAACCATTGATAGTTCAAGGGTACAATAGAAATGTAAAGGAAATCGATATCATTCTCATGGTACTAGTAATTTCAGTGATATAGTTGTTTCAATGAGATGTATAAACCTCACACAAATGAATGTAATAGTGCATGGAAAATTTTAACCAGTCATTATAATGCAAAAGGAGAATACATATAACCTATAGATAAATATGTGTATAAATATATACATGTGTAAATGGCAATTCAAGTGCTGAGTTGTTTAGGTTTTGGGTTTAATGCGTAAGATATTCAATCATGGTTACATGGTCAGTTGAATCTATTATGTTAATGGTGGAGGGCTCAACACTACAACTGGAATGGCCCTGCAATGTTATTTTAGCCTATAGGATTATGCCGAGAGATAAGGGCTCGTGCACAAGCTTTTTCAATGTATGAGTCCATGTTTATCTCACACAATATATATATATATATATATATATATATATATATATATATATAGATATAGATATATATATAGATATATATATATATATAAAACAAGTGTCGAAGGTCTAAGGGGCACTAGGGGTTGAGGTCAAGGCCAAACTTGTGTTTGTGCCGGGATGGAGACTTAAGCCTTGAGGGTCGGGCTTTTACACCATATCACCATGTACACACCGAGTCAGAGGTTGGAGCCTTTCCCTTGTATCACACTATGATCGAGGGTAGAAGCTATTTTGAATGAATGATAGATATTCGCTAAGGAAAATCAACAGTAGATAAAGAGAGCGAAACCCCCCTTGTGACATTGGTGGGGGTAGAGGTGGGGGAGGGTGGGTAGTGTTATTGAACGTTGACCGTCGAATGAGATGAAGGGTATAAGACTATTGCATCACGTGCTAGAACCATGAAGTGAAATATTGATAGTGTGACCCTCCGCCCCCTTGTGATGTCAGTAGGAGGGGGGGTGGTGTTATTGGTTATTAGTCATCGATTGTCTTGTTGGATGTGGATCGTTAGATGGTAGGGGATCACAAGGGGGTTATGCCTTAGATTATTGACCATATATTGATTTCATGTAATGTGGGTTGTCAAATGGCATGAAGTAGAGTTAAGGCCCAACATTAGGTCGGGGTTCGAGGATCGACCCTTGTTGACAATATTCAAGCTTCGGGGTTGGGAATTGGCCAACCTCCAATTTCTCAAAGGAACATGCCTGCTCACATGGATTGTCCACGATGGTGGGGGTAGGCAAGTATATCTATATCTATATATATAATTTCGTAAGGGGTGCGCCACCCTAAGGTATGGTTGGTTATATATTTAAATAAATATGTTTTGATATAGGAGGAAGATACACAACATGCAACGGTGTGGTGTAAAACAAGAAATGAGGAAATGAGACATGCCACGTGGGCACGACATGGAAGTAAGGAGAGGTGGTGCTATTTAAATTAATAAAATCATAAGGGATATAAATTGTGACCCTGGAGTCCAAATTGGACAAACGTTATGTCGTTGGAAAAGTCTCACCAAGACAAATAGTATGATGACATCCAAAATTAGGTTTTGGAATCTGGGAAGAAAGTAGAAAAAAATTATTATTATTATCACCCCATTTCTCTAACTGTACTAGGGAATTTGGGTTATCAGCGTGAGCACATCCCTTAGGGTAAGGGGGTGTGTTTACATGTAATTTTCTTTCTAGTTTTCCATCTTTTAATATTTCTTCCATTTGTATATTTAGCAATCAAGAGCAGACTTATTAGTGAATGTAGCTTCTATATTGATTCCTATTGAAGGCTTTGGACCTAAATCTTTTTCTGTTGAGTTGATTTATAGACTGTCCATTCCTTTTAACATTACTAATTGGTGTGTCTTTGATAATGAATGGTATATCATTGACTTCTTCCAGATGGAAGATAACTTCTAATATGCATTGATTAATGAGCTTACGCATGACAAAAATATTTGAAACTTCTCGCAAGACCAAAAATGTTGTAAATTTGACCCCTAAAAATGTTCTGAGATTGGAAAATTTTTATGATTTCCATCATAAATTTAAAAGGGTGGTAAATTCCAAGGCTAACAATTCCGACATGAAATATGAAATCATTAATTTAGGAACTCAATCTAACACCCAGAACATTAATTTAGGGACAGACTGTACCCCAAAACAAAGATCATATTTTATTCATCTTTTCAGGGAATACAAGGATGTATTCGCTTAGACATACAATGAGATGAAGGCTTTTGATCCCAATGTCAGGCTACATGTCATCCCATTGAAACCAAAAACCAAGCCTTTCCAACATAAATTAAGGAGGATGAACACTAATTAGAACTTGTTGTGAATGTTGAATTGAATAAACTGCTTGTAGCCTGAATAGTCTTACATGTTCGTCATACCTAATGAGTTGCCAATTTGGTACCCATGAGGAAGAAGAACATAGGTATTCGGTTGTGTGTCGATTTCCAAAATATGAATAAAGACTTTGATAAGGATAATTAGTTTGTTCCACTATAACAACCCCAGGGTAAAAGTTCATGTAATAAAGTTAATAAAGGAAAAATAAGACCAAAGTCATGGGACACCTATTCTTTGAAGTTGAATGTTGGGCAAAACATCCTAGTGGGAATCACTTGTTGTTTATTATGGCTAAGGAAATTGGAAAAATCAATGGCAAAGGCATTGAAAAGGCAAAGAGGCATTATTGGCATTTATTTATGAAAATAAAGGAAAATAGGAAAAAAGGGAGATTAAATGTCACAGGTTTGAATGAGCAAAATTGAAGGAAAATAGAGGGAAAATGAAGAAATTAGAGGCATCAATAATAAAAAGGCTTCTGAGGATTAGGTCCAAACATTTTGTCAGCCATTTTATCAATTTATCTTTGGAATTGGTTTCAGAGAGGAGACGTGCACCAAGAGGAGGAAGCAAAGGAAGGACAAGGAAGAAAAGGAAAGAACGGATCAAGCAAGGAAGAGTTGGATCAAGCGATTACAAAGGGATCGCATTGCAAGTATCACATTACATGTATGATTTCCTTTCTAGTTTTGGAATGCATGGTACTTGCATGTGTGTATCTAGTTCATTTGATATCATGGGCATGGGTTTGTCCGAGTTTGACAATGGCTTCGACCTTGCCTTGCCAATTCTTGGATAGTCATGGTGTGATGGGATTCATTCTTGGTTGAGCTTTGGGTTGCCATAAGGATTTAGATCCGGGTGAGGTGGTTTCAGGAAAATCCCAAGGGTTGGGTGTGGAGATGGTTTTCCTCGGGAATCCCTCAACAGGTGGGTGGAGAGTAGAAAATTACTCAAGGGATGGTGAAGGAATTCTAAGGCGTCCAAGCTTGGTTTGGTTTTGTGATCTGGGGACCATTTTAGGTGAGATCACGGTAGTGTGAGGGTGGAGGTGGTTTAACCTTTGGATTCACTTGGTTGTTTATGAATTGATTTATCCCATGAGATCCCACATTCATGCTTGGAATATGGCACGTGGGTGATTGGCTGAAAGAAAGATTTAGTTCAATCCAATCTATGGTTGGGTGGTACGTGGAAGTCCCTGACTTGGTTGGATTTTTCATATGTTAATAAGAGCTCATTTCCTCTTGTATTTTATGAGTAAATGTATTAGTTATGATGTGGCTTTGATGGATGTTCTATCATAATTATTCTAGTTATATGCTAGTTATAAGCATGGTTTTATGACAGATTCTAGTCATGGATCTTACCATGTTTTGATTGGTAAATGAATGGTTATTGAATGCATGACCTAATAGTGTTATTGCATCTATTCTGAGAGGGTTTTAGATCTTCTTGATGATTCTTAGATAAGTATCAGACCCCTATGTTCAGATATGCATTCATGACATGTATATTACATGTTTGCCATGTGTTTGATGAAATGCTTGTCATGGTCAAGCTTGGTTAGGTCAAGTCCTTGATCAAGTTTTGTGTTAGAGGATTTTTATTTGTGTCATTTATTATTCTAGAAAGTATCATCAAGTTATGGGCAATGGTCTGGAGACTAGCCCTGAAAAAGTGGTTTAGATTCTAAGGTTGCATGCTCATACTGGGAAATTTGGACTGTAGTCGCTAGGAGGCAGAGTTATCCATGTGACTAGAGGGTTACAACCAATGGATTGCCTTGTTATGCAAGAAAATGGAAGACCAGATCACTAAAAAGGAAATTTAGCTAAGGTTTTGGGTACCTGGAGTGGTTGTTTAGCTCCTTGGGGTCCTATAATTCCTGAGGAAGGTCAGTAAAGTTTTAGTTTGTCGATTCCACTTCCTTAATTGCACTTAGGAGGTTGAGTCATGTCATTGTAGCCCTCAACTCATGTTTACCCCAACAAGCTTGTGAAAGTGGGTAAATGTGGGAGGGGAGGTTACAAATTGGTATTATAGGAGGTTGCGCTCTCTTTGGGTAATGTCTAATATCACAGATTCGTATCAGAGCATGGTTCAGACACTTGGAATGGATGGGCTAGATGCATGTTGGTATGCATGCATTGTTATGGTTGCCATGCATGAGGTCATGGTATGTAGTTGGTATTGTCATGCATGATGTCGGTATATTGATATGATTATGATTATACAATTATCTGCTAATGTGGATTGATTTTGTAGATGAGATAAGCCTCCCCTGAACGTCATTGAGGTATGGTTTTGATTATGTTATCTATTTGGTTTACCTGACATGGTATGGTTGCAAGAAGAAGAGGATCAAAGATGACGAGAAAAATGGCAGCTACAATTCAAGTGACTCTCCTTACAGATAAGTTAAACAACAAGGAGATGAGTATTTTGTTGATATATCAGATACATTGAGGAGTTTAAAGGCAAAGATCAAAAGTTTCAAGGCAGAAAATCATGAGTTGGTTGACACTCTGGAAAGACTTGTAAGGGCTCAGGAAAAGTAGGCAGAGGTCAATATAGTCATCCTTCAGAGTTTTTCAGAATTGCAGAGATAGGGATAGTTGAGGATTAGTCAAGAATGGGAAGAGAAGAGTAATGGGGCATATGGCAGCAGGTCTCAGTCAAGATAAAGGTTAGATAGAGGGGACATAGTCAGAGGTGGAAGATCATTGGGTACACCTGAAAGGAGGAATGGTATGTATGGGTTTCATTCTAGTTCCTCGTATAGGAGACATCATCACCACCATCATCCTTATAGGAGGAGTGAGTACTTTCCTGAGAATTTCAAGAAAGTCAAGCCCCCTACATATGATGGAGATATGAAGAAGTTAGAAGATGCAAAGGCATGGTTGCTTGGGATGAAGAAATTATTTAAATTGCATAACTATTCAGAGAACATGAAATCCAAAATAAGTACCTTTAGTCTTAAAGGGAAAGTGTATATTTGGTGGGAAGATGTGAAGAATGTCAGAGGCATTCGAGAGGAGGAGCTGATTTGGGATGAATTCGAGAGACTCTTCAAGAAGAAGTACATATCTAAGAGATATTACGATGATAGAGCTAAGGTGTTTTATGAGCTGCAGATGGGTTCTATGATAGATGATGATTATACTAGTAGGTTCTTGGAACTATTGACATATGTGCCTTACCTCAAGGATGAGAAAGAAAGGATTCAAAGGTTCATCTGTGGGTTTCCAACAACATATAGAGATTGGATTGAGTTTGATGAGCCTCGGTTGTTGGAGGAAGCCATAAGGAAACTGAAGCATTGTTATGAGAAATCAAAGTGCAAAGCTGAGCCTAAGCGTGATTTGAAGAGGAATGAGAAGGTTACAGGGAAGTGGCCACCGAAGCGAGGAAGACCTCGAGATGTAGGAGAGAAATAAAATGTTGCTTCTTACAAGAAGTTTAATGTAATTGAGAAGGGACATGGGTCACAATCTGCAGAGAAGCATAATAGAGGTGATGGTAGGGTACCGTTGTAGTATTAGATTTGTGCAAAGATCATTGCAAGAAGGAATGTCCATTGTACCAAGGTGTCATGCCTACACTCTACAGTGCTCAAGAGGCAAAGACAGTTGGTGATGTTGGCCATAACATTCCTCAGATTTGTGCAGTTGTGGATAACAAGAAAGTAGATCACCAGGCATCCATTATTGAGATGGAAGGTAAGCTCTGTGATTGAGTTGTTTCTATTTTGATTGACCTTGGATCCAATTATAGTTATGTTAATCTTGACCTGGTGGATAAGTGTGGTTTGCGAAATAAGTGCATGCAGAGTCTTGGTTGGTGCAGTTGGATACATTTACTAAGAAGGGAGTTCATAATTGGGTAAGAGCTTTTTCATTTGAGTTGAATGGTATGCCTACATCGACACATCTAAATATTCTTCCTTTGGGATCGTATAATATGCTTTTGGGTATGGATTGTTAGGACTAAGGTGGATTGTTATGACAAGGCTATTGAATGCCTGGATGATAATAGGGAAAAGAGAATATTGCAGGGAAAGAAGAAGCCTACATAAGTTAGAATGGTTATAATAATGCAAGTGAAGCGTAGCAGCATGAAAGGATGTGTGTTATTTACAGTTCATATCTCCAGTGATAAAGGTAATGATGTTGATGGTGCAAAAGTCTTGAAGAGGTACTTGGTCTTGCAACAATTTCAGGATTTATTTACAGCAAAGATTTCAGAGGTGCCTCCCCATAGGGAAGTGGAATTTTCTATTGAGTTGGTACCAGAAGTAGCTCCAACATCAAAGGAACCTTACAGGATGAGCACTCTAGAGTTATAGGAATTGAAGTTGTAGTTGAAGGAAATGCTTGATAAGGGATACATTAGGCCAAGTGTATCACCTTGGGGTGCACCACTTTTGTTTGTGAAGAAGAAGGATGGTACCCTTAGATTTTGCATTGATTACAGGTAGTTGAACAGAGTAACCATCAAGAATAAGTATCCATTTCCAAGGATCAATAACTTGTTTGATCAGTTTTAGGGAGAAATAGTGTTCTTGAAGATTGATTTGAGATTAGGATATCATCAGGTATGCATCAAGGAAGAGGATATATACAAGACTTATTTCCGGACTAGGTATAGACATTATGAGTTTGTTGTGGTTCCTTTTAGTTTGACTAATGCTCCAACAAATTTCATGTGCTTGATGAATAGTGTGTTGCATCCTTATTTGGTCAAGTTTGTGATTGTATTCATTGATGATATATTGGTATATTCTAAGAATGAGGAAGAGCATATCGAAAACTTAGTCATAGTGTTGAGATTTCTCAGAGAGCATCAGCTGTATGCCAAGCTTAGTAAGTGCAGTTTCTTTTAGACAAAGGGGCAGGGACATGTTGTTTCCAAGGAAGGTATAATAGTGGACTCGAAAATATTAGAGCTATCATGGAATGGGCAGCTCCTAAGAATGTGGATGAGGTCAAATCATTCATGGGGCTAGCAAGTTACTATAGGTGGTTCATCAGGAACTTCTCATGGATTTCCTACCCTATTATGTCATTGTGGAGGAAAGGAAAGAGATTTCAATGGATAAAGGAATGTGCAACAAGTTTTGAGCAGTTGAAGCAATTGCTTACAAATGCTCTAGTTTTAAAGATTGCAGATCCAGACAAAGAGTTCGTGGTGTGTGCAGATGCTTGCAAGAGAGTACTTGGTGGAGTCTTGATGCAGGAGGGATAAGTGGTGTGCTATGAGTCAAGGAAACTGAATGAGCATGCGCAAGACTATGTGACTCATGACCTTAAGTTGGTAGATATTATTCATGCCTTAAAGATGTGGAGGCATTATCTTCTTGGTAGGAGGTTTATTTTGATGAGTGACCATAGGGGACTAAGGTATCTATTTGACCAACCTAATTTGAATTCCAGACAATCTAGATGGTTGGCTACCCTCAGTGAGTTTTAATTTGAGATAAGATACATTAAAGGAAAGGAGAACATGGTTGTAGATGTTCTTAGCAGAAGAGTGCAGGTAAATCACATAGCAGCTATGAGTTCATATGGGACAAATTTACAAGATCAAATCTTACAGGTTGGACAACAAGATGACAGGTACATGGAGCTTACGCACAGGTTACAACAACAGGGTACAGGTGATCAGGATGTGGATTATCATCTCACAACAGACGGTTTGGTGAGATTTAGGGACATGGTCTATGTTTCGGACAACAATGAGCTCAAGAAGCTTATCTTGCAGGAATTTCATGTTAAGCCATATTCAGGTCATCTAAGATATCATAAGACTCTAACAGATGTGAAGAAGTTCTACTATTGGTTGAATCTGAAGAAAGAGGTAGCTGAGTTCGTCATAAGATGTTTGGATTGTTAATATGTAAAAGTATAATGTAAGCATCCTGGTGGTTTACTACAGCTGATTCCAATTCCGGAGTGGAAATGGGAGGTCATTTCCATGGATTTCATTATAGGTTTGCTGAGGACATCGAAGCAGCATGATTCCATCATGGTTGTGTTTGATAGGTTGAGTAAGGTAATTCACTTTATTATAGTGAAGACTACTAATTCAGCTAGTGAGGTAGCTCAAATCTTCATCAGGGAGATAGTGAGATTGCATGGTATTCCTAAGAAGATCATATCAGATAGAGATGCCAAGTTCAATTCTAGGTTTTGGATATGTTGAGGATGTATGTCATGCACTAGTAGAGGAGGTAGGAGGAGTATCTTCTATTGGTGGAGTTTTCTTACAACAATGGTTATCAGGAGTCATTGAGAATTGAATCTGATTGAGGTACTCTATGGGTAGAGTTGTAATACTCCCATCAACTGGAGTGCTTCAGTGAACAGGGTACTTATAGGACCAGATATGTTGGCAGAGATGGAACAGGTAATGCAGGTTATCAAGAAGAATCTAAAGGCAACATATGATATACAAAAGATTTATGTAGATCGGAAAAGGGAATTTAAGGAGTTTCAGGTTGGGGAGCATGTGTATTTGTGCATCAAGCCCAAGAAGAGCTCCTCAAGGATTGGATCATGTGCCAAGTTGGCACCATGGTATTGTGAGCCTTTCGAGATCCTTGAGAGGATTGGACTAGTGACCTACAAACTTGCACTGCCTATGATAGTGAAATTCCATGATTGTAATGCCCTACTTAATCTTATCATGCTAATTTTTATTAGTGTTTAATTTACCTGAAAATATTGACTTATAATTATCAAGAAATATTGGTATATACCTACATTTGTGAAACTGTAATTTATTTTACTGATATAAATTTTATTATTGTTATTATTCAATTCCCAACTTGTCTTATCAAATTTAATTTTGGATAGGATATGGTCTCCTCCAATTTATTCCAAGTTAAATATCCATATCCCAAGGTGTCTTATCAAATCTACTTAGGAGAAGATATGGTCTTCTCCAATTAATTTCCAAATTAAATATCCATATCCCAAGGTGTCTTTTCAAATCTAGTTTTGAGAAGATATGGTTTTTCCAATTAATTTCCAAATTAAATATCCATATCCCAAGGTGTATTTTCAAATCTAGTTTTGAGAAGATATGGTCTCTCCAATTAATTTCCAAATTAAATATCCATATTCCAAGGTGTCTTTTCAAATCTAGTTTTGAGAAGATATGGTCTCTCCAATTAATTTCCAAATTAAATATACATATCCCAAAGTGTCTTCTCAAATCTACTTGGGAGAAGATATGGTCTTCTCCAATTTAATTCTAAATTAAATATCCATATTTTATTTCCAAAATGTCTTCTCAAATCTACTTTGAACAAGATATGGTAAGAAAAGTCAAGGATACTAAATGAAAGGATGAGGGGGTAGTCATGAAATTAATGATAGGTGGTTGAGGTGGATGGGAGGAAGAGACATAAAAGGGGAAGGATGATGAGAGGAGAGGGGGGAATCCTTGGTCTTGGTTTTGGTTTTGGTTTTGGAGGATTTGGTTTTGGGAGGAATGTGGAGAAAGATAAGGGAGAGTGTTGGTTTAACTTGGACACACTATAGCTGGTTGGACTTGGGCTCGGAGGGCTAGGGAACGTGTGGAGGTTCCCTGGGCTAGGAAACTATTCATAGTTGGCTAGGAGGTAAATTCAGTTGGGTAGTCGAGAGGAGCATCTCAACCAAGCTATTGGAATATGTATTCTTCCATTTATTGATTACTTATGTAAATGGTTTCAATGAAATTCTTACTTGTTTAAAATGTTGTAAATAAATTTTAATTGTATATTATCATAAAATAAATGTTCAGTTATAAAAAAGCTATTTCCCTTCTTATTGTGTTTAAATTAAATAAATTTAGTTTGTAGTTAGAGGACCCTAGGATGGATCCTCACAATGATGTTTTCCATGTTTCATTTCATAAACAATATGTGAAAGATGTTGATCATGTTATTGATTGGTCTGTATTGCAGGTAGAACCAGAAGGAGAATTATAGCTAGAACCTCAGTGCATATTGTATTGGAAACAACTCATGCTCTGGAACTGAGCAATTGAGAAAGTTAAAGTGCAATGGAAGCACTTTGGGCCCGATGAAGCTACATAGGAGATGGCTAATATGATTTCGGATGTGTATCCTTCATTATTTACTGGTGGAGTCAAATGATTTTTTGGTATATGTACATATTTATGTATGGTTGTTATTGTAAATACCACAATGAGTTGTGTTATAAAGCTCCAATAGGTGGTATGGTTTTCATGTTGTTATGTTTGTCATGATGGTTTTTCTTTTGAGCAGGTGGTTTATTGTAAATACTGCATCGAGCTAAGTTATAAAGCTCCATGGGCAGTATGTTTTGATTTTCAACGGTATTTCTGGTCATAGGTGTCATTGAACATCGATGACAGTGTTCTCCTAAGGGGGGGGGGGGTTTGTGACAACCCCGGGTTAAAAGTTCATGTAATAAAGTTAATAAAGGAAAAATAAGACCAAGGTCATGGTGTTAAAATATGAAAGTACGGTCAAATTCCACTTTGGACAACTCATTTCATGGAGATGATGATTGCATTGAATTACTCTTTTCGATCGGAACAAAATCAACCCAAATATCACTCAAATCGGATAAGGGAAAGTGTCCTTATGAAGAAAAGCCCACATATGCACATTTGGAAAGATAGGCCATAAAACAAAGTGGATCCCCTTGGAAGGCTATAAATATAAGTGACCTCAACCTCATTTGGAGATCATCATGACATATTCTTCTATTCTATTTCTTGGCTTTTGGCTCGCACATGTCTGAGGCACGTCTGAGGAATGGGTTCGCTCAAAGATGAAATTGCAGGGTCTGAAGCTCGCATCTTTGTTTTAGGTTTTTAGTCCTCAGTCGCCGACATGACACAGGAAGATATCAATCACAGTCACATGCTAACTAGATCATCTGTGTGACTGAAGCTTTCCATTTGCATGCTCAATGCCTCCTCCACGTGACTAGCATCTAGGGTTTCTGAGTCTCAGTTGCAAATTGTAGTCGCTAGCTTATAGGCTCCAGGGAGCGTTTGGAAACTTCCCAATCACACACATGACTCCTCCTCTGTGCAACTGGGACCTAAATGATGAAATTTCAGTTGTCCAAAAATTTCGCTTAGTGACCGCAGTGTTCAATAGTTTACTGCAGATAGGGAAAATTCATTACATGCTTCAGAATCATAATTTTGAGTATAACCATTGTTGGGCTCATTTCATGGATATTGTGTAGTTGTTTTTATTGGATATTTGTATGGATGGAGATATGGATCATTGTACTCTCTTTTTCTGAATCATTCGATGAAAATCTAATAAGAAGAAGAATTTAAAAAGGTTTTCCTCATAGTGGGTTTTTCCCTGGTCTCCGACCAATCCTGGTGTTTCTATGTGTGAATGCTTTTCTTCTATTGTTCCTTTATGTTTTGTTGCATTGATGATGATGATATTGTTATTTCTATATAGTTGCATATGTTGCTGAATAATGATGTAAAAATTAAAAATGTTATGGGGTGAACTTAATGTGTTAATGAATAAATGCATTTATCAAAGAAAAGAACAATATAGCCCTAAGAAAAAATTAACAGTTGGGACACTTATTCCAAGATGAATGTTGGGAAAAACATCCTAGTGGGAATCACTTGTTGTTTATTATGGCTAAGGAAATTAGCAAAGGCATTGAAAAGGAAAAGAGTCATTATTGGCATTTATTTATGAAAATAAAGGAAAATATGAAAAAAAAGAGAGATGAAAGGTCACATGTTTGCATGAGGAGGAAATTGAAGGAAAATAGAGGGAAAATGAAGAAATTAGAGACATCAATAATACAAAATCTTATGAGGATCAGTTCATAACATTTTCTCACCCTTTTTTACAATTTAGCTTTGGAATTGGTTTTAGATAGGAGAAGAGAACCAAGAAGAGGAAGAATAAGAAATCAAAGGAAAGTAAGGATCAAGAAAGGAAGAGTTGGATCAAGTGGCTACAATAGGAATACTTTGCAGGTACCGAATTGCATGTATGATTTCCTTTCTAGTTTGGGAATGTGTGGTACATGCATGTGTGTATTTGGTTCAGTTGTTGTCATGGGCATGGGTTTTGTCGGGTTTGATAGTGGTTTCATCCTTGCCTTTCCAATTCTTGGATTGCCATGGTGTGATGGCATTCATTCTTGGTTGAGCTTTGGATTGTCGGAAGGCTTTGAATCTGGGTGAGGTGGTCTCAAGAAAATCCCAAGGGTTGGGGGTGGATATGGTTTTCTCCATGAATCCCTCAACAAGTGGGCAGAGACAGGAAAATTCTACAAGGGATGGTGAAGGAATTATGAGGCATCCAAACTTTCTTTGGTTTTGTGATCTCGGGACCAATTTAGGTGAGATCATGGTAGTGTGAGGGTAGAGGTGGTTTAACCTCTAGATTTCCTTTGTTGTTTATGCATTGGTTTATCCCATGAGATCCAATATTTATGCTTGGAATATGGAATGAGGGTGATTGGTTGAAAGAAAGATTTGGTTCATCCAAATCTATGGTCAGGTGGTACGTGGAAGTCCTTGACTTGGTTGGATTTTGCATATGTTAATAAGAGCTAATTTCCTCTTGTATTTTATGAATAAATGTACTTGTTATGATGTGGCTTCGATGACTATTCTATCATTATTATTATTCTGGCTATATGTTGGTTATAGGCATGGTTTTATGACAAACTCCAATTATCGCTCTTACCATGTTTTGATTGGTAAATGAATGGTTATTGAATGCATGACATAATAGATGTTATTGAAACTATTGTGAGAGGGTATTAGATCTTCTTGATGATTCTCAGATAAGTATCATAACTCTATGTTCAAATATTCATTCATGACTTGTAAATTACATATTCGCCATATATTTGACAAAATGACTGTCGTGGTTAGGCCTAATTAGGTAAAGTCCTTAATCAAGTTTTGTGTTAGAGACTTTGTATTTATGTCATTTATTGTTCTGGAAAAACGCATCAAATTCTGGTGGAGGTATTCTAAATTAATATTAATCATTTCACTAAAAGCTACCTCCAAATTGAAAAGTATAACAAGAAGCCAATTTTATATATATTGTTACTAGTTCTACACAAAACTTGTTGACTATATTCCAAACACCAGCTTTACACACAAAAAAATTCACTATCCCAAAACATTGGCATCTCTGTAAAATGTGTAACATGAATTAGATAAGCACTTTATCCTAAAGTGCGATTTGAGGCATGTGATACTAGCTTTTGGGAATTATGTGGTAGATTATTATAAAATTGTTAGTTTTGTTTCTAAAAGAAATAGTTTAATATAAAAATAACTTTTTAGGAAGTTGTTTTATGTGAATTTTATATAAAAATTGAAAATGGAAAATATATATAAGTTTATTATTTTAATTAATAATTTTGTTTTATTAAATGTTAAATTACCTTGTAAAACTATCGAGATATGGATTTGATAGCTATGTTAGATTCTTTAATTTTATATGCTAAATATATTTAACATATAAGGAAAAATCTGCATTATAAATAATTGTAACAAGATTAAATAATGGAGAGTATATAGATAGTTTTCATGATTTTCACATAAAGCTATATAGACATAAAATGCTAAAAACAATATTTTAAGTTCATTCGTAATGGTATCCTTTTAGAATTTCCTATTGATATATATTTTAAAGACATGTAATATTTTTATCATTCTACATAACATAAAGGCTAATGAAAAGCATGTTTATTGATGGCTTATATTTTCAAATGTTGAAGAATGAGAATCTTGGTTGCCCATATTCATATCCTTAGTAATTTCATGAACGATGTCTTTGACTTTAAAGTCTTCTTGAGTTGAATTTATTGACATTCTAGAGGCCAAGGCATGAGAACCTTTGTTTAGGTTGTAAGTCATATTTCTTAGCATGGATCATTTTTTTCTTCGAAGATGTTAATTTTCTTTTTTTGTCATATTAAGTTGTTTATAACCATTACATTCTGAGATATGCATTGGTGTTCAATTTCATGGAATTTTGTGGTCATAAAAAATATTGAAATTTTGTTGCTACTTGTAGATTCCTTGTCTCTTTGGATCACCCTACAAAGTTCCTATCCCTCTCTATAATCCATAATTGAGGAATGATGTCCATGCAATGAAAATACATGCTATAAGTTCCAATATAAAATTTGAGATTGTTTATTAGACAACCTATACCACCAAAAGATGAACCAAGAGGGGTAGAACTGGGAAAATATGAGGCAAAAGTTCAACTTCTAGAACATAGATAAAATTTCCAACTTGAAGTGCCAAATACTAGAATACTAGAAATCGCTAATCACCACCAATGTGAAGGCTAGAACACCAAACACCAACGAATAAAGGTCATCAAATTCTAGAGTTCCAATATAGCAAACATCAAGAAGAAACACTAGTTTCAAAAACACTATGACAACAAACACCATATAGACTTCGGATTTCTAGAATACAGGAGTGAGAAAGCACTAGACATCCTTTGAGATCTTTTTCGTCATATACAAGTTCTAATATGGAGATCAAAAATAAAGAGAATATCTTTCTAGGAAAAAAAGTTCCCCGTGTAGTCCACCACTAGACAATGTCGCTCAACCCATGATCCATAAACTATCGTGGATATCCCACTGGATAGTTTGTCACAATAGATATGATAAAATTATATTTAAAATCTGAAATTATACACTATTACAGTTTTATTAATTTTTTTAGATTTCTGGATCTATAGAATATTTTTAATAGTGCATGCATGTGAATTATATATTATACAAAAAATAGAGAATGGTGAAATAAAATCTCACAAACAAATATGACACAAGATATGACTTGGGAAACCATTTCGGGAGAAAAATCGTGGAAGGTGAGGCTTCTTTGCTCTCTTTATTTGAATGGAAATATTGTTGTGAATACAAAGAAGTATGGTATGTGGCTCGTGGGCTATTACAATGCACAAATCACCTCTGTGTGATCTACCTTGTATCCCTCTTGGCCATTTTTTCTCAAATATGGAACAAATGCACTCGAAATAAATGGAACCTTTTTTCCTCCTAATGGCATGGTTATAACACAATCTTATAGCCTACTAGTGGTTAGGTTTGACTACCTCAACTCTAAACCAAAGTTACAATATAGACTCTTATAGAGTCTTCTACATAATAATCACGTGGCTAGCCCATTTTCCGTGAATAATGGGGGCTAGTGTGGCATCCTCTCGAATTATGGTGGTGGAAATAGGAAGGTCAACTTATGATTGGCATAACTTTCACATACAAACTTTGATTTATGCAATTATTGTATCGTTGGAAATGTCTCTATGTGAAAAATAGGAAAAAAAAAGGTGTCGTGCTAAAGAGGAAAAATTTTACCCCCAAAAAACATCATTTGATGCCTCAAAATACTCCCGGAAGGTTTTAGACCTTATTTTACCAAACTAGGTCCCACTGGTAAAAATGGTCCCATGAATTGATTCCTCCAATTTTTCCACTATGAAATAATCAATATGGATGAAAAAAAATATAATTATCCAATTCGGATCACACCTCCCCATTTTGGGAGGTTTTTGGTCCCCAAAATCTTCTACTTAATGAGGTGAGGAAAGGTTTCCTCCATCTTGTCTCTGGTGTACCATTTAGATTTTCTTAAAAGTTGTCCTTTCTGTAGGTTTTAATCCCATACAGAAATTACCTGCATACAAATTCTAAAAACACAGAAAATAAACAATGCGAGAGCATAACACATAAAACACATATACGCAAAGATTTTCCTCTGGATCCCAAAACCGGGACTACCAGCTTGATTTTTTTAATTATGTTCCTTTCAATGTTACAATAAATATTTATACATGTCGAAGCATCCAATACCATGGACCGAAAACCATCGCGTCCAAAACCATGGACCGAAAACCATCGCGTCCAAAACCATGGACCAAAAACCATCGCGTCCAAAACCATGTACGAAAAACATGCACAAAACCATAGGTAGGTCTGCCCAACCTAATATAGGGTCCAAAAAACAAAATTTTCTGGGGCGTTGCCCCAGACCCCATAGAGTGGGGTTACCTACACCCCTCAAAACCCCTGTGAGCCCCCCACTACGCAATTGGCGCAACGAATGGAGGGGCTCTGCCCCCCTTCTAACCTCCCAGTTAACTACGTGGGCTAGTCGTGGAAAGAACATAACACAACCCTCATTATCCCACTTGTTTTCTTTCCATAGGGGGACACAAGAGATCTTAGTCATTTATCCAGCCCTGCAATGCCCATTGTTTCTCTAAACCAAGAGAACTTCTAAGAGCTCACAGATTTTTTCAATGCATTTGCAGTATTCTTCAAGGTGTCCAACTTTACCAGCAACACCTTTTTGTCTTCTATTGTATCCCTCTCAAAGTGATACTGAACATCAATGTGCTTTGTCTTTGAACGATATGCAGGGTTCTTTGCCAAGAAAATTGCACTTTGGATGTCACAGTCTATCCTTATAGCTCCCTGTACTAACCCCATACTTGAACACAATCTCTGCAACCAAACTGCTTCCTTGCTTGCATGAGTGGTTGCCATGTATTCCACCTCTGTAGTTGATAGTGCCACTACAGATTGTTTCTTACTCATCCAACTGACTGCACCTCCAAATAGGTTAAACACATACCACTTGTAGATCTTCTTTGATCCAGATCTCTAGCCCAGTCTGCATCAACAAAGCCACGGATATCCAACACTCTGTCCAATCCTGGTCTTCCTTGGTAGCAAAAAATATAATCACTAGTGCCACGCAAATACCTGAAAACCTGCTTCACTGCTGTCCAATGCTCCTTCCTTGGTTTTGACATAAACCTGCTCAATACTCCTACTGCATGTGCAATGTCTGGTCTAGTACAGACCATTGCATACATCAGGCTACCGACTGCACTTGCATATGGAACACGGGACATGTCCTCTTCCTCTTCTTATGTCTTGGGACACTGTTCAACAGATAACCTCACACCTGCAGGAATAAGAACCTTCACCGGTTTACTATCATGCATATTAAGCCTTTGCAGTATTGTCTCGACATACTTCCTCTGGTTTAACCAGAGCTTCCTCTTTTCCCGGTCTCTTTTAATTTCCATGCCAAAATATAGTTTGCAACACCAAGATCTTTCATGTCGAATTTGAAGGACAATTGGGTCTTCAAATCTTGGATAATTTATTTTTCATTTCCAACCAGCGACATATCATCCACATATAAGACCAGATAAATAACACGGTCACCAATTAATTTAAAATAAACACAGTGATCTACTTTGCTTCTGGTGAAGCCAAGTCCCCGTGTAAATGTATCAAATATCTGATACCACATCCTTGGCAACTGTTTTAACCCATATAGAGACTTATTTAACTTGCATACCATTTCTTTATTACCCTTCATCGCAAAACCTTTAGGTTGCTTCATGTAGATCTCCTCTTCCAGATCCTCGTGAAAAAATGTTGTCTTCACATCCATCTGTTCTACCTCAAAATCAAAAGCAGCAACAACAGATAAAAGTAATCTAATAGAAGCTACCTTGGCAGCAAGAGAAAAAAATATCACCAAAATCAATTCCTGGCACCTGGGAATAACCTTTTTCTACCAACTGAGCTTTGTATTTCTCCACCTTTCCTTCTGCATTTGTCTTCTTCTTGAACACCCATTTTCTGCCAATGGGTTTCCTTCCAGCCGGCAACTCCACCAGATCCCAAGCCTCATTTTTGTGCAAAGATGCCATTTCATCAACCATGGCCTCTTTCCAGAGTTTTCCATCCTTTGAATCTATTGCTTCCTTCACAGTTCTGGGATCATCATCAGTAATAGATAAAGAAAAATTTGAATAGAAAGCAGATGGACTATACCTTTCTAGCTGTCTTCTTTCTCGAACTGATCTTCTCACACCCGGAGTTTGTGGCTCTTCATCTTCTGATTCCTCCTTTGCTGCAGAGTCTGATTCTTCCTCCTTTAGCTCAAACTCTATCTTCTCAGGTTCCTTTGGTTGGACTTCATGTTTAATAACATCTTTCACCTCTTTGAACATCACATCTCAGCTATACACAACCTTCCTTGTTACTGGTTTCCAAAGCTTATAACCCTTTAAACCATCCTTGTACCCAATAAAGATGCACTTTTCAGATTTACTATCCAACTTGGTTCTTTTCTCCTTTGGAACATGTACATATGCATCACATCCAAATACCCCCAGATGTGAAAGAGAGGGTTTCTTACCAGTCCATACTTCTTATGAAGTCTTATCCTCCAACGCTGATGAAGGTTATCTGTTGACCAGGTAACATGTTGTCTCCACCGCCTCTGCCCAGAATTGCTGTCCTAACCCGGCACCACTGAGTATGCTTCTTTCCCTTTTCATCAATGTCTTATTCATTCTTTCTGCAACTCCATTTTGCTCAGGTGTGTATAGAGTAGTCTTCTACCGTGCTATACCACACTTCTTACAGAATTCTTCAAATTCCTTACTACAAAATTCTCCACCATTATCTGTCCTTAACACCTTTATCTTCTTCTCTGTCTGGTTTTCCACTAGAGCCTTAAATTCTTTAAACCTGTCAAAGACTTCATATTTCTTCTTAAGGAAATATATCCATGTATTCCTTGAGAAGTCATCTATAAATGATACATAGTGCACAGACTTACCGAGTGATGGAATCTTCACAGGTCCAAACACATCACTGTGCACAAGTTCTAATATATGTTTCATCCTCTTACCACCAGAGGGGAAATTCACCTGATTCTGCTTCCCATATACACAATTTTCACAGAAATAAAAATCCAGAGAGCTATTACTCATACCTTCTACCATACCTTTACCATGAAGTATTCGAATGCCCTTCTTTGCAATATGTCCAAGCCTTTGATGCCACAAACTTTCAAGAACTATAGAGCTGTTGCACCCATCAACAACAATGCTACCTTGCAACTTATACAGAGTTCCAATCTGAACTCCCCGCATCAATACCTGTGCTCCCCGAATCATCTTGTAGGTATCCTTCTCGAACACTATTTTTACACCTGCATCATCCAACTTGCTTACAAAAATTAGATTTCTGGCCAATGCAGGAATATGCAGACTACCCGGAAGTGTTCTAACCCTTCCACCTTGCAACTTCAACTTTAATTTTCCGGGACCAACGATTCCAGCCTTCCTATCATCCCCTAAGAAGACATCACCACCATCGTATTTCTCATACTCGCAGAACCACTCTCTATGGGGAGTGAAGTGAAAGGACGCACCTGAGTCAATCAACCATGCCTCATGATCTACATGTGTATTTGAAGAAGCCAAGTACACATCCCCACTTTCATTTGAGGTGGCTTTCGCCTCTGCAGAAGGAGCATCATCAGATCCCTTCCCTTTATCAGGAGCTTTATATTTATAGTCCCTTTTGTAGTGCCCTTCCTTTCCACATTTCCAGCACACCACCTTTATAGGTTTTCCTGGAGATTTAGATCTCCCTCTAGATTTATATCTTCCACTTGATGACTTATTTTTGTTTTTATTCTGGGACCGTCCTCATACAAACAAGGCATCACCATTATGGCTCTGCATATTTTTCCGTCTCATCTCCTCCGTTAGCAAGGATGAGACTATTTCATCAAACTGCAAGGTAGTTGTATTGCTACCTATTGCAATAATCGGACTATCCCATGAATCTGGTAGAGAACACAACAAACTGATGCACTTATCTTCATCTTAAATTTTAATATCAACAGATAATAAATGACTTACCACAGTATTAAATGCGTTCATATGCTCTGCCACTGAGTCTCCATCTTGCATCCTCAGGTTATACAACTTTTTTCGCAGGAACAGTTTATTCACCAGAGACTTAGATTGGTATGAAATCCCTAACTTGTCCCACAAAGCCTTCATCGTAGCTTCCCCTGATACATTCAACAATACTGAATCTGAAACACACAATCATATTGTGCTCTTTGCCTTCCGATCCAACTTCTTACATTCTTCATCAGACACTGTTGTTGGTTTAGTACCCGGATCTACCACGATCAACTGATCTTTATCCACCAACAAATCCTCCATCTTGATTTTCCACAACTCAAAACTCTAACCATTAAATTTCTTGATATCTATCTTTCCACTTCTCACCATCTTCTTTCACCACCAGAATTGATCTCGCAGATCTCCCATTGAACAGGGTCTACCACAGCCCTGAGCGAAACCCCTAAGCAACAAAGGCGTCCCCTTGAAGCCAAAACAACTTTGATACCAAATGTAGGTTTTAACCCCGTACAGAAATTACTTGCATACGAATTCTAAAAACACAGAAAATAAACAATGCGAGAGCATAACACATAAAACACATATACACAGAGATTTTCCTCTGGATCCCAAAACTGGGACTACCAGCTTGATTTTTTTCATTATGTTCCTTTCAATGTTACAATACATATTTACACATGTCAAAGCATCCAATACCATGGACCAAAAACCATCGCGTCCAAAACCATGGACCGAAAACCATCACGTCCAAAACCATGTGCGAAAAACATGCATAAAACCATAGGTAGGTCCGCCCAACCTAATATAGGGTCCAAAAAACAACACTTTCCAGGGCGCTGCCCCGGACCCCATAGAATGGGGTTTCCTGCACCCTTCAAAGCCCCTGTGACCCCCCCGCTACACAATCAGTGCAACGAGGGGGGGGGGGGCTTCGCCTCCCTTCTAACCCCCCGGCTAACTACATGGGCTAGTCATGGAAAGAATATAACACAACCTAACACTTTCAACCCAATCTGCTAAGGTCATCTTGCCCTTGTCTTGTAGTTTTGAAACTCTTCTGCAAACCTATATCTTTTTTCAACTCTTCATGAGCATCTATTTCCAAATCCTCCATAGAAAGTAGGACATGTTCCTCTTCTTGATCTAACATGGAAGGCTCATAGAGTTTTAAATTCTTTGCATTCATAATTGAGTAAATCCACATGTAGGATGATAAACTAAGTCGATATGCATTATCACCCTCCTTTTCCAATATCTCAAAGGGACCATACCTTAGAGCCTTGATTCTATTTCTAGGCCCCTATAGCCTCTCCTTGTTCAACTGGAGCCATATTTTGTCTCCCACCTTAAATGATTTCTTTGTTCTATGTTGATCATGCCTGGCCTTATATCTCTCTTGTGAATTCTGTAGTGTCTCTTATACCTATATATGGATCTGCCTGATATTTTCTATAAAATTTTCAGCCCTCAAGGCATCTCTTATAAGATCTTCTCTCACTCCTCCTTTCTTCCCATATGCAATATCCAAAGGTGAAGACGAAAAATATCCAAAACAATTTTAAATGGGGACTTTCATGTAGAAGTATGGACTGATTTATTGTAAGAATGTTGTATATATACCATATTTTCATCCCAGGTCTTTAGATGCTTCTCGTTGTATCCCCTCAAAAGTTGCACCAAATTCCTATTAACTACTTTTTTTTTCCCATTTGTCTTTGGATGGAATGTTATACATCTCTTCAACTTCATGTCCATCTTCTCCCACAATGTAGTCAATAATGTACTGAGAAATCTTGTCTCCCTTTATGCAACAATGCTTTTTGGTATCCCAAAGTGCACCTAGACCTATTCAAAAAACATGTTTGATGTTTCTTATTCACTGATAGTCTATAAATACATTGTGTTAGCACCTAAATTTGCCTTAGGCTGAAGGAAGACAAAATTCAGGGTAACCACAAACCATGCTCAATCTGGTAGCTAGCCCTACCAGAACAGGAGAGGGCTCTCTCCGGGTCACACTCAGGAAAATAAACAATAGGGTCTGAGATGACTCAAAAATGAATACTGATTTTAGTCTAGGTAAATAAATATGACAGAGGTATTTTGAAAAATGACTGAGTTTTCTGGGATGTGTGGGGGCCAAGGAACAACATGAGCAGAAAATTTAACTCAAAGACGCAGATTATTTCGTGAGGCAAGACAGGCGGAAAGTCTAGCAATTAGATTCGAAACAATATGGAGTGGAGATATTGTTTGAGAGTGTGAAAAGGGCATAAATACATGAATCCTTTTCAACAGAAGAAAACATACAACGTGAAAACTATCCCAAGGCAGAGCAGTACACTGAATTCTACCTTTTTACTTAGAAAGCTTTCACTGGAAATGAATATTGAAAATATGAAACATAACGAAATACATATGAAACATAAAGAAGATACATTTGCTAAACTCGCGCCACAGGAATCTCATGAACCAGAGCTGCAATCTTTCATTAATTCTCTGTCAAAATGTACAGTGAGTGACTGGGTGTCTCTCCCACAGTTTCTCAGAAATTCCAACCCTTTGCAAATAGTGTTACATACAACAAATAGACTATGCCATTGGGAAATAGAACAAACCATAGTTGGGGAGTTTTTCAAATGATTACAAACTTGAAATGGAAAGCCAACCATTAGTTACAGGTGCAGTGTTACAGAAATGACAAATGGCTTGGGTGACTGCTCACCTTCCTTTGCCACTTGGATAGGAGCTCACCTTTAGTGAAAATACTTTTTAAACATTTCCTTAGTTGCCGAGAAAAATATACTGTAAATGAGCGGGCCCACTTGGAGAAAGTCACGAATCGAAATGTCGCGGAGCGGAAGTGATTTTGGCCTTTGGGTCCCTGTGCGCTGCGCCAAAATCTATATGCATCGCGCCACTTTGGAGGTGATTTTGAGGTACCTTCAAGAGTCCAAATTGTGCCCAAGTGTGCTTGTTGGAAAGCCCTACCTGTCTACTTTCCAACCCAAGTGGAATTTTTGAATTTGGTGGTAATTTTCCCCTCCAAAACTTCATTCTCCCAAGACTGCTTCCTGTGTGTCAAAATAGGGGAAGAGAGGTCATTTTTTGAGTGTTTTTGACCTCCTGGGGATTCAAATCATGCCCAAATTTCTTGTCCATGCACCAGCAGAAATGATTTTTCATGCTGAATCCAAAAATGCAAGCCATTTGTGATTTGGAGCTCCCAATCCTAAGCGTCGCGCCAGTGGCGCGGTGCACAGGGAGAAAAAACCTGTGTTGTGACCAAAATTGCCCCAAATTTCTTGAAATTTGGGCTGGAGATTCCTTATCAAGTGTTATACTGGGCCAAAGAGGCTTCGGCCAATATCTGAAGTCGATCGAGCTCCCTTTTCCTCTTTTGCTTCTTGATTGCCTTCCTCAATTTCGCCTTCAAATTCCTGATTCGGGCCTTGCACACTTTGTTTCGCGCCATGTAGTGGATAGCCATGTGTCTCAGCAATGCATGGTACTTGTTGGCCTTGTCTAGTACCCTCTCCAAGTGCATTTTAACTCTCTCGAGATTGGCCTCCCGATCCTCATTAATCTCTTGCTCCAATGACGTGAGCTCAACTCTTCTCCTTTGTGCAGCTTGGCGCTGCTCAAAAATGTTTTGTAGCTCCATGATCGCTTGCTGATCCTCCAACTATTTGTTCCTCTGCTCCAGATATTTCATGTTCCATTTGGCTCTTTCCAAATCAAGGGACAAGGCTTGAATCTCTGCTTGCTGCTCCTGGATGATCTCTTTAAGCTGTGCACTTGTCGGTTCTGTATCTGTATCATCATCATGAAGGAGAATGAATTCGGTCTCTCGTTCACCTGATGGCTCACCCAAAGGCCCCTCATCCTGTATTGGCTCCTTGCCTTTGTCCTGTTCTTGTGATGCTGATGGAGGAAGCGAGGCCCCTTCCACCCTGGGTGGAGATAACACTCGCTTTGCCGTTACAAACAAATGTCTGGTGCCTTTCTGATATGTGATGAAAATCGGCACACTAGCAGTCTCATAGCGCTCATACCAATGAGAAGGTTCACCCTCATGCTTAACCTCTGATAATACCTGTGAAGTGCTGAATAGGTCACGGGAGATGAAATCATCCCAAGTAATGCCATGTAATCCCAGCTGATGAACCACCAAAATCTTAATAAGAGAAAAGTGATAAACATTGTTAAGTTGCTGCTGAGGGGTCTTGTGCTTCATGAAGGTGTTCATCCTCTCTATGTTCCTGCAAATGAAATATGGGATGTTCATCATCCGTACCCTGGTAAAGTGCATGAGAAACCTGATGTGATAGGAATATAGACGAGAGAACCTCCCCTCACCGCTGAAGTACTTCATGATCAACTTCATGAGTGGAGCATATTCATCTTTCAAATATCGGAATGGAAAGACTCTTGTGAGCTGCCTCAAGAAAGTGGCCTTAATGTAAGGCTCATAATGTTGCCGATCAACCTTTTGTTTCTTGTGCCATGGTTCTCCAACATTCGGTATGCCGGTTGCTAATGAGACAGTTTCAGGTGTCAGTGTGAAGGTGACACCGACCAAGATAGAGTGATCTCCATGTAGGTGAAGCACAAAAAGACGGGCCAACTCATGATGAACTCGAACATTAGCCACTCTTTGACAAAACTCAAAACATGATAGATGCTGGAAACATGACATAGCAAGAGGGCAGGCCTACAATTCAGTGAGGGTGGTTGGCTCATCCCTAACATGTTTGCCACTTTTGGTGATGTCTCTGGGGAGCCTGTTCTTCCGAGGATGAATCACTTTGTGTTTCCATCTCATACTTCGATGAATGCTCAGATGCCATGACTGCTGTATGTGTACTGTGCTTGGATTGCCCTTTGATGATGGTAGTGAAACTATGTGTTGTTATGAACTCTGCCACCAAGGGGAACAATGCAAAAAGGGAATGTTAGGAATGGGATTAATATGATGGGATTAGGGATTATGGGGAGAAGTTTTGTTTTAGGGACATGTAGGAGGGTCTGGGGATTTTATAGGGTAGGTTTTTGGGGTTTACATTGACCAATGAGTGGAGGGATAGGGAATATGGGTTTAGTAATGTTTTAGGGTAGGGAAAACAGGGAAAAATGGGATAGGGGGGAAGGGAACAATGGAAAGGAGTGAAAAAATGAGAGGTGAAAGAGGAGCCTTGGCATCAATACCACAAGTTTGCAACCCTAGCAACAATGGATTTGATGTTTTCTAGTGGTAGGTTTTAGGCGTTTTTATTGCAACTCTAAACGGCCATGAACCATCACTACATTCCATAAAATTTAATGAGCAAGCCAAGATATAGAGCCTACTTGTCAATTTGAAGGGTTTCAAAATGATTGGTTGCAAGTTTGGCACAAATTCGGGCCTCTGTGGGTGTGCGCCGCGCAACAAACCCAGTGCGCCGCGCTCGGTATATGCGTCACACCCATGTTAACTTTACACTGCGGGGTCGCGCTCTGTGCGCCGCGCTCCCTATGTGCGCCGCGCCCCTCTGTGTGTGCGCCGCGCCCCTCTGTGTGTGCGCCGCGCTCCTGAAAACGACTCCAAACTCACTCCAAACACGTGCTTGCACTCTCACACTCACTTTGCAATGTTTCTCTCTTCCTTGGTGTTCACAATGACTTTGTTTCTTGTGGAAACTTGTATATAAAGGCTTTGAAGTCATGGGTTTGATTTTTGCTTCTCCAAAACCCATTTTGCTAATGTTTTGTTTTGACACTTTTCACTGATTTAATGCAACACTGAATTTCACTTTTCCCTTTGAATTTTTAGCTAAAATGATGAAATTTTTTGGCACTTTTGCAGGGGTCGCATGACATGGCATTTGGCCAAGGAAACCATGACTGCACCTGAAGAAATCAACTGGAGACTTTTTTGAAAATTATCACAAATGACACACTATTTGACTTTTCTTCAAAGCGGAGTTTTGAAGAACAATCGTAATATATCAATATGACGATGAAAATCTGTGAATCACAACTTCATAAGAGTCTCCCTCTGACCTTGCTGGCTTTATTGGATATTGTTTGGAGACCTAATGAATAATCCCTAGACTTAAAGACCGAAATGACTTCTGTCCATTAAAAGATCAACATTGACTGTCATGGACTTTAATACACATTGGTGAAAAGACCTAAGCCAATAGGTACAAGACATGAGGGGAATGAATGGTAAGGCCCTTCTGTTAGATTATGGCATGCCTATAGCGGAATGCAGCTGAGTGAATTGAGCGAGACACCTAAAAATGAGATGCAGAAAGAGTTTTGATCTCTGACGGAGGACTGACAAGACAAACTCTAACACATTGTATCATAACACACATCTTGTTGAACCTGTCAACTACCACAAACAAGTAGTCATGTCCCTTCCTAGTTTTTGGTGAACCTCCCACAAATTCCATGGAATGTTTTTCCTAGGGACGAGTGGGTACAAGAAAGGGATGATATAGACCATATTTCCCATTGCTAGGCTTTCTAGTACAACTAAGCATGCATCCTCTTATGAACCTGGCTACCTACTCTTGCATCTTGGGCCAATAAACATACCTCTACAAGTTGGCCACGGTCTTCCCTACACCAAATTGCCCTGAAACCTTAGAGGTGTGAGCCTCTCTAATCAGTTGCAAGCACTCAAATTTAGGAACACATATCTTATACAACTTGTAGAGCAACCCATCTTGGAGATGGTAGTTAGCAGTGTTGTCTCCATCTTGCACATGAATCTGACTCTGCAACTACTGAAACACCTCCTTGAAGAAATCATACTTTGAATATGCCTCTTTGTATGCATCATGGGTGAATGGATCCATGTGTATAAGAGTCCCCAAAATTGTGATCTTTGATGTGGGTGGCCTTGACAAGCATGTCAACCAACTTGTTTATGTCACCCTTCTTGTACTTGACCACCAAATGAAACTACTGTAGAAACCTCATCCATTTGTAATTCTTAGTCTGATGTAGCTTACTCTAAGCCTTCAGGTACTGTAGTGGCTGGCAATCTGTGTGGATTACTATCTCCTTTCCCATCAGATAGTGCTTCCACTTCTTCACATCTTGCACTAGGGCATAGAGCTCCTTATTGTAGGTAGGGTAGTTAAGAACTACCTCGTGAAATAATTCAGAATGGTAACATACATGCCTTCTTCACTACATCAAGATTGCTCCCATAACATACCCACTTGCATTTGTCTCCACTTCAAAGGTCTATTGTAAGTTTGATGATGCCAAAACTGGTTCTTGACTGATCTTCTTCTTTAGCTCCTCGAAAGCCATCTACTGACCCTTTCCCCACCTGAAACTCTTTCCACTTGTTTTTATGGCGTGGAGTGGTGTTGCAATCATTGAAAACAAGGCTATGAATTTCCTCAAGTACCGTGTTTCCCCAATGAAACTCTTTACCTCAGAAACATTAGTAGGCACCGACCATTTCATGATGGCCTCCATATTGGCAGGACCTATCTTCAACTCTCCTCCACCTATCACATACCCAAGATACACCAAAGACTGTTGTGAAAAATCACACTTTTTTAGATTTTCTAACAACTGATGCTTCTTTAATGTCTCCAGCACCTGCATTAAATGTGATATGTGCTCCTCCTAGGTAGCATTGTATACCAGTATATCATCCAAACATACAATAACAAATGAATCTATAAAAGGGTGCAATACATCATTCATCAATCTCATAAAAATAGTTGGAACATTACATAGGCCAAATAGCACGACTAACCACTCACACAAACATTGCCTAGTTTTGAAGGCAATCTTCCAAGTATCTTCTTCTTTGACTCAAACCTGGTGATATCTAGAGTTTATATCCATTTCAGTGAAGTATTTTTCTTGCTGCAGCTAATCCAATAGATCATATATCCCAGGCAAGGGGCACCTATTCTTGAGCATGATTTTGTTCAACGCCCTATAATATATACACATCTGCTAAGTTCCATCCTTCTTTGGCACAATGATGATAGGTGACCCACCTAGTGATGTACTCGGTCAAATGACACCCTATTACAATAGTTGTTGCAATTGTTTCTCCACCTCACTTACTTCTATAACAAACTTCTTGTACAACCCAATGTTAGGCAATGGGGAGTCTAAAAATAGTTGGATCTTGTGCTCCACTTCCCTCTTAGGTGTTAACCCTTTAGGCTCTCGGAACACATCCATGTATGCCTACATCAACTCTTCTAGTTTTTATTTTTATTTCTTAGCACACCCCTCAAGGGATGCCTTGACTCTTATTGACTATTCTATATATTAATTTTTTCTTAAAAACAATAAAACATACTTCTTGTTGGAACTGTTCAATTTCTTGGTTTGGTTGGCACTTACTAGTGAAATTTTTTACTTTCCTTCGTGCACATTGATGGTGAATGAATTTCCATCCTTTATGAGATGATATTGGTTGGCTCTCCACATGAATATTTCATCTCACATGTACATGTAGGGACTCCTAAAAAAAACTCCACACACAACAAGGGGAACCACATCTAGTTCTACTTCATCAATAAAATCAACACTGATGGAAAATCTAATTTGCACTGTTTTATTACCTTCAGATTTGCATCCTTATTTACCCATCCTAATGGATATGGGCTTGGATGATCACGAAATTTCAATCCCAATTACTTGACCAGCTCTATTGCAACGAGATTCCCCTGTGATCTCGATTCAAATAGAGCATCAATCTTGATATTCTTGACCTGTATCTTTATATGGAAGAGTTTGATTTTATTTTTCTTCCAGTTGTTGAAAGCTACTCAAATCCACCTCCTTTTGCACTAATGTACATATGATCTTCTCATCCACGTCCGAGTTGCTTTGAACTTGGTTGCTCAAATTAGTGGCAATGAAATTATTCTTCTTATTGTCTTTCTTTTTTCTCTTCAGATTAAGCTCTGGATGCAACTTCCAGTACCCCTCCTTTGTATGGTCATTAATGTTGCAGTGGTTGCGGTGATTGTTGGGATCCTTACATTGGTGTGTTGTGGTTGCCATATTTTTATATTTTCCCCCTTTATGCTTCTTCTTCCCCTACTTAGAAGCGTCATGTTTCTCCTTTTGCTTCGATCCACTTGATTGCGCTTTATTCCGGCCTATGTTCTCCAAGTAGTGTGCATGTACACAAGCCTCATCCATCGATTTGGGCTTGAAAAATGTCACATGCTGACGTAGATGGCGGTGTAGACCACCCAAATACTTGAGGAGAACATATGGGTTCTTTGGAGAGATACCTAGCATTATGGCCATCTTTCTAAACTTTATGGTATACTCTTGAACTCTTTGCCTTGCTTTTTCTTGAAGTAGTGCCACTGGATCCATTGGTCCTCTACATACTCAGTCAGGTAAAAATTTGACTTGATGAGGGTTTAAAGTCCTCCCACTAGTCACTGAAGGCTCTCCCTCCAACCTCAGGGTCTTTGTGTGGTTTTCCCACCAAATTAGGGCATGGTCCTCTAATTTCAGCCACATAAATGAAATCTTTCGTTCTTCCTCAATTTGATGGACACTGAAATAAACTTCAAATTGCTGCAACCAATGATTCAACTTTAGAGCGTCGATCTCACCATTGTATGGATTGATATTGACCTTTGCTTCCATATTAGACAAGGGCTATGATTGATTCACGACACTAGAATTGGGTTGATCTTTTTGGGTTCCTTCCTCGGTTCTTAGTTTCTTGTCAATCTCCTAATCCCCCTTTTGATTTTTGATTTCCATTTGAACCCCCATCTTCTCCAAATATCCCAAGCCCATTTCTTAGGACCGCCATGGGGATATTTACATTACGATTAAAATCAGCTACTTTTTGTTCTAGCCGCGAAAACCTCTCATCTGCCAGATCACAAGGGTTATTCACATATTTGTCAACCATGATCAGGGATTTACAATTTATGGTCCAACTGGTCTAGATTCCCTACAAAGACCCACAATATACCTAAAGAAACATGTTCTTATACCAATATGATCTATAAATTGTTATGGATATTCGACTGGACAGTTCATCAGATTAGATCTGATAAAAGTATATTTAAAATATGAAATCCTACACTATATAATTTTATTTTTATTTTTAGATTTATGGATCTGTAGAATATTGTTACTAGTGCATGCATGTGAATTAAGCATTATGCATAAAATAGAAAATGATGAAATAAAATCTCACACACATCTATGACACAAGATATGACCTGGGAAACCCTTTTGAGAGAAAACCCAGCTGGAAGGTGAAGTCACTCCACTCTCTTTCTCTGAATGGAAATATGGTTGTGAATACAAAGAAGTATGGCCTGTAGCCTGTGGGTTGATACAGTACACAAATCCTCTCTATGTGCTCTAACTCCTATCCCTTTTGGCTATTTTTTATCAACTATGGAACAAATGCACTCGAAAGAAATGAAACCCCTTTTCCTCTTAATGACTCGGTTATAACACAACCCAATAACTTACTAGTGGTTAGGTTTTACTACCTTAACTCTTAACCATATCTACAATATAGACTCTTCTAGAGCCTTCTACATCATAATCATGTAGCTAGCCCATTTTCCATGAATAATGGGGGGTGACGTGGCATCCTCTCGAATTATGGTGGTGGAAATAGGAAGATCAACTTCTGAGTGACATAAATTTCACATACAAACTTTGATTAAGGTGATTCTTGTGCCAATGGAAAGTTATTTGTGTGTAGAATAGGAAAAAAAGTGTGATGTTGAAACGACAAAGTTTTACCCCCAAAAAACTTGGACGATGCCTCAAAATGCTCCCAAAAGGTTTCAAACCCTGTTTTGCCAAGCTACGTCTAGCTGGTAAAATTGGTCCCGTGAACTAATTGCTCCACTTTTTGCACTCTAAACTATTAAGATAGATGAAAAACAATATAATGATCCAATATGGATCAACCCAACCACATAACGTGTTGTCATCCCATCTTAGCCCTAATAAGATACATGGTATGGTTTAAAATGTTGTCTAAGAGTTAAGGCTTGCATGTGAAAATATTAGGGGCAAGTCCTCCCATATCTCGGTCAACTGCATAATTTTGCATGGTGATGAATGTGTCATGACATTTGGTGATTGATAGAACTTTATAACATGTCTCCATGACCTATGACATACGAAGGATTAAGGTATGGCTTGATATAACATGGCTCTATTTTTTCAAAGGACCTCGATACTGAGCTTGGTTACTTCATTAACTAAAGTGTTGCCTTGTTGATTGTATTATGTTATTACCCAAAAGGAAATAATCTTAAAAAATCTACATATCTCCTTTTGGATCCAAGTGATTAAGAATTCTAGTTTACTATCTTGAGCCTCATTTTTGAGGTCATTACACTAATAGTTATACTTGAGCTATTGATAGCAATAAATTTAATATCTCTAGTTACAATTTTGAAAGAAGACTAAGATGGCATACACCTTATCTTTATTATTTGTGGAATTATTTAGACATATAGCATTAAGTCGTTTCTAAATGTTCCTTAAAATCAGGGCTAACCCTTTGCAATTGTCACTCCTAAGCTTATATAATAAATATTAGAAAAAGTTTAAATGATTATTTAATCATTACTTTTGATTTCTTTGTTATTGTGCTCTTTTTTTTTACTAATACTAGGTTGTGCCTAGGTCAAGGCTAGCCAATATGTTGGATGGAAGAAAAATCTACTCAATAACGAGATGTTGTCACTAAGATTGTATTAAAGTCAGTCAAATGTAGACACCTTTTGGGACAATGTAATCCCCACAATTATCTCCCACCCTCAACCTCTCTCTTGAAATTTCAACCTAAAACTTAATGCAAAACTAAACTCTACACAAACAAATTAATTGCGCTCAACTAGTATATGGAGATGTGTAGGTGTAATGTAAGAAAGTATGTGAACATTTCTACATATGGGCTCAATACCTTGAATTCATATTAATATATTGAATTTATAAGATTCAAAGGATTTGTAAACACTTACATGTTGACTCAATTAAATAATAATAGAAAATTAAAATTAATATAAATGTAGTACGAGGGAGATGTTGTAATGGTAGTAAAAAGTTAAAAGTATTAAAAATAATAAAATTCAATTTGTTATATTGTAATTTTGTTTTTATTAATAAAATTATGAATAAGGTTTTAGATAAAAGAAAATGATTATATATATATATATATATATATATATATATATATATAAGTTAAGATTCATTTTACTTTATAAATTAAAATAATGATCATAATATTTAGATTTAATTAATAAGCACATAAAAACTTCAATACTTACAATATAGCAATATTTTTAACCATGGATATTTACGCCCACTTTACCATAGGTATTATTAACTTGTAAATATGTTTTATTACAATATCATGGGCCAATAGTATGACTCATCAATATCACATGCCCAAAAACCATCTTTCTCTTCTCAATAAAAATATTTTATTTGAATTTAATTTTATAATATTTTTTTAATTAAATCTAAAAGTAAAAAGATTATAATTACTATTGGCCATTTTACCATATAAATTAAAATAATAATTTTGTAACCATATTTAAATTTCATTAATAAGAATATAAAAACTTAATACTATACTTACAATATAACAAGATTTTTAACCATGGATATTCACCCCCACTTTGCCATGGATATTTTTAACTTGTAAATAGGCTTTGTTACAATACCATGGGCCAATACCATGACTTATCAATACCATATACCAAAAAATCATCTCTCATTTCACAATCAAAAAATTTTGTAAACATTTTTTTAATTTAATTGAGCCAAAGACTCATTCTACAACCCAGTGTGAAGGCCATGTGTAAGTATGTTGGCGGGTTTAATAAATATAAAATATTCTCTGAATAGAAAAACAATGTCCACAATAATAATAAAAAATGCTATGCATATTTAATTAGTTGTCCATATGGCCTAATATAATTTCATGTAAAGTAACTAAGAAAAAAAATGTAAGATTTTTAACACATGATATCAACATCATATATATCTATAAAATATTTTAATATGAATTAATATTAACGTATACTTAAAAATATATTAATAACAAAAAAATCAGTTTAATGTATCTTGATAAAATGGTTCGATGCACATATTAGGTAATCTCTATAACATTCAAAAGTACAATTTAAACAATAAAAATTACACATTGTGTTTTTCACTCTAAAATAAATTTGCTCTAAAAGAAATTTGATTCTTCTCAACTCATGTTAGATCTGTGATTAAGATGGATCTATATTTGTTTTATGAAATTTCTGTTCCAGTATGGAAGAGATGTTGTAATGACCTGTTATGTTATATTATCTAAATTTTTTGGCTTATCAAATTACATAAAAAAATAAAATAAAAATTATTAAGTATAGTTATTAATTAAACCATTTTGACTCAGTAAAATTATATAATAAAAACTAAATTAAAAAATAAAAAATATAAAAAAATAAAATGAATAATTATAAATATTAATTATTATAATTAAATTAGTCTAGATCCATCTTAATTTAAGATTTATTAACTTCTTAAAAGAATCAAATCTATCGAGATGCAAATATTTCCTTAAATTTTACACTAAAAGAAATTACAGTTCAAGAAATTCTCAAATAAATAAAAAAAAAAAAAACTAATTTATAACTCATAAATTAAAATTCTCTTAAACTCTCCATTAAATCACTATAATTTCATTAAGTCAAATAATTTATACTTCACATATTAAAATTCTTCTAAAATTCTTTTTCAATGTTAAATTATTGTAGTTTCATTAAGTTATTTTGATATAGAGTGAAATTTAACATATAAACCATAGAATGACCATGATATTAAGACTCGCACAATTATTAATTTAATATAGTAACATTAAATGACAAGGTTAAGATTGAAGTCATATGTATAACATCGCTCTGAATTAGTGGAATCGAGCCGCTAAATAAGCTTTTAGCAATCACCACAGGCTTTCTTATTATGTAAGACAGCTCAATATCAATATTTTTAATTAATAAGACAACTCAGCAGTAAGACTTTCGAATTAAAAAACAACCATTACTCAGCACTGAGTTTTTGTTACTTTAATAAAACAACCAAGTACAATGAATTTTTTTAATAAGACAACTCACCAACCAAGTACAATGAATTTTTTTAATAAGACAACTCACCACTAAGACTTTATTACTGTAATAATACAAACCAGAGTGTACTTAAATCATCATCCTAAAAAATTTCCTCTTTGCATAGGAGAAGGGTGGTAATAGAGCCAAATTATATTACTTCAATAAAAGAAACCAAGTACAAATAATTTTTTTAACACCGCTCAGACTTTATTATGGTAATAATACAAGCGAGAGTGTACTTAAAGCATCAACCTAAAAAACACCCTCTTTTCATAGCAGAAGGGTGGTAATAGAGCCCAATTATATTTAAAAATTTTGTATAATTCTAAACTCTACTGATTTTTGCACAATTCTGATCTCCCATCTTACACCATGCCACTCCATGATCATACGAAGTCAACATCCAGAAACTTGTTTTTCCAAGAAATTAAACTGATACTCATTTTCTTATGTAAATATTCTGTAACCATAAAAATTATTCATGTACAGAAATTAATAGTTCTGATGGGATAATCACATTTACAATTACAAAACAGAAAACAAGTACATTCTGTACAAGCCTATGTGTTAAATATCATGGAAATCTACAAGTCAGCTGTTTTGACAATATTTCCTTCTAGGTATTGTGCTGGATATGTGTATTTGGGCGCTCCCTCCATCGTCATCAATGGAGGCTGATTGAGGAACGCGTACGAGCTCTTGGTCCACCTGTTCAATAAAGTAATGTCAGACCACCAATTAATTACTTCACCCAAGATCTCTCAAAAAACAACAGTGTAAACCTGTACCCTACCAGTCTTTGATGCCAAATGATATTGTTTGTTGAGCCTCGTGTTTGTTTTTGATTTCTTCCTCTGTTTCATTGGTCTGAAATGATAACAGCCTGCCTTCTTTTTCAGCCTGTGTATCACAGAAACCAGTTATCATTAGGGAAGTTTTAAGATTTCAACCTTCATGAAAATTTTGAAGAATCTTAATAAGTTTTAAAATGTGAACAGCCAATGTTTCAGAAACTTCAAACATTTTACTTTTACTTTCTATTTTCAGAAATCTCAAATAATATGATTGCTAATTCCGAAAGCAAACCTACTCAGAATTCATAATAATATGATTACTCATTCCGAAAGCAAACCTAATCAGAACTCATATTTTTGTTATATGTATAATCATATTTTGTTATATTTATAAACATATTGGTTTAATGTTGAAGAGTATGTGGTTTTTGAAAAGAAATAATATGTTCATATTCAGAAAGTAGAGGATGTACACTTCATAAACTTCAGCTGTCTACTCTCACAACAAAAAAGAGTTTGGGTAGCATCAAAATTTATAAAATTATTTATTTTAAGAAAAAAAAAACTGATACATTAGTTTGTAACAGGGTATTTCAGGTTTTTTTTGGGTTTATATTGATTTATAGAATGTTTTTAGTATTAATCACATTATTATTTGTTGGTCGAAATTTAGAACCAACTAATATGGTTCATTTTTATGATGGTTTGAAACTTTGACCGACCAACAAATGATAATATGATCAATCCAAAAGATATTGGCTAAATGTCAAAGATCTTTGGCATATTCATAAATTATAACAGTAAAGCCAGAAAGTTAGAACAGAGTAACACATTTCAAAGATCTTTGATGCATTTATAAATTGTAATAATAAAACTCCACAGTTAGCTCAATTGATTGAGTATCAATTGTTAAAGCACCTCTACTACCTCTACTCTACTACCTCTACTATTGAGGGATTTTATATGAGATATATGCTGGTAAGTTTCCTTCCGTTGGAATCTGCAAATAATTCAAATTTGGATAATCTCAGCAATGACTTAGTTAAGGAAAATTTGAAAATTCCGAAAGGGAGATCCGGCTTCTGATTCACTGACTACAGTTGGACTAGTTAGGATTCTGCGAAAGATCAAGAAGCAATAACTGACCTACCAAGGGCATTGACCAGGTTTCAGGAATTCTCACAAGGTCTTAAGCTGAACAATTTTTAAATTTACTTGGAAAATCAACATTTAACCCTCAAAAAATTGACAGAATTTACTCTTTCTTTTTCACAATGTCTGAATTATACGAGTTATGAGTAAGTCACCAGTGCCCATTCTGCCAGCGCGCACAACTCCTCTATCACACGCTTAGTTTGCCAGAAGCTCTCGATCGCTTGCTTTGTCAAGGAGTTGCTTCCTTTACAGGATTCTGCAGCCATGATCAAAGAAGAAAAGGAGACTGAAATTATCTACTAAATGGGAAAAATAGCAACAAGAACTTGAAATACAAAGTAGGAATTAAACTCCCATGTCTGGTTCATTTGAATCAAACACATACCTCGCCTGCTGTGAAGAACAGGAGAGTTCCAGCCAGCCATCAATGAACCCATAGATTTATTTTACCCAATCACAGACTGCAACAATTTATTAATCAGGACACAGAATGAATGAAGATTTGGGCAATTGCAGGGATTCAAGAGAGGATTTTGATACAAATTCATGAAAGTTAATGAAGTGATAGAATGTGACATCCAGACATTAGATTTATGTATTTACAATTTCCCCAAGGGTGGGGTCGATGCAAGGAACAGATGGGTCGATTGCTTGGACAGTACTCTAGCTTATGCTTCCACGAATAAAATATGGCGAAGCACAATTTCAGCAGTTCAGAATATTGTTGCAGACTTGTAGTGCGCTCTGATGGGTTGCGTATATTTCACTTTGCTTCCTGCAGTTTCAAACGGTGACGTTGGAACCACAGCATATCTTATTCTTAGCTTAAAAGACGCAGAGTGAGTTTGTTAAGTTGCGTCAATATCAATCTACCCATCTGCACACAAGGAACTTCCACTGTTTGGGGATTTATTTTATAGTTTATTTAAAGACTGCACCTCTTTCGGGCTGGAGCCATGGATTCCTGGCCTGGCCGGGCCGGCCTCTGGTCAAAAGCAATATTATTATTATTATTTTTTCCTTTCTTTCTTTATTTTTGATTTTTTAAATTAAATTTAGCAGTGGTAAGGTTAATTTATGTCCAAAAATAATTGATTTTTTAAATTAAATTTAGCAGTGGTAAGGTTAATTTATGTCCAAAAATAATAATCAAACCAGGGAATTGAATCGGTTGACATAACATCTAAAAGTGCTTTAACAGTACACTAGATTACTGTTTATCCAAAATATAATAAAAGACTTAAAATTTCAAATTAATTGCGATTAAAATGAAAAATTTTAATTATTTTTTATGATAATTATTCAATTTTTATACTTTTACCTAGATCAGTAACTGTCAAATTCTTCTCATATGTCAATGTCTTTTAACTTGATGATTATTTGTTTTTTTCTATCTGTTAATTTAGATTTTACACAAATTCACAATTGTCAAATTCTTTTTAGCTAGATTCCATTCAGTAAAGCAGAATAGTTTAGTCTCAAACCCCTGAATTACTGTACAGTAATGAAAATGAAAACTGCTTGCACCTTACTCAAATCTCTAAACATTTCATGGTAGTTTGAATTACTGTACAGTAATGAAAATGAAAACTACTTGCACTTTATTCAAATCTCTAAACATTTCATGGTAGATGTTTTTACTGTGCCTAAAATATTTCGATAGTGACCAAAATAGAGAAACACTTTCGCATAATAATTTCAATTTCCTACCAAAAAAACGATTGGATCGATGATTACACAGATGATTGAATCCAGTTAACAAAAAGTTGGAAGTTAAAAGTTGGAAGTTAAGACGCTAGATGCTGCACACTACACCCACTAGAGTCAAAGTAGAGTTATTTAAATGAATTTGTTATATTAAAAAATGTGTAATTAGGTTCAGTTTTTATAAGTACGAAATGTGTGTAATTAGGTTCGGTCTTCATAAGTACGAAATGCATTCTCGTAAATAATAAAATGAAAAAGAAATTATTATTGGAGCATGGGTTTCATGTTCAAGTTCTTTTATTTTATAGGTCAAGCACCTATTGAGCGCTTCTAGGGTTTGTTCTAGGTTTAAGAGTCATTGTCATATATTGAAGACCCTATGGGTACATTGTCTCTTGTAAAAAAAAATTATTTTGTCTTTAAAGTGTCGAAATACCTCCAAGATCAAGTCAACCTACATGAAGAGCCACATCCTGATCCAAGTGGATATTGGTGGCCACTCACCTATTCTACTTGGACCCTCACCATTGTTTCTTTCAGTTTTTCAGTTTCCTTAATTGTAGCACAATTTATTATTTTTCCCAGTTTTTCGGGCTTGAACTTCCGGAGCCGTTTTGAGGCCCTAAACAACGTAATTTTATTTTATTTATTTTATTATTTATTTATTTTTTTTTTTTTTGGCAAAATTGCTCTGCAATTGCTATAGCAATCGCATCGAGCGTTGTAGTCCTCGGAGAGATCTTTCCAACGAGGTATCATACACGTCAAACGAAGATAATATGACCAAGTTATGACCCTGGGAAGTTGGCTGCCCAACTAACCCCAACGGGGCCCATAAATTCTTGGTGTTACATCTCCTCGAGTTAGGGTTTTGGTTGTTTAGGGTTTTCTCTTATTGTTCAATAATAAAAAAGCCCTTGAGCCTCATTGTAACTCAGTTCAGAGGCATGTAGCCGCCACATCTCTTCTCAGAGATAAGCTAACATCGCTTGAGCTATCTTATTTCCATTTTGTTTGTAAGCATAGTTCAATATTTTTCTATTAATGAAATGAAGTGTTTTTTTGCTGCATCTCTGTGTTTATGATTATATCTGTAAGTTGTTGCGTTCCTGTTTAAGTTCGGATCACATCCACCCTTAGAAGAACCTATATAGAGAGAGGAACTCGTCCTCCATTAGACACGCTCACTCATCTCATTCTCTATGCGAAGAAGAGGAAGAAAGAAGTCGAAGAAGAGGAAATCGAAGAAGTCGAAGTGCTTGGGATAGATCTATCTCTCTTGTGAAAGTCGAACTTAGGGTTTTTGTGCTCGATCTATCTCTAGTTCAATCTTGAAGGAAAGAGAGAAGGAAAGGCAAGTGAAGGTTACTTAGGGCACCTTATTAGCTCTAAGTCTCAAGGGAAGGCAAGCGAAGAAGAAGATAAGGCTATTTGAGGGAGTTCGAAGTCTCTAGGAGGAGCAACATCAGTTGCAACAGTTGTCGTGACATAGAATTTGAGATCTACAGTAGGAGGTCGAAATCACTGCAGCAAGAGGCCGAGTTGTTCTCGATCTTGGAGGGTATTTGTCCGAGTCACTAGGTCATGATATTCATCAATTGAAGAATCTATAAGAAGAGAATAGATTTACTGGTTTTCCCCTCAAAAGGAGGGGTTTTGGCCCTGGCTTGCAGCGTATATACTGTGTCACTTCTCTTATTGTTTTGGTAGTTGTTTGATGTATTGCACACTGTAATAATAATGAACAAAGCTAATTAGTAAAAAGATAACACAAATAGTTATCAAGTTAAGAGAATTAACATACTTACTACCCTATTGAATTCTCAACATGGTATTAGAGCTAAGGTTTGCTAAGGGCATCATGGAGATCTCCTCTACAGTGAAGAAGTTCATCAAGAAGATTGCAAGCCATCTCAAGAAAGGTATTAAGGAAGCATGGAATTTATTATTCTCTACAAAGAATGTATCAATCAAAGAAAGGGATGAAGGTCTCTTCTCGGCTCTCTCTGGCACATTTCAAGATGAAGACATTTGGGTAATTGACAGTGGTGCATCAAGGCACATGACTGACCATTCCAATAGATTGAAGACCTTATCAAAAGGAAATTCCTCTTATTCAATGGAACTTGGAGACAACAAGAGCTATCCCGTGAAAGGTATTGGATCAACCTCCATAAAGCTGGAAGACGGAAGCAACATCCACCTCAACAACATTCTCTTTGTTCTAGGTTTGCACAAGAATTTACTTTCTATTTCAAGTCTAGAAGATAAGGGTGATTAAATAGCCTTCAATGATGGAAAGGCTGTTGTTTGGGGAAAATACTTAAGTATAGATCAAGCCAAAGTTGTAGGAATTCGAGAAGGAAGACTATACAGACTGATATCTCCTATGGCCCAAGCCCTAGTTCACATTGAAATTAGCCCATGTGAACTTTGGCATCAAAGATTTGGTCATCTACATTTCAAAATCCTTCCAACCCTAAGTTCCATAGTAGATGGAATTCCAAATCTAAAGGAGGATCATGAAGGTGTCTGTAAGGGATGTGCATTGGATAAGAATACCAAGAGACCATTTCGAAGCAGCGCTTCATGGTCAAAAGAAATCTTGGATCTCGTTCACTCTGATGTATGTGGTCCTATGACTCATAAATCACTTGGAGTGCATCTATATTATGTTCCATTTATAAATGATCATTCAAGAAAGACCTGGGTTTACTTTATGAAAACCAAGGATGAAGTATTTACAAAATTTCAAGAATTCAAAGTTGAAGTGGAGAACTTTACAGAAAGAAGAATCAAGATACTAAGATATGATAATGGAGGAGGATATACATCCAAAGAGATTATAGCATTCTGTAAGGAGTCTGGGATTAAGATGGAGCTGATAGTCCCATATAATCTCGAACAAAATGGAGTTGCAGAAAGAAAGAATAGATCAATTGAAGAAAGTGTGAAAGCAATGTTACACGATCAGGATCTACCTAAGTTTCTGTGGGGAGAAGCCATAAAGACAACTATCTACATCCAGAATTAAAGTCCCCACAGATCTCTAGACAACAAAACTCTGAAGTAAGTGTTCACTGGAAATAAGTCATCTATATATCATCTTTGGATCTTTGGGTTTCCTTTATATATTCATATACCAAAGGACAAAAGAAAGAAGTTGGATCCTTCCGGCATGAAGGGAACATTTTTTGGGTATAGCAACTCATCAAAAGATTATAGGATCTACATGAGAGATGGACATCACATAGAAGTCAGTTGTGATGTCATATTTGATGAAAGCATAGCATTCAAGAAATCAAAGGAACTTTCTATAGACTCTGATGATGAAGAACTTCTGATATTTGAGGAGGAAGTTGACCAAGGAAAAGAAGAATCACACCATGAAGAAGAAGGTCCCTATGAACTTGTTCAACCTGTGGTCATCCCTGAAACAAGGAAAAGACTTAATTGGTTGAAATCTACACTATTTGATGCAAAAGGTCATGGAGCAGCAGACTCATTTTGAGAAAGCAAGAAACCCAAGAGATATTACGGATATGTTGCATACATGGAAAAACTAATAGAAGCAGAGCCATCTTCCTCTAAAGAGGCTGTAAATAATCGAGAATGGAAGGATGCCATGAACGAAGAATATCAATCTATAATAAATAATGGAGTCTGGGAGATCGTACGTAGGCCCGAAGAAAAATCTGTAGTTACTTCCAAGTGGATCTAAGATCAAACATGCAACAGATGGAAGTATAGATTAAAGTATAAAGAAATATTTTTGGCGAGAGGCTTCTCTCAACTTAAAGGCATCGAATATGAAGAGACATTTGCTCCAACATCAAGATATACAACGATTCGATCATTAGTCTCTCTGACAACATTGATGGGATGGAACATCCACCAAATGGATGTGAAGACTGCGTTTCTGAATGGCACAATAGATGAAGAAGTCTACATAGAGCAACCCTTGGGATTCGAAGTCGAAGATAGAAATCCATATGTGTGCAGGCTGATGAAGGCACAATATGGCCTCAAACAAGCACCAAGGGCATGGAATGCTAGGATGGATGCATACCTTCAAAGGACATGCTTCACGAAAAGATCTGTTGATTCAAACCTTTACATTAAGGTTGTAGATGGTGGACCTGTAATCATTCTTCTGTATGTAGATTATCTTCTCTTGACAGGTGTAGAAGGTTGAATTTCAATGTAAGAAGCAACTCGCAGCATAATTTGACATGAAGGATCTTGGGTTGATGCATTACTGCTTGGGACTAGAAGTCTGGAAAGGATCTAATGAAGTTTATTTGGGTCAAGGAAAGTACATGATCGAGATACTGAAAAATATTTGACATGATGGACTGCAAACCTATGACTACTCCGATGATTACAAACTTGAAGAGACTAAGAAGTTCTAAATCTAGCCCTGTGGATCCTTCCAAGTATAAGCAACTCATTGGCTCAATGATGTACTTAGTGAATACTCGACCATACATATGCTTTGCAGTAAATGTTCTCAGTTAATTCCAAGTGGAGTCAAAGCATGATCATTGGGTAGCAGCAAAACATATTATGAGATATCTGTAAGGAACCATCCACTACTGTCTGAAGTATGACCGAAGAAATGATGTCCAACTGATTGGATATATAGATTTCGACTAGGGAGGCAGTGAGCAAGATGGAAGGAGCACTATGGGAGGATGTTTCAGTTTGGGATCCTCCATGGTCTCATGGATGAGTAGAAATAAAGACACAATTGCTTTGAGTAGTGTTGAAGTTGAATACATTGCATCCTGTGAAGTAAGCAAATAACTAGTATAGTTGAGGAAGCTTCTATCCGACTATTTTGAAGGATCAATGAACCCTACAGTGATACTTTGTGATAACACTAGTTGTATATGTTTGTCTGAAGATCCAATGTTTCATGGAAAGACAAAGCATATAAACAACAAGTATCACTATATTCAACAACTAGTGAAAAATTGTGTGTTGCAGCTACAATATATCTCCACTGATGAGCAGGTAGCTGACATATTGACAAAATCACTTCCAAACAAGAGGCTTGTATACATGAGAGATAAGCTTGGTTTGGTTGATATATCCTCCCTAATTGAGAGGGAGAGATAGACACTACATTCTTGTCTTCACTTGGGAAGAAAGAATGGAGGATTGACTAACCATCTGTCATTCGATCCTCTTTGAGAATGTGGTAGGGCATTCAAGAAAATATTAGTCGTGGACCGATATTCTTTGAGGATTAGCTATGCAAGATAATAATAGTCCAATGGAAGGTCATACTAAGTGAACACCCGGGTGGAGTATGTACCTTGAGAAACAATGATTTTGGTGTCTATGAATCATTGGTCTCGCCAGCATTGTGCTATGATCATGTGGATAGAGCTGTTAGTCAAGACCTTGCTATGTAACAATGTTGATTGATATGATACTAGAAAGATGGGTTACCAATCTGAGTCTTTTTATGAGATCTCTTCAGATTGAGAATGACCATGTACCTCTTATGAATACCTCCCTAGTTAAGAGGGAGTGTTGAAAAATGTGTAACTAGGTTCGGTCTTCATAAGTATGAAATGTACTCTTGTAAATAATAAAATGAAAAAGAAATTATTATTATTGGAGCATGGGTTTCATGCTCAAGTTCTTTTATTTTATAGGTCAAGCACCCATTAAGTGCTTCTAGGGTTTTTCCTAGGTTTAAGAGTCATTGTCATATATTGAAGACCCTATGGGCACATTGTATCTTGTAAAGAAAAATTTATTTTGTCTTTAAAGTGTCGAAATACCTCCAAGATCAAGTCGGCCTAAGGAGCTATCAAGTCGGCCTACATGAAGAGCCACGTCCACCCTTAGAAGAGCCTATATATAGAGAGGAACTTGTCCTCCATTAGACACACTCACTCATCTCATTCTCTATGCAAAGAAGAGGAATAAAGAAGTCGAAGAAGAGGGTATGAAGAAGTCTAAGTGCTTGGGCTAGATCTATCTCTCTTGTGAAAGTCGAAGTTAGGGTTTCTACGTTGGGTCTATCTCTAGTTTGATCTTGAAGGAAAGAGAGAAGGAAAGGCAAGCGAAGGTCACTTAGGGCACCTCATTAGCCATAAGTCTCAAGAGAAGGCAAGCGAAAAAAAAGAGAAGACTATTCGAGGGAGATCAAAGTCTCTAGGGGGAGTAACAAAAGCTGCAACAATTTTCGTGAGACAAAATTTTGAATCTATAGTAGGAGTTCGAAGTCACTGCAACAAGAGGCCGAGTTGATCTTGATATTGGAGGGTATTTGTCTGAATCACTAGGTCATGATATTAGTCAATTGAATAATCTATAAGAAGAGAATATATTTACGAATTTTCCCCTCAAGAGTAGGGGTTTTGGCCCTGGCTTGCAGCGTATATATTGTGTCACTGTTATTATTGTTTTGGTAGTTGTTTGATGTATCACATACTGTAATAATAAGGACAAATATAATAAGTAAAAAGGTAACACAAACAATTATCAAGTTAAGAGAATCAACATACTTACTTCCCTATTGAATTCTCAACACGTTATTCATGAATTGTAATGGATTAGGCCCATTAGCGTTGTGATTGGGATTTAAGAATATGCATGATGAATAGTAGAACACTAAGCTGTATTTAAAACTTCATTTATGCGCTCAGTGAAACCTCTCCAAGTGTCATGGTGCCCCCCGGCCAAGTGATAGTACGATAATGTGTTATAGCTTTAGGCCTATACACTCCAAATCCCTATACGATAGGTAAACTTTAATCAAAAGTGTTATTAAATTTCTTAATCTAACTTTTTTTTATGTTTTGTTTTGTTTTTTTTTACTTTTTAAAGTAAAAATTTAATTTCCCTTAAAATCTGGCACAAATTTGTTACAATCACAAGTTTAAGGTATATAATTTCCACAATCCAATTATTATATGGGTTTTTTAGAGTGTTGAATCCATTTACACATTCAAAAATGCATTTTAAACAAACAAATATCACACTCTCTATTAAAATTGTATTTCCTACTAGACCCAAAAAATTAAAATGTAGAAGAGTTAGACAACCCCTTATTGAATTTGAATGGTTGTCATTATCAACATGTATTGACACATCAAATATGGGTTTGGAATGGGAAAACATTGTAAAAATTTCCACACTCTAAGTTAGACCACAATGTAAACTAGCATAAGCCCAAAAATGGGAGAATGAAAATATTGAAGGGAGCTATTGGTGGTTAAAGAACATGTGATTTTATTTTTTCTTTTTAAGACCATTGGAATATAAGGAAACAAAGGCTTATTTTTAGGTATTAGGAAATTTTCATTGGTCATTGGTATAATTCAATGAGAGATTCACAGTCCAAAGTGCATAAGAGGTGGGAAAGAGCTCCTATTTGTAATGTTTGATATATGTAGTGTTAAAACAACATGGGTATCACATATGTGTGTTTGATTTGTCAGAGACGGATACACAAAAAAATTGGAATATAATATCAACAAACCAAATAAAGTTGATTACTGATAAAAAATCACTTTTAATTGAAGGAGAAAAATAACTCTAAAACTCATCAATTATTAGTGAGTTTATCTCAATTGAAGAAGAAAAGGACTCTAAAAAACATTTAATGGAAAATCAAAAGCATACAAGATAAAATTTGCAATAGTAGCTAACACAGTTCACAAAGCTAAACCAATTAATACTTTCTCATATTTGAAAAACACATAATATAAAGCGACTATACAGTTGGTAAAACATAATTATTGTCAACATTGGTAAGATATATAAAAAAAAATAACTAATTTGGGACTACATTTCATGAGAAGAATGCAAATTTGAAAGTAATTGAGGAGAAAATAAGATTGATAAGTATGCACTATGACAAAGTGATAGTCCATATGTGTCATGTGGGCTTGTTGTCGCTGCTACAACAACCTCCAAATTTTGGCCTATATTCAAACTTTGGATCCTACTTTAACCATGTGAGTTGTATTTTCTAGTGGTAAAATACATCCCATGCTTGTCCTCTAAGTTTCCTAGTCCCTCTGTGAAGAAAACTCAAGTTTTGTCTTTTGGTAAGGGAAGTGTCACACTTTGTGTAAGAGAGTTATAGCGCATCTCTAAGAGGAAACTTTGGTACTAATGGGCCATATCTATCATAGAGACATGCATTAGACTCATTCCAAAAGTTTATGCATTTTTTTACTTGTGTCACAAAGTGTATCTCAAGTGTCACACTTGGAGGTAAGTGTCGTTTTATTGTCATTTCAATGGGTTCATGTTGATTTTGGGTATTGAGTGTTCATTTTCGTGTTGTCGATTGTTCATGAGTATGTGATCATGTTCAAGTCATGCTCTAGTTTTACCCTTTTCTCATTGATCCCACACTTAGTCAAATTCTGAAGAGTTCCTTGCCCGACCAACCCTTCTCTCCTCGACCTCCCTAAACTATGCCTTGCGTAGTTGCAAGCTTCAGTAAGCATCCCCTGCCTCCTGGAAATGTGCAATGAGCATTCACTGCCTCCAAGGACTATGCATTCCACAATCATAATGCTCTCTTGCTCCCTCTTGCCCCTCATAATTGCACAACATTTCCTCCCAGTCAACCTCCCACCATGCACACTGCACAGTTTCTGTCAACAGTTAGTCTCCCTTTCTCGCTGAACTATGCAACTGCACAATCCAGTGGTCCAGTCTCTCTCTTGAACTACACACTACGCAATCACAGTGGGCAAGCCTTCCTCACTATGTCACTATTTCCCTCAATTGTGCATTCCTGTCTCTCAGTCCTCCAGCCACTGTGCATTACGCAGTCACAGTCATCAGTCTATCACCCCTGCCTCTTGGAACTACGCATTACACAATCCTTTAGCCTTCTCCTCTGTCCTGCACTCATTCTCAGTTCTGACTAGTGAATTGCATTAAGAGAGTTAGACTAGGATATTTAAGAATTGATGTCATCTTGTCATGAGTGAATTTTATCTGAAGGTACTATATCTTGACATGACATGATGATGTTTAAGGAGGATGCCAAGGAAATCATGCAAGAGAACACTTATGAAGTTGTAAAGACAAAGATGATCATCAAGCAAGAAGATGAAGGGATACTAGGTTGATTCGGAAGGCGGAAGATCAAGATCACATGGAATACTCCATATCATCAAGCCTTTTGGAGGAGGACTATGAAGAACATACAAGACTTATCAAGAAGACACCTAGGTAGTAGTGAGAAGAGAATCCTAACAATAATACATCATTATAAAGTTACATTTCATCATTTCCAAGTTATGGCTTGTCCAAATGTCATCTCAAAGGTCTTATGAGTCATCATGTTGCCACATCATTTGTGGATGTAATTATGTAATTTTCAAGAAAATGAGAAATGTAAAGTGTGTGGAAGTCCAAAGGTCACTCTTAGAATGTGAAAAGTCATGTAGAAGTCAAAGGGTCTCATGAGAATTTAAAAAGTCACAAGTAAGCTCAAGAGTCATGAGGGGAGCTCAAAAATCACAAGGGAGGTGGAGAGTCACCTCATTTGTTATATATACACCCTTATAGTTTAAGCACATGACTTTTCACCTTGGCCTCTCAAGCTAGGCATAGGAGAAGATTAGGCTTTTGAGAAGCAAGTAGTTGCTTAAAGTTCCACTATTGGAACAAGTGTTATATCATTGTAATGGTGTATATTGGAATTTTAACTCAATAATTTGAAGCCCTTGGAGCCGACACACTTTTCATGCATATGTCGTGAATGATTATGAGACTATTCTTTCATCGTTTATGGTATTCGTTTATGTTAATTCATACTAATGAAAATGAACTATTTCGTTGGATTTAGTATGCTTCTTTGAAACGTGTGTCCTATGTTATCATGATCGTTGTCCTATGTTTTCATGATCGTGGTTTCTTTGTGAACTATTTCACATCATTACTTACAATTATTATATGTGTGTGTGTGTGTTTATCGGGATAGTACTATTACGTTTCTTTCAAATGCTCACTTTCTTTTCCATTTCGTGAAAGAACCATCATATGCTGTGCAATTGAATATATCACAGGGCTAACTTACTTTCTTGTCTTGAAAGTGCATTTGTTTCTCTTGTGTCATTTGTTGTAGGCAAGGAAAATCTTTAAGATAATGACAACCAACTATACTTTCCGGTTGGGGCTCCTACTCCAAATGGTGTGAGGTCTAATTGGGACTTCATACTGGGGAGAACCCCTTATTGTTGGTGACATCCAACATCGTCAAAAATTTTGGTGCTAGAAGGAGGGATGCCTTTTTATAGCTAACAATTCACCACATTCTAACAAAGAACCTTCTGTGCAAGGTAGTAACGGTCTGAGTTCAACTCCAACTCACATTCCTGAGCAAGGAGATTCCTCTCATCTAGGTTTGGAATGTGATTTTGAAGTCACTTACGATCAACTCTAAACAATTTGGCCTATTACTTGTTAGTTTGCTAGAGCTCTTGGATTGCTTCATGTCGTTGTTATTCTTCCTCACAAGCCCGTAAAGAAAAGAGACAACTCTTCGTGGCTTATTGGTTTCTTCAACGGAATATTTGGTTATTACAACCCTTGAAGAGTTAGATGGTCCTACTGAAGGAATACATCTGGACAAAGACATGGATGATTTTTCATTTTTTGACGAAGAACAACCAACAGAAGAATAACATCCTGATAATAACAAAGGTTTGAATGGTCAAGGAGAAGACTCTTTAGAATTAGAGAGTGAAGAGGAGGAGGACAATGAAAGCAAGGTCGATGACCAATTGGATTGGATGGCCCAAGGGCCTCTTTCTCTTCCAAGAAATCTACACTGTTTACCAAAACAATTGGAAAAGTTGCTCACAAAATACGATCCAGATAAGAAAGCGAAGGTCGAGGACAAAATTGATGATTTCTACTTGCGACTATGAATGTTAGAGGTATGCTTTGATGATGTTGCTTGGATTATTTCTGCATACTCTATAAGGTAGGTCATTAGTTTGGTACCATAGCCTTCCACCTAATTCAATCCATAATTTGAGGGAGTTTAAAAAACTATTCTTAGAAAAGTTTGCTGATGATAAAAATTCAGCCATGTTATTAAAAGAACTTGGAAATCTTAAGATGGGGAAAAAGGAAAAGTTTAAATATTTTAATCAAAGATTTACACACATATTGAATAAATTCCCCATTGATGTTCAACCACATGATTCCATTACAGAAGATTATTATACGGTTTCCTTGCCTACTAATATTTCAATTTTTGTCAAGTTCTCTGCAAAAGAAACTCTGGCTCTTAACTTTACATAAGCAATTGTTGTTGAGCAAGACTTGATGTTTATTGGGGTTATCATTGATCAGGAGAATTCAAAATACTCCAAAGACACTTCTAAAAATTTCCAAGCCTCTTCCACTAAAGCTAAAGATAAATATCCTTTTGACATGGATATATTAACTAAATATATGAAGTTGTTAACCAATGAAGTATCGGAGCTTAAGAGAAAGTTAAGTGGGGCTTGTAATAGTAACAAGTCTTTTAAGTTGTTCCTTAAGAAGAATTTTAACCAACCAAATAAGTCTTCACAGAGCTCTAATGTCGTGTTCAATGTATAAAATTTGGGCATGGATAATTATTGCACTTTTCATCAAGAGGCTCATTCAGAGAAGACATACCCCCAGTGGAAACACAACATGAACACCGTGGTTACAAATGTTATTGAAATTTTGACAACAGGAGAGAAATTTGGGCAGACACAAGAAACTAATGAACCCGCCTCGATAGAGGAAAAACAAAATTTCGGTGATTCAATTTTTACTTTTGACCTTATTCTCAATCATGATGGACAAGGTGTTGAGGAGTCCCCATGGGGTGATGTTCCTCCTCAACAACCTACTAAGCAATATAAATTGAAGAGCAAAGGACCAGTTCCTGAGAAATATGTGAGAAAGCAATTGTTAAGAAAAGTATCACCACCTAACAATCCTTCTCAAGGTACTCAGAATAAGTTCGGGGGTACACAATCACAAAAAGGTGCTTCCGGGAACAATAAGAATAAGTTCACCACCCCTAAGGTGCCCAACAAAGTTACACCACCTACCACTACAACACACCCTGCTCATGATGAGGATATTGATTACAACATCATTGAAGATATGAAGAAGGCTCATGCAAATATCTCTATATATGAACTAACCAAGATAGCAGGGCAACATGAATTGATCATTCAAGCATTTTCTTCTTAGCATCCATCAGGTAGAGCGATTTCTTCTTCTCAAGCTTCATCTAGTAAGATTCCAACCATTCTCGAATCGGTTGTTAATGCAACAAATGTAATGTTGAGATTGCAACAAGATGATGGAGCTTAGTGAAAATAGTTTCCTTCACTAAGTGGGCCCGCAGGCAAATTATGGCGCAAGTTCTATTTTTGGATCCCAACAGGGATGATCACAGCAGGAGTGACCACACCAGGGATGATCACAGCAGGAGTGACCACAGCAGGAGTGATCATAGTAGGAGTGACCACAATAGTAGTGATCACAGCAGGAGTGATCAAAGTCTATTTTTAGACTGGCTGTCCAAAATAGAAAAGTCAAATATTATTGTCTCATAATAATATTTGGACTATAAACTTGATCTTATTCTCTTGGAGCACTTCAGTTTGAGCTACAGATGTGGCCCATGCAGCTGTTAGAAGGAAGTACGCTTTTCTTATGAGTCAGTTGAGTTGTTGCATGCATGACTTCAGTTAGAACTCAATCAGTTGAGTTTGGTGGAGTTGATTGTGGAGTTGATGGAGTTGTGTTCAGTTTGACTTGGTTAAACTAGTTGCAGTTAGTCTAACTGCAAATAGACTAATGATGAGTTGTTCTACTAATTATTAACTCATAATACAACTATAGAATACATCAGTTAACTCAGTTTCATGTCAGTGCATGTTCAGTTCAACAGGGACAAGTGTTAGAGGATCAGATTACTATCAGTTGTGACTATAGTTGTGCATCAGATCTTGCACAATCAAGGGATTGAGTATGCCAATGAGTTTGCTCATGTATTTGCCCAGTATTATAGCCTCTGCTCACATCTAACACAGTGTGAGTGATTCTTTGGAGATGAAATACGAGTTTGGTAAACCATTCTCATTCATTCTTGAGCAGGTATTGAGCAGTGGAGGCAGGCAAGCAGTGGAATAGATTTGGAGATCAGATCTTAGCTGTATTGTGTGTAACAGGTGGAGCTGGTACTGGATTGCTTGTGATAAGCATTGTACTTTGTAATGTTACATGGTCTCAATCATTAATATACAGATAGTTGGGGTTTTTAGCGAGATGCTTTCCCCGGGTTACATACTGTGTTAATGTGTAAATGCTCTTGATGTTTTATTGTTATTGATGCTGCTATATTGATGATCAACATAGAGGAGCTTATGTATTGTGTATGTATTCCGCAATAGTACATGATCAGGATAATCTCTGTTGAATATGTGTTAAATTATTCAAAATTTCTACATGTAAATGCTAGGTCTAATTGCCCCCCTTTTTTGTTAACTTTTGAGATATTTAGCTATAATGTCCATTATTTCCTAGTTTATTTTGGTGCATCTGTGAATGTCATGCCCCTATCCATTGCTAAGAAGATTAATGCTAAATGGGAAAATATTGTTGCAAAAATCATTCAGTTAGATAGATCTTTAGTATAGGTAGTTGGTTAAATTAATAATGTTATAATATGTGTATCATCAGACCATAGAGTTCACCAATGTGTCGATATTGTGATTGTGGACATTCCGAAAGCTTATGGTTTGTTGTTGAGTAAAGACTGGTCTAGTAAGCTGCAGGGATATTTTGTTATCGATTGGTCACATTTATGGATTCCATATAAGGGAAATAAAAACAAAATTTGAGTCGAGAGTGAACCATTCATGAAGAATACCATCACGGTGCTTGAAGTGCCTAATAAGCGTATTAGTTACACGTAGATGATTTTTGGAAATTGTTTTCTAGAGGTTGATCACGGATGTTATCTTATGCAACCTTCACCTATACCACGAGATACACAATTAGAACTTCTCCCTTGCAATACGACCTTGCAATCCAAACGAATCTTGTATTATATATGTAAATAGTTCTAGTGTAGGAACTAACCCTAGTGTTGCTAATATTTGGACATTGTATTTTGATGGTTTGAAAATGCAGGAGGGCTCCATATCTAGTTGTATTTTAGTAGACCCGCAACAGAACGAACATCTCATCTCATGCTTCTTGGAATTTGAGTGCACTAAGAATGTTGTTGAATATGAAGCGCTCATTCTTGGTTTGAAGAAAGTCATAGACCTCAAAGTGAAAGTGATTAAAGTAATATGTGACTCAGAAATTGTTACACGTTGGGTATGAAATACAATTCATTATGTGTCACCCAATCTTAGAAACTACCAACAATAGGTATGGCATCTCATTTCAAATTTCCAAGATTTTAATATAAATTATGTTCCTAGAATTCATAATTCCACTGCAGATACATTCACTAACGTTGTTGCTAGGTTTTCATGATTAAGAGATGGATTTTCAATTGAGATCATTTATAAGCCATATGTGCTCGATAACATTACTAATTTTCATGTTTTTAATGATGACCAACAAATACTAGATTTCATGGAAAATGTTGATGTGTTCAAAGATGTGGCCATTGATGAAGACGAGCATGAGAAAGCCTTGCAGAGATCAGCTCAGGAAAACAAATGAAAACCCATGTCTAGGGGTGTGGTATCTTTGGAAAAGTTGTATGGCCTGTAGAACTGTTTCAAGGGACTGGTTAATGCGAAGACTCATAATTCTACTCTTTTGCACAAACAAGTGACTATTGGTATGAAAAAAGATCTGAAATATGTAAATCTCAGTACATGCTACACACTTAAAGAGCGACAAGCTTATATATGCCTCTTTAAGCAGTATCAAGAGGTGTTCATATGGATGTATGATGACTTGAAATCTTATGACACACAAATAATCCAACAAGTGATACCTATCAAAGAAAGGGTAAAGCCTTTCCAACAAAAGTTGAGAAAAGTTCATCCTGTGCTTGAACCCCTCATTCAGAAAAAAATAAGAAAATTGTTGGATGCTAGGATCATATTCAAAGTTCAGCATTCTACATGGGTCTCAAATATGGTTCTTGTAAGGAAGAATTCTAAAGAGATACGCCTTTGTGTTGATTTCCATAATTTAAACCGAGCTTCTGACAAGGGAAATCATCCCATGCCATCTATGGAACAAATCCTTGAAATATTATATGGGTTAGAGATGTTCTCATTACTAGATGCTTTTCCAGATACAATCAAGTTCTAGTAGTAGAACTTGACAGACAAAAACTACTTTCAGGACAAAATGGGTTACCTTTTCTTTCAATAAAATACCTTTTGGACTCATTAATGCGGGAGCTATCTTCCAACGAGCTATGGAATTAACGTTTCATAGCTTAAGTGTATAGAGTGTAATGGTATACTTGGACGATGTTACAGTATTTTCGAAGAAGAGATCTGATCACTTGCGCCATTTGAGGCAGATTTTCGAGAAATGTTGGAAATACAGAATATTTTTGAATCCTAAGAAGAGAATCTTTAGAGTGTCCAAGGGAAGTACCTTGGGCCATATTATAGCTAAGAGTGGGATCAAAGTAGATCCAGAGCGGGTCAAGACTATCGCTAATATTCCCTTCACAGTGAATAAAAAAGGCATGCAATCCTTCCTAGAGAAAATAAACTTCCTCTGTAAGTTCATCTCAAATTGTGCTCATATTGTTAAACGATTATAGTAGATGATTAAAAAGGATGCAGTATATAAGTGGGACAAATGGGAGAAAGATTCATTCACCCATATTAAGTAAGAAATTACGGATGCTCTGACATTGTATAGTCCATATTTTAGCAAATATTTCTTGTTATATACTTTTTCTTCTAACACACATCTTGCCTTTGTTCTCACGCAAAAGGACGATAAAGGAAATGAGCGACCTATATCATTTACGAGCGTCGGCTTAAAGATATCTTAATTGAAATACCCTACCATTGCTCAGAAATTCTATTTAGTGTATAAGGTGGTGTTGTGGTCACCAACAACCCCCCTTCTTCACTTGACATTAGCAATAACGTCAAGCAAAGAGGGGACCCTGAACGAAAATCCCAAAAAATATTTTTCTAAAGTTTTTGTATTTCTCTCCCTAAGGCTCAAATCGCATCGCGAAGAAAGGCCGAAGCATAACTCGAGCGCGAAAGACAAATACTGCGAAATTGCGATGCGAAGTTCATCGCATCGCATGCCTCCCACGCGCCCCTTAAAAGAAAAACCTTCGAGCAATGCGATCGCCGATATGCGATATCGCAAATCGCAAGCATCACGCTATACGACGTAACCATTAAACGAGGACTTGCGATATTTGCGATCTGCGATCTGCGATGGCAGCGATCTGCGATCTGCGACCTACGATCTGAAAAGACTTATCACACAATAGACCCATGCATTAAGCGCGCGCCTTGAAAGAATTTAATGACCGCATGCTTAAGTATCTAGGAATGATTGCGTTACATTTATCGAAGAGTCAAGTGATGATGAATGTCAGAATTATGCATTCATTAGAGATTAATGCTTTCATGTCAAGTCTTTTCATTTCACTTCCCCTTTGCGTAGACTGCAAGACACGCAACTGATATAAGTTTATATGCAGGAAACATCTGAGGGAAAGAGGAAAGCGCCAATCAGCAAAGAGAGAATGCTTCCGCAAATGGATGCCGCATGCAGCAGAACCGCGGATTCCAGGCTATCAGCCAACCGGCACTGATGAAATTAGACTATCCAGGACTCAGAGTCAAAGGCGCACAAAAGCAGCATGTTCAGAAAAGATCCTAAAGCTCAGACCGGGTAAAGCAAAAAGAGAAACGCAAGTGAAGAAGGACGCTTCAGGAAAACCTGGAACAAAGAACGGAAGAAATTCTCGATAGAGGGAGTTGCCCATACAGCACGACTCCTAACCCACTCAGTCATTCGCACGACCGGAAACCGAAAACGGCAACAGCAAAATCAGTTCGAGAAGAAACTAGGACACGCTAAGTATACACGCGGCGAATACACCCAGCTAGAGAAAGGTTTTCGAAAATATCTTCTGGTCTGCCAGAAGGAAGTGCCAGCTCCTGTTATTTCCACTTTTATCTCCCGAGCGAAACGAGAAGGCGGCCAGCCGACTCTTCCCAGGAAAGCATTACACTGTTGACAACACTAAAGAGAATATACAGAAACGGTAAGAAATTAGATTTTAAGTTTAGAAATAAAGTTGCTTTTAGTAAAAGGGCGGTCATTTGAGGCCGATTCCCTACTTTCATGTAATTAAGATTGATTAGTTAGTAGTATTTAACCCTTCTCATGGTTTTTGGAGAAGGGTCCGGAAATCTGTCAAAAAACTTATCCTCAGAACATGCACTTCTGCACCCTCATAGGAGGTTTTTGATGAATGGATGGATCGAGATTTATTTATGTTTGTATTTTAATATCTGTTACTGATGTTGCACTTCTGTACTCTTAGCAGATGTTAGAACAAGTAGAAATAAATCATTGTTACTTGAAGTTTATTAGTGAAGTTAGTCATAAATGGTACTTTTATCTCTTGGCTAGATTCTGCTAGTATTCCTAAAGTGATATGTGGCTGAGTTCTTTGTATGTTATTGCATGAATGTCTGCATTACCATTTGGCACTTCTGTACGGTGGGGTCATTTATTTATGTTTAACATATAGAAAACTGATTATGCGATATGCTGTTCACAACTACTCTGCCTAACTTCTTATGCAGAATGGTTTATCTTTATCGATTTATATTCTGATATCAGTTGAATGATCTTTATTACCGGCTGCTGTTAGAAATCTTTCTAGATCGCATAACAAAAGAAAAACACCCCGGGTTAGCGTAGATTAGATGTATTTTTCTTCATTAGATTACATTAGCATAGAGTTAATTTAGCAGTTAGAATTAAGACTAGTTTAGAAGAACCCCCCTAGATTAATACCATCAGACTCTACGCACACACACACACCCATCACATTGGGAAACTGGTCCCATTACCCCCAGTCGGACCCGCTACTCCAAACGGGCAAGGAGCCGCCAACCAGGTTCCGGACCGAGTGGGTATCCCCCTTGTTGTTGACCCGACCTCGGGGCCCTCAACATTTCTGGCGCTAGAAGGAGGGCATAGCTATGAATGGCACATAATTCAAAATCCAAATACCATTCTAAGAGCAAATCACCCTCACCAACTTCCCCGGCTTCCCCAATACGACTAAACTCGGAGCTGGAAGCCGCTCGGGCATCCACTGCTGCTATACATCCCGATACATCAGAACAACTTATTGTCGATCCCCCTGAAGTTCAAACCTTGATCCGTAAACTCCAGGGATTCTCTATTTTTAACCAGAAATCTGATAAATCTAAAGGCAGCTTGACTTCGCAATACAACCCTGCTCATCCCCTGACCCGATTGAAGAGTGAAAAGTTTGGCATTCAGCCAACTGAAATCCCTCTCCCCACTAGGAAAAGAGCAAGGAAATCATTTCAAGAGTCTGACAGAGAGACTCTTTCATCCACCTCATCCATTTCAACTCCCTCTCCGCGAAGTCAACCACCCACATCTCCACCTCAAATCACTCATCCATCTTCCGCAACCCTTCCTCCACAATCGTCAAAGATCATAACTTCTCTATCTTCTCAACCTCAAAGATCATCTTCTACACTTTTACTAACCAACAACTCAGCGATGGCACAATCTCCATGGAACAACCCTGGGGCGGTTTTAATGCCTCCACCCCTGAGTCCAATACCTGCCCATCCCGAGAAGTGGTTACCAAAGTTCAATCCAGAAACTGGAATGCTAGCTGAAGAACATATCAATAATTTCATGCTTTCTGTTAATCTCAACGGAGTTACCAACGAAGACGCCGTGGTCCGATTCTTCCCCTATACGATGCAAGGGACGGCCGGGTCATGGTACTTTTCGCTACCCTCCGGATCTATCACCAGCTGGGATATTTTTCAAAATCAATTTCTCACCAAATTCGGCGATGATAGATCGACAGCGCCACTGATCAACGATCTGTCCAATCTTAAAGCTGAGGCTCGGGAACCCATTAAAGATTTTAACTTACGGTTCAACAAGATCCTCAATAAAATCCCCGCTGCTTCCCAACCCAGCGAGGAAGTAAGATGCGAATGGTACATCACGACCTTACCTTCAAACTTGGCCATCTTCGTAGATAGGGCAAGCAAGACAACCTTAGTCGAGAACTTGGCTAAGGCATTGGCAGTCGAAAGACGCGTAGTAGCCCTAGAAAAGAGATCTACAATCGAAGAGTGTAAATCTAAGAAAATCTCTTTCAAAGAAGAAACCAAGAAGAAGCAAACGAAGGATCCTTTCGACATGGAAGGATTACAAAAGGTATTAAAGGCCATGTCAAATGAGATGATTGATATCAGGAAACAAGTAGCAGAATCGTCCCCAAGAAAGCCTTTTAGGAGTTTTAAGAGAAATCCTCCTATGGAGACGAAGCCACCCAGCGTGGTCTCTAACGTGGAATCTGAAGAAGAAGAAGAAGAGAACACCATTGAAACACATACCGATGATGAAGAAGTGGTGGAACTGCAAGGGATGTGGGATTTCATCCTCCCACAAGAGGAAGATCAAGAAGCACTTCCGGTTAGCACAAGAAGCAGAAATCAACTTGATCCTCCCCAGACTACCTCAAAACAGAAGGGCACAAGCCCTCCAGCAAAAGAAAAGGTCGCAACAAAGAAGACAACCCCTAAAGCGACCTCATTTAGCCCAGTCCAATCAGAGCAATCGCCTCCATCAAAGACACTAATAGTGTCGGATGAAATGGAGCATAACATCATCGACGACATGAAGAAGACTAGGGCTAATATCACCCTGTACGAGCTGAGCAAATTGAAACACCAACAGAAGATCATGATGAAAGAGTTACACGCCGTACCTACTGCGCCTCTACCTACAGCTATAGCTTCCCATAATATAGGAAGACCCCCAATCAACGCGATCAATAAAATCGATCCAAATGACATCGCTTTGATTGGAGGGAGGTCTAGATCTCACACTCCCCCTTTCCTCCTCACTTACGAGATCTTTAACAGAAACGTGCATAACTGCTTGGTTGATTCTGGTGCTTCCACCAATATTCTACCCAAGTCAATATGTGCCAAACTTAATGTTCAACCGCAAAAATCCGCAGTGCGCATAGTTCAACTTGATCGATCACAAGTCGAAGTGATAGGCGAACTTAATCAAGTGAACATAAGACTATCGTCCAACCCCAAGGTATGCCAGGTCATCGATATTCTAGTTGCTGACATCCCTGAATTTTATGGTCTAATTCTTAGCAGGGATTGGTCCGAGAAGCTCCACGGATATTTTTCGACTGACTGGTCGCACATGTGGTTACCCTTCAACGGGAAGCCAAATCAAATAAAGGTTGAACGAGAACTGCACCAAAAGTACATAGTGACGGATCTGGAGGGAGAGAACGAAGCCATAGCATACAACAGCAGCATCATAGGCAACTATTCGGTAGACTCTTTCCTTGGAAATTTCAATGCTCACGTATCACCATATTTAGAAAATTCAGTCGTGTCCCAAGTAGAAAACTTTTCCCAGACTGATGATTCAAAATGTGTTAGTTTCTTAGATAACCCTGTAAATACTTCTTTATTTTGGAAATTATATTTTGATGGCTCTAAGTCCAACGAGGGAGCGGGAGCAGGATGCGTCTTGATTAGCCCAGATGGAAATAAGACCATGCTCACATGCAGACTAGAGTTCGATTGCACGAACAACACAGCGGAATACGAAGCCCTGGTGCAAGGCCTATACAAAGCAATCGGCTCCAATGTCAAATATCTTCAAGTCTTTGGAGATTCCGAGATCGTCATCAAACAGGTACGTAACACCATACACTGCCTGTCTAGTCATTTAAAGCACTACCAATCTTTAGTGCAAGATCTCACTGCGCATTTTACAGCATTCAATATTTCATCAATCCCAAGACTTCACAATGCAAGCGCAGACCTGCTAGCAAACGTAGCCTCTAGACTCATTCCCTCCGAAGACTTTAGTCCAGATAGGTTTTCGACAGAATTAATTTTTAAACCGTCTATCCCTGACAACATCACCAACTGGAGAGTATTCAACGACGACCCAGACATCGTAAGTTTCCTTACCTCTGAAGGATCCTACTCAAACCAGATAATCGACGAGCACTGTCATGACCACCAAATACAACAAAATGGCACTGATAACGCTATACCCAAATCAGTGGTCAAATTAGAAGATTTGTATGACTTAAAAAGTCGGTTCAAAAGGTCAGCTAACGCCAAACTTTACAGTTCAACTCTGAACTACGAATCAGTGAACTTAGGAACCGATGAGAAACCCCAAAACGTCAATCTAGGCCAAGGCCTAGCTCCTGAAGAAAAATCAGCATACATCCGTCTTCTACGACAGTACAAGAACGTCTTTGCCTGGAACTACGATGAGCTGAAAACTTATAACACTTCTATCATTCAGCACACTATCCCTATGATCGACAATGAGAAACCCGTCCAACAGAAGCTCAGAAAAATCCACCCCAACCTGGAAAATCAGATAAAAACTGAGCTGAATAAGTTGTTGAGAGCCAGAATAATTTTCCCGGTCAGACATTCCAAATGGGTATCCAATATGGTACCTGTTAGGAAGAAAAACGGAGATATTAGAATCTGCATCGACTTCCGGAATCTCAACAAAGCCTGTCAGAAGGACAATTTTCCCCTCCCACCTATGGAGCAAATATTACAGGCTGTAGCAGGCTCAGAATTGATGTCTTTCCTGGATGGATTTTCAGGATATAATCAAGTACTGGTACACCCAGACGATCAGCTAAAAACCACCTTCCGAACTAAATGGGGTACCTACGCGTATCGAAAGATGCCGTTTGGTCTGATCAACGCCGGCGCTACTTTTCAAAGAGCTATGGATATTGCGTTCAAAGGGTTAATCAATAAATCAGTAGTGATTTACCTGGATGATATAACTGTGTACTCCAAAAAACAAAGCGACCATCTCAAACATTTGAAGCAAATCTTTCAAAAATGTTTAAGGTATGGAATCTCGCTTAACCCGAAGAAATCTTTTTTCGCGTTGAGTGAAGGAAAATTGCTAGGGTTCATAGTGTCCAAATTGGGCATTCACATCGAACCTGCCAGAATCAAAGAAATTTCCGAGATATCCATGCCCCATAACAAAAAGACCATGCAATCTTTCCTAGGACAGATCAATTTTGTGAAAAGATTTGTCCCAGATTTTTCACGTATTATTTCTCCTTTACAAAAAATGATAAAAAAGAATTCAAACTTTAAATGGGGTCTAGACGAGCACGAAGCGTTTAACTTAATCAAACAAGCCATCATCGACGCTCCATCCCTAGCAACCCCAAATTTTTCAGAACCATTTGTCTTATACACGTTTGCCTCAGAACATTCTTATGCTGCGATCTTGACCCAGGCAAACAAAGAAAAGGCAGAAGCCCCAATCGCATTCCTTAGCTCAAACTTACAAGGTACTGAGCTGAAATATTCGGACGTAGAGAAACAGGCATATGCCGTCTTTAAAGCAGTCAAATATTTCAGACCCTTCTTGCTAAAAGCCCATACCAAGGTCATAGTACCATTCCCGGTGGTGAGAAACCTCCTAATTCAGAGGGACGTGGGCGAAAAGAGAGCGAATTGGATCACCGCCTTGCAAGAATACGACCTGGAAATCAAGCCGGCACACATCGTAAGAGGCCAAGGCTTCTGCAAGATGTTAGCTGGAGCATCGCAAATCCCCGAAGAATCGCCTGAAGAGGTACACGCGTATGAGGTAAGCCTAAACGACGCAGAATCATTTTATGCCGACATCATTTATTTCCTAAAAAACGGATATGCTCCATTTCACCTGGATCACATCAAAAAGAGAGCCCTGAGGTTAAAAGCTAAACAATACCAGCTCGTAAATGATGTCTTATTTAAAGCAAACTATGATTCTGTGCTTCTTACATGTCTTGAGAAAACTGAAGCCGAAAAGGTTTTGCAGGAACTCCACGATGGACCAACAGGTGGACGCTATGCTGGAGAAGCCACTGCACACAAAATCTTACGTGCAGGATACTACTGGCCCACGCTGTTCAAAGACTCGTACAATCACGTGAGAAAATGCCAAGTCTGCCAGACTGCTGCAGGAAAACAAAAGAAGTCATCCATGCCACTGCAGCCGGTTAACATCGAACAGCCGTTCAGCCAATGGGGCCTGGACATAATAGGTGAGATCGTTCCTCACTCCTCTAAACAGCATATGTATATCCTCACTGCAACTGACTATTTTACTAAATGGATAGAGGCAGTTCCTCTCAAGACAGCTAATTCTGAAAACATTGTTGAATTCATAGATCAGTTTATCATTACTAGGTTTGGATTGCCAACGGCCTTAATATTTGATAACGCTTCATATTTTTCTGGAAATACCATGACTGAGTTCGCACTCAAAAGAGGGTTCAAACTGAAGTATTTTGCCAACTACTATCCGCAAGGTAATGGGTTGGCTGAATCAACGAACAAGAACCTGATCAGGATTATCAAAAAGACAGTTGACCAAAACCAAAAGAATTGGCACAAAGCGCTGGTAAACGCCTTATGGGCAGACAGAATTACCAAGAAAGCCTCTATCGAGACTTCTCCCTTTAATTTGGTTTACGGGAGAGAAGCAGTTCTTCCTACTCACTTACTCATTCCCTCTTTGTCCTTAGTACAATACATTGATGAAGTACCTACTTCTCCCTTACAACTAAGGCAAATGGAGGTAATCAAGTTAGAAGAACGACGAGAACAGGCCAAGAAAACCCATGCTCACCACCAAGCGCTGATAAAATCCTCTTTTGACTCGAACATAAAGACCAGAAAAAACTTCCAGATGGGTAATTTAGTTTTGAAGTGGGATAAGGCTCACGAAGAAAAGGGAAAACATACGAAATTCCAGAAGCTATGGCTTGGTCCTTTTCAAATCGTAGAAGTCATAGGCCCGTCGACTTTTGTGTTGCAGGACTTGACAGGCAGGAGAGATTCTCTGCCTGTAAACGGAAAAATCCTCAAAATGTATTTCCCATAGAAGGTCATCCTTCTGTTTTTGGTAAGATAGTTTTAAATTTTCATGTTAGTTTTCATTTTTCATAGATAGGGCTGGTTGTGAACGATCATAAATAAGTATTCATGAAGAAACATACCATTTCTGTATCAGATTTTGATTTCACTTGTATAAATAGCAAAACTTTTCGAAAAATCTGACTTTTATTATTGACAAATAGAGTTAACTTTAACCTGAATATGATGTTAGTTTCAAACTTCACAAAGAAGCCTGGGATGAGAGTAACTTTTGGCAAAAAATTGTTTTATGCCAACGTTATGAAAGGTATCATCGATAGCAAAATAGGTATTCTCTGCAAAACTGCTGTTCTTAAAACTCTATTATTGTCGTCCAGAGCTTTCTTAAGGAAAAACAATGACTTCCTCCCTGCTAAGGAGAATCGCAGCATCCAGAGAGACAATCCAAGAAAACACTATATCTCAAAGAATAAGAGGTCTGATCACGAGCCGGCTTATCATGATCACAGATATTATAACTTGCTGACTTTGCCACTACTGTCTACCAAAACAGGGCAACGACTCAAGATTGTGCAATCGAAAGACAAGGGGTCTCATCACGAGCCAGCTTGTTCAGCAAAAGTGTAAATCAAGTGAATGACTGTGTCATAATTTGGCCACCAAACCAAGACATTGTTCTTTAGAGAAAAAAAAAATCAAAAAAGAAAGAAAAAGTGTCAAAAGGATTTTTCTCTGGAATGTTGTAAATAACCTCAAGCAGGAAAAAGGATCATTGCTGGATAAATGGTAACCCTGTCGAGGCTATGGACGCTTGCGGGCAGCAGAGGCTCTACCTACGACAAATGAGCATACTTTACAAAGCCAGTGCACAGAGAAGACCTTATTTTGTCTTTGAGGAGACTGAGTAATGACTAGGTATGAATACAAAAAATAACCCAGGGGAAACAAACAATCAGAATGAAATAAGAAGTTGTGGCGAAGCATCATTGACAGGATAAAAGGTAATACTCTATCTGTCCATAACAAAATTTAGGCATAAGAAAACTTTTCTGTTTTGGAAGTGAAAATGCAATAGAACAAGCAGAGATAACTGGTTCTTCACAGTGAATCGCCATTGTTGTGGTCACCAACAACCCCCCTTCTTCACTTGACATTAGCAATAATGTCAAGCAAAGAGGGGACCCTGAACGAAAATCCCAAAAAATATTTTTCTAAAGTTTTTGTATTTCTCTCCCTAAGGCTCAAATCGCATCGCGAAGAAAGGCCGAAGCATAACTCGAGCGCGAAAGACAAATACTGCGAAATTGCGATGCGAAGTTCATCGCATCGCATGCCTCCCACGCGCCCCTTAAAAGAAAAACCTTCGAGCAATGCGATCGCCGATATGCGATATCGCAAATCGCAAGCATCACGCTATACGACGTAACCATTAAACGAGGACTTGCGATATTTGCGATCTGCGACCTGCGATCTGAAAAGACTTATCACACGATAGACCCATGCATTAAGCGTGCGCCTTGAAAGAATTTAATGACCGCATGCTTAAGTATCTAGGAATGATTGCGTTACATTTATCGAAGAGTCAAGTGATGATGAATGTCAGAATTATGCATTCATTAGAGATTAATGCTTTCACGTCAAGTCTTTTCATTTCACTTCCCCTTTGCGTAGACTGCAAGACACGCAACTGATATAAGTTTATATGCAGGAAACATCTGAGGGAAAGAGGAAAGCGCCAATCAGCAAAGAGAGAATGCTTCCGCAAATGGATGCCGCATGCAGCAGAACCGCGGATTCCAGGCTATCAGCCAACCGGCACTGATGAAATTAGACTATCCAGGACTCAGAGTCAAAGGCGCACAAAAGCAGCATGTTCAGAAAAGATCCTAAAGCTCAGACCGGGTAAAGCAAAAAGAGAAACGCAAGTGAAGAAGGACGCTTCAGGAAAACCTGGAACAAAGAACGGAAGAAATTCTCGACAGAGGGAGTTGCCCATACAGCACGACTCCTAACCCACTCAGTCATTCGCACGACCGGAAACCGAAAACGGCAACAGCAAAATCAGTTCGAGAAGAAACTGGGACACGCTAAGTATACACGCGGCGAATACACCCAGCTAGAGAAAGGTTTTCGAAAATATCTTCTGGTCTGCCGGAAGGAAGTGCCAGCTCCTGTTATTTCCACTTTTATCTCCCGAGCGAAACGAGAAGGCGGCCAGCCGACTCTTCCCAGGAAAGCATTACACTGTTGACAGCACTAAAGAGAATATACAGAAACGGTAAGAAATTAGATTTTAAGTTTAGAAATAAAGTTGCTTTTAGTAAAAGGGCGGTCATTTGAGGCCGATTCCCTACTTTCATGTAATTAAGATTGATTAGTTAGTAGTATTTAACCCTTCTCATGGTTTTTGGAGAAGGGTCCGGAAATCTGTCAAAAAACTTATCCTCAGAACATGCACTTCTGCACCCTCAGAGGAGGTTTTTGATGAATGGATGGATCGAGATTTATTTATGTTTGTATTTTAATATCTGTTACTGATGTTGCACTTCTGTACTCTTAGCAGATGTTAGAACAAGTAGAAATAAATCATTGTTACTTGAAGTTTGTTAGTGAAGTTAGTCATAAATGGTACTTTTATCTCTTGGCTAGATTCTGCTAGTATTCCTAAAGTGATATGTGGCTGAGTTCTTTGTATGTTATTGCATGAATGTCTGCATTACCATTTGGCACTTCTGTACGGTGGGGTCATTTATTTATGTTTAACATATAGAAAACTGATTATGCGATATGCTGTTCACAACTACTCTGCCTAACTTCTTATGCAGAATGGTTTATCTTTATCGATTTATATTCTGATATCAGTTGAATGATCTTTATTACCGGTTGCTGTTAGAAATCTTTCTAGATCGCATAACAAAAGAAAAACACCCCGGGTTAGCGTAGATTAGATGTATTTTTCTTCATTAGATTACATTAGCATAGAGTTAATTTAGCAGTTAGAATTAAGACTAGTTTAGAAGAACCCCCCTAGATTAATACCATCAGACTCTACGCACACACACACACCCATCACATTGGGAAACTGGTCCCATTACCCCCAGTCGGACCCGCTACTCCAAACGGGCAAGGAGCCGCCAACCAGGTTCCGGACCGGGTGGGTATCCCCCTTGTTGTTGACCCGACCTCGGGGCCCTCAACAGGTGGTAAAGCACTTTAGGCCCTACCTTTTATAGATTCATGTCATTATCTTTGTGCCTCACCCCGTGGTCAGATCACTTTTCATACAACAACAATTGGGTGAGATAAGGGAAAACTAGATGACGAGCTTACAAGAGTATGTTATTGAATTCAAACTATTTCATACAATAAAAGACCATGGTTTCTATCAACTTGAAGTAGAAGAAATTAATGCACCAAATGAGGAAGGTTGTGGATGGGAGCAAGAAATCAAAATGTATGATATTGAACAAGCTACCCTTGCTAACGTAGTCACATCTTGGTACATTGATGTGTGACAATATCTTGAGCATAGTACGTTTTCCTCACATTTATCTGCAAGACAGAAGAGGGCCGTTCGACTTAAAGCTATATCATATCAACTCGTACATGGTATGCTTTTTCGGAAGCATCACAATGGGGTCTTGCTCAAATGTATGGAAGCTCTAGATTTAGAAATGGTGTTAAAATATCTTCACAATAGTCCAGCTAGTGGGAACTTCGTGGGTGATACTACTACGCATAAAGTTATGCGGGATGATTATAATTGGCCCACATTATTCAAAGATGCTCATGCATATGCTTGTATGTTCCCCCTTTGACAAAGATGTTTTAGCCGTGATAGTAAGTTAGTGCCCCATTGCAGCTCACTGTGTTGAAGAACCTTTTCAACAATGGGGATTGGATGTCATTGGAGAAATTCTCCCACATTCGTCAAAGCAACACCACTATATCTTGACTGCAACAAACTATTTTACTTAGTGAGTTGAAGCATTTCCTCTAAAACAAGTGAACGAGAAAGAAGTCATCAACTTCCTCAAGCATAATATTATCACCAGGTTTGGTGTTTACTCATCACTTGTTTTTGATAATGCAACATATTTTTTATCGCTAAAACTTTATGATTTTTCATTAGAGAATAGTATTATTTTAAATAATTCATCTTACTATTACCCCAAGGAAGCGTTTTATCCAAGCCAACCAATAAGAATTTAATCTGTATCATCAAGAAAAATGTTTACTCTGAGAAAAGGAACTGGCACAATGCTTTGGTGAATTCTTTATGGGTTTACCATCTCACACCGAAACCTTCTCTGAATACCTCCCCTTACTTCCTAGTGTATGCAAAAGAAGTCATCCTGCCTCCGAACATATACCTCCCAACCCTTCAACTTTCTCAAGAATCTTGGGGTAAACCATGTCTTGTGGTTTAGAGTAGGATAGATACTCTCTTGAAGTTAGAGGAAGAAAGGAAAAAAAAAGAGAAATTTTCTATCCATTAGAGTCATATCAACATTTGGTTTGACAAGAAGTCTGCGGGGAATAAGGAATTCAATGTGGGGGACCTAGTATTGAAGTGGGATAAAGCCTATGAAGAGAAGGGTAAACACACTAAATTCCAATCCCTATGGATCAGACCTTATTTTTTTCATAATAAGATTGGACACCATACCTATCATCTTCAATCATTAGATGGGAGGATGGACTCACTTCCTATCAATGGCCAAGATCTTAAGCGATATTTTCAATAGCAGCCTAGGGTTGTTTCCCTACCCTATGTACATATTTCTTTCCTTGTTTCCAATTTGCTTGTTTTCTCTTGTTATGTTGTGTCTTTCCATTGTCTTTTGTTTTGTCTTCGTGTGAATAAAACCTTGTGTGAATTTTTTTTCTTCAGCTCTAACGAATGCGGAAAAAGTTTAAAGGGGCTCTATGACACAAAACAACACTTGGTTAACTTTCGATCCTTACTTTGTCTTAGTCGAATCGATTTAGGTCACTGATGTCATGATGGAAAATATGATCCATTCGAAAGGAAAACTTTGAATAGAACCATGATACCCATATCTATTCTAGGAACCTCATTCCTTGACTCGATATTATAATTATTCTGTGTTTTTCATGCTAATCCAATCGAGTAGAGAAAGGAAAGGGGAAAACTAATAGAAATCATATTAACTGCAGAGGTGTACAACAATCTCTGAAGGAACAACCTCGTTTTCCCTCAATAAGTCAAGATCCCTCTTCTTCCTTGGAGACATAAACGCTGATGAAATGCCAATGTCCATACCAAAATAAAACAAACAAAAGATTAAAGAAGAGAAAGGCTTCCTGCGTAGAGAGGTGGAGCAAGTAACTTCACTAGGGTATTGAACATGCTTGCTGGAAGTGAAGCAATGCTTGTGTTCCTATAGTACTTCGTCAGGGTACTAAATAGGCCTGTTGGCAGTGGAGCAACACCGAAGATGAAACTAAAACTTTGAACATTACTAACTCGCAGCTATTTACTACCCTTCTCCTGGATAGAAACAATTGTGATACAACAAGATTTGTGAATGTTTTTAATTGACGAAGGGAATAGAGGGGACTACATCCATAACTAGGTTGAGTGGGGAAGCCAAAGTAATCCACACGATGAATCGATACTTCTTAAAATGTTAGACATTGTACACAAAATTAGACCAGAACAAAGAAGTTGGTGTTTTGCCAGTGTGTGGCCAAGTCATTGTTGTTGCTACAACACCCTCTAAATTTTGGCCCATATTCAAACTTTGGAGCCTACTATAACTACGTGAGTTGCCGTTTCTAGTGGTAAATTACATCACATGCTTGTCCTCTAAGTTCCTTAGTCTCTTTGTGAAGAAAACTCAAGTGTCGTCTTTTGGTAAGGGAAGTGTCACACTTTGTGTAAGGGATTTATAGCTCATCTCTAAGAGGAAAATTTGGTACTAATGGACCCTATATATCATAGAGACGTGTATTAGACTCATTCCCAAAGTTGTATGCATTGTTTTACTTGTGTCACAAAGTGTATCTCAAGTGTCACACTTGGACGTAAGTGCTGTTTTGTTGTCATTTCAATGGGTTCATGTTGATTTTGTGTATTAAGTGTTTATTATTGTGTCGTCGATTATTTATGAGTGTGTGGTCATGTTCAAGTCATGCTTTGGTTTTACCTTTGCCTCATTGATCCCACACTTAGTCGAATTTTGAATCTCCACTCTACCTCCCTAAACTGCGCATTGCATAGTTGCAAGCCTCAGTCAACATCCCCTTCCTCATAGAAATGCACAATGTGCAATCATTTCCTCCAAGGATTGCACATTGTGAAGTCACAATGCTCTCTTGCTGCCTCCTGCCCCTCGTAATTATGCAATATTACCTCCTAGTCAACCTCCCACTATGTACACTATACAGTTTTTGTCAACAGTCAATCTCCTTATCTCTCTAAAATATGTACCTGCACAATCCAGTAGCCCAATCTCTCTCTTGAACAACACACTACACAGTTAGAGTGGGAAATCCTTCCTCACTATGTCACTATTTCCCTCAACTATGCAGTCTTGTATCTTAGTCCTCCAGCCACTGCGTATTGCACAATCAGAGTCATCAGTTCCCCACCCCTACCTCCTAGAACTGTGCATTACACAATCCCTTAGCCTTCTCCTTTCTCTTGCACTTAGTCTTGGTTCTAACCAGTGAATTTCTTTAAGAGAGTTAGACTAGGAGATTTCCGAACTGATGTCGTCTTGTCATGAGTGACTTTCATTTGTAGGTACTATGTCTTGACACGACAGGATGATGTTTAAGGAGGATGCCAAGGAAATAATGCAAGAGAACACTTATGAAGCTGCAAATACAAATATGACCATCAAGCAAGAAGATAAGGGACACTAGGTTGAAGCAGAAGGTGGAAGATATAGATCACATGGAAGACTCCATATCATTAAGCCTTTTGATGGAGGAAGATGAAGAAAATACAAGACTCATCAAGAAGACACCTAGGAAACAATGAGAAGATAAACCTAACAATGACACATCATTATAAAGTTCCATGTCATCAGTGCCAGGTTATGACTTATCCAAATGTCATCTCAAAATTCTTATGAGTCATCATGTTTCCACATCATTTATGGATGTAATTATGTACTTTTCAAGAAAATGAGAAATGTAAAGTGTGTGGAAGTCCAAAGGTCACTCTTAGAATGTGAAAAGTCATGTAGAAGTCAAAGGGTCTTATGAGAATTTGAAAAGTCACAAGGAAGCTCAAGAGTCATGAGGGGAGCTCAAGAGTCACAAGGAGGTGTAGAGTCACATCATTTGTTATATAAACACCCTCATAGCTCAAGCAAATGACTTTTGACCTTACCTTCTCAAGCTAGACATAGGAGAGAAGATTGGGATTTTGAGAATAAAGTAGTTGCTTAAAGTTCCATTATTGGAACACGTGTTGTATCATTGTAATGGCGTATCTTGGAAATTTCACTCAATAATTTGAATATCTTGGAGCAAACACACTTTTCATGCATACGTCATGAATGATTGTGAGACTATTCTTTCATTTTTTATGTTATCTGTTTATGTTAATTCATATTGATGAAAAAGAACTGTTTCGTTGGATTTAGTATGCTTCTTTGAAACATGTGTCCTATGTTTTCATTATCATGGTTTCTTTGTGAACTATTTCGCAAGATTACTTACGATTCTTACATCTATATATATATGTGTGTGTGTATTTTCTAGGATAGTACTATTACTTTTCTTTCAAATGTTCACTTTCTTTTGCATTTCGTTAAAGAACCATTATACATTGTGCAATTGAATACATCACAGGGCTAACTTACTTTCTTATCTTGAAAGTGCATGTGTTTCTCTTGTGTCATTCATTGCAGCCAAGGAAAATATTTACGATAATGGAAATCGACCATACTTTCTGGTTGGGGATCTTACTCAAAATGGTGTAAGGTTGAATTGGGACTTCATACTAGGGAAACCCCCTTACTGTTGGCAACATCCAACACCATCAACGGACTATGTTGAGAGAGAATGTATAAACCACAGAAAATAAAATAAAAGTAAAATCGAATAATTAGACTAGAATTTTAGAGCGTACAATGCATTTAATAAATTAGAGTTTGGTATTTATGGGTAGTCACGAGGTATTAAGGAAAGACTATCATGAGAAGAAAAGTCTTTCTATGGAGGAGTCTCTCTTCTCTCCTTTGTACTAGCGTACACCTAAAATTTGACTAAACTAGGAAAAATAATTTATTTAATGAAAGCCCTTCCTCCTTACGAATAGTTGGGTATTTAATGAAAATTCGTCTCTCTACAAATATGTGTTGGGTATAACTTTAAGTGGAAAATCTTTTCTCTCTAAACTTTTCCTTTTTTATTTCATGTAATTTCATGCAATTCTACAAAAAAATGAAATAATGGAGGTAGTTTTAGTGAAAGGAATTTGTGAGACAAATTTTGGCACTTTTTCGATGTCTCAGTTTTCTCAAAAAACGTCTCTTAGGACCTCAAAAAGGCTCTAGAAGTTTAGGACCCAAAAAACTGCCAAAAATAAAAAGTTGTGCTAGAATTAGCAAAATGAAAGGAAACAATGGTGGGGGTCCAAGTGGAATAGGTAGGTGGCGAACAATATCCATCTGGATCAGTCATCCCCCTTTAGGTTGCAATGGCCCCCATTATGTTGAGTGCCTCCACGAGATGGGGAAACTTTTGTTGAACTTGGTCCCTAGTGAGCCACTTGCCTTGGCACATGAGTTGGCCGACTTTGACAACTTGATACAGTTGGATCCTCTATTGGAGAGTGTGCTTAATTTGTGTGTCCGTGATCTGGTTAGTTGTGGCCTGTTCAATGCAATCTGGGTTGAGCTCTCTTGTTGTCAACTGTTCAACAATGTTTGATGTGTCCAGTAATGGTGGAAAGTATGGTTGAAGGTGGTCCACATTGAACACTAGGTATAGGCCAAGGAATGAGGGAATGCAGAGCTCGCAATAATTGTCACCCATAGCTTTGGTGATGGTGTAAGGGCCATATCAAAGTGATCGAAGCTTATGATGGGCTCCAGTAAGGCGTTCCTTCTACAAATGTAACCAAAATTTTTCACCCACTTGAAACTTATGTGGCACCCAATGTTGATCATGATGTTGTTTGTACTTGGAATTGCCTTTATCCAGCATATCATGGACCTACTGGTGAATGTGCTAGATTTGTTCAATAAATATGGTGGCTTTATCAACTTTAGACTAAACATGTGCAGATTCTGCCTGTGTAGTCTCAAGAGGCATGACAACACCAATGGGATAGAATGGTTGAAATCCCATGCCCACTTGGAAGGGGTTGTGGCCGATTGAGCTATGGAGAACTCTGTTATAGATATGTTGCACATAGGGAATACTCTCATCCTATGTTCGTGGATGCTTGGAGTTGTACATGCGTAGTATGTGCACTATCATTGACATGTTGACAACCACTGTCTGGCCATCAATATGCAAAGTGAATGCAATCGACTTAGTGAGCTTAGTGTCCAATAACGACCAAAGGCTCAACCAAAATGTGCTCAGGAACTTGCTATCGTGATCTGATATAATGGTTTATGGGATCCCAAAATTAACCCACACTTGTTCGAAGAAGATTTTGGCAGTGTCTTCTTCTATGATGCTCTTCTTATAGGCCATCAATATATCCATCTTAGAAAATCCATTGGCAACCACAAATACACAGTCATTTCCATGTCTGGTAGAAGGGAGGTTAGACATATACTCCATGGAGATAATTTCCCAAGTTCAACTAAGAGTAGGAAGAGGAGTGTATAGGCCTTGCTTCTTAATGGTTGGCTCTGTGTTGGCACAAGCAATGAAAGATATGATATATTTTCCAACATCTTATTGGAGTTTTGGCCAATAAAAATATTTCTGCAGTACTGCCATTGTCTTCTCGACACCAAAGTGTCCTGCGACCCTACAGTAATGTGCCTCCCAAATTAGCTTGGAAAGCTCGCTTGAAGGAAAATAAAGATGACCCAGATAACACAATAGTCCATCCTTAAGGTGGAAGTCAGGAATTGGCTTTCCATCCATCAATATCTTGTAGGTGGTAGCAAACTGCAAGTCACTTTCATATAGTTGTAGCCTTCCATAGGTCTCGTGCTTGCCAGAGTTGAGAATTGTACTCAGTCCCATAATCGAGGGTCGACTAAGGAATTCTGTGACATGATTGATGCTTCCATTCTTTTACTTTATGTTCAAATGGAATTATTGCAGGTATGTAGACCATTTCTGATGGTGACCATTCTACAACTTCCCCTGTGTCTTCATAAATTAAAGAGGTCGATGATTAGTGTGGGTGATCGTCTCCTTCCCTAGAATATAATGCTTCCATTATTGGTAGGCCTACATGATAGAGTACATCTCCTTATCATAGGTGGAGTATCTACAAATAGTTTCATAGACTGTCTCACTATGATAGGCCATCAGGTGCCCTTGTTGAGTGAGGGCTGCACCAATAGCATAATATGAGGCATATGTATCAATCTCAAATGGTTGTTGTAGGTTTGGCAAGGTGAGGACTAGTGCATAGCAAAGATAGTGTTTCAGTTCAACAAATGTCTTTTGTTGTGCATCAGACCAAAAAAGCTTCGCTTTTTATCCAGCCTTGGTAACTTGACTCAAGGGCCAAGTAATATGATAGAACCCCAACCCAAATATTTGGTAGAAATTAGCAAGTCCCTAAAAGCTACAAATCTCTATCATAGTTGTAGGGGATGGCCAATTCTAAATGGCTTGGATCTTAGCCGAATTCACATGCATGCCTTGCTCATTGATTATGTAGCCCAATATTATACTTGGTCCATGCGAAAGGAGCACTTCTCTAGTTGGCACATAGCTTGTGCTACCACAGGGTTTGAAGGACCTGCAAAATGTGTTTTAAGTGCTCTACCCAACTCTTGCTGAAGATAAGGATGTCATCCAAATATACAACCACGAATAAGTTAATGAAAGGACACACGATGTCATCCATTTGTCTCATAAAAGTTGCAGGAGAATTTTTCGACCTGAAGGGTATGGCAAACCATTCAAAAAGGCCCTCCTTGGATTTGAAGGAATTCTTCCATACATCTATGGAATATATTGGAACTTAGTGATATCTAGACTTCAAATCAATCTTGCTAAAGTATTTGCCCCCCTTGAGTTATTCAAGAAGGTCCTCAATATGTGGGATCAATTATGTGTTCCTAACAATGATTTTAATCAGAGCCCGATAATAAATGCAAAGTCTCTAGGTCCCATTCTTCTCTTGTATGAGTACAATTGGTCTCTCACAAGTTGAGGAGCTTGGTCAAATGTGTCATTTTTTTAGGAGCTCCTGAATCTACTGCTTGATTTCATTATTTTCTAGAAGAGGATAAGAACCAAATTTCTAAGAACCAATAGGATTCAAGATGATGATGTCAACCATGGGGGACGATTCACCATTTTTGGAGTAAATAAGTAAAATAAAATAAATAAATATTTTTATTTATTTTATTTTATTTTATTTATTTATTTATTTATTTTTAACTTGTATTTTCAAGTTATCTCCCTATGGTTTTACTCAAATTTCAAGTGGGAGCACTCATTGGATGCGAAAATTAATTCCTCATCAGAGGAGTACCCATGTTGCATACTTTTGATGGATCCTACTACACGAAAAGTGATAAATACATGAAAAATATGATTGCAATAATGCTTTTCTTGTATTTCTCATTTTTCATGTAGCAGGGTCCATCAAAAGTATCAAACATGGGTACTCCTTGGATGAGGAATTAAATGTCACATTCAATGAGTGCTACCGCCAGAAATTTGAGTAAAACCATAGGGAGATAAGTTGAAAAAATATTTTTTTCTTTTTTTCCCTCTAAAATTGGATAATGTAATCAAATATTATCTTATTATTTCCATTATTATTTTATAATATTCCTTAATTAGGAGGCCCGTTTTAGACCTCAAAATTTCTCTAATGTAAGCCGAACCTAAAGTTTCACTTGCATAAGGAGACTTCTAAAATGCAATGGATGTAATTCTAAATGCAAATATACTCTAATATGCAAGTAACATAAAATAAATTATAAATCTATCTCGATTAAAAGAAGGACTAGTCCCTCTATCAATCAAGAGCAAGGTAAATAGAAATTGGATAAGTTTTGAATTTAGAAGAAAAATCAAGTCAATAGGCCAAGGAAATAGTTCCAGGATTTACTGCTAGTTCAAGCAAGTATATGTATTCAATAATATGATGAATAGTCATCCAATCTTTGATGCACATACATCTAAATTCAAATGAAATGAATTTAAATTCATTGACATGACTACATTAAGGGAATAGTTCTCATAAAACAATCATGATAAAAACCAAGACAAACTGACCACTAATCTGCTAAATAGTTAATAGTAATGACAAACATATCTATTCAAATTCATTATTCAATTTGATAGCAATTAGGTCCATCCTTAAAAGATAGCTTTCAAATGATTTAAACAAGCATATAATCAAATGGATTTATAATAGTACAAAACTCAAGAAACATTTACTTATCTGAATCAAGAATTGCATCAAAATTTTTATTAAATGCAAACCATCAATCAGCCTCTATCTCTAACAAAAGTATACAAAAATTAAAGATCTGATCAAAGCTTCTCGAGCACATAATTTCTCAAAAAAAAAATCATGATAGCATGAAATTTGTGGGTTGTAATACATTTTTTTGTAATTAGTCCAAACAAGCTAATTCTCCACAAAATTGTTGCTATCTAGAGTAGTGCAAAAAACCTTATTTTTACAGAGAATTTCTCCGAAGGTTTAGATTTGGAACTCTTTCTCCATTCTCCAAATTGTAATTTATAAGCACAAAAAGAAGTCTAAAATTGGAGTTGTTGGAAGGTAGATTTGCTCCATTAATTTTCAGTTGGCAAAATTCTTTTTCCTCTCCTTGCTGGTGCAATCTCATTGATTCAAAAAAAAATGGGATTGATCTTTCCAATTGATCCCCACCAAAATCAATCCAAAAATAAAAATAAAAACAAATTAATTTCGCATAATAAAAATAAAATGCTAACTCTATCAACAAATTGCCAAATTAAAATTAAATTGGACAAATAAAAATAGATTCCATGTTGTGATTATTTCCTATAAATATATTCATTTGACCAATCTGAAAAATGAATTAGTGGCAATAGTTCTTCAAAGCCAATGAAATTTTCCCAAACCAAACTTAGCAAAGCCAATTTTTGTTACAAATTCATTACTCAGATTAAATGTTCATATCTTAATTTAATGTTGTTAGATTATTCTCTGTGATTCTAGCCTTCAAAGGAGTCATCCAGGTTCTCATTTGGCTTAGTAAAACTCAAAATAGAGCCAGTGAAAAATTGAGTTTCAAATTGCCAAAGTGCTAAAAAATGTCATATTAGCAAAAAATTTGGATTTTTTAAATTAAAACTACGTTTCAATAAAATTTTGTTTTTCATTTTTTTAAATAAAACTAAAATATGATCAATATTAATTAAAATTAAATAACATAATAAATAACATCAAATTAGATAATATAAAAAATTAAATAAAAGAAATTAAAATTTAGTATTATAAAATTAATTACAACCAAGCTCAAAGAAAAAGTCATGGCAGACCTGAATGTTAAAGGGAATGGGAAGCTTGTGAAGAAGTGGAGGAGGGGACCCGCATGTGACCCTCTCTCTACTCGTGGTTTTTTTGATCTACTCATTGTAAATAAAGCCTCCACTAATGCTTTCCCTTATGAGTACGTAAAGTCTCCACTAATTCTTTCACTTATGGCTCCTCCCATTGTGATGATGTCATCCCAACAATGAGAGCAGAGACGAATGAAGTGCAACAAAATAAAATCTTCGGATGACGTAGACAATGAGGTAAGATTATTTTTTATTATTATATATAATATATATTACAATGAAATTTTTAATATATGTTTTTTTATTAATTTTTGAATCCGGTGGGTTTTAAAATTAATTATTAATTAAAATAATAATAATAAAATAGTATTATTTATAATTAATTAAATAAACTATAATTAATTAAATTAATTTAAATTAGCTAAATAAGTTAATTAAATAATTGTATTTATATTATTTAACTGATTATACTTACAGAATAAAAGTGGAATATATTTTGTACATATTTAAGCCTAGCAATGAAAATCACTTAAACTTTGAATAGATGTTATTTTCAAACCATAAATCGAAACTCAACGATATTCAAGTCATTGGGGAGCTAGTGAGAAACCACACACAATGAAGTGATCAGAGTGAAAACTGAGAAAAATGAAAATCCTGCAAAATTAACCAAACCAAAGCGTCAAGATGTGATTTGACCAAAATTTACATAGAGGGTCCCTATTATTACGAAGATAATAATGTAAGAATGTGGGGTTGTTGTTTTCCCACAATAAGTAGGTGTTGCTAGATCAAACCAAGGAAGAGCAGGGTGACTAGAGGGACCAAAACGTCTTCCCATCAACGGGTTCCTTTAGGGTACATAGGTTGTGAAGGATAGAAATTTCGTTGAGGTGGTGGGGAGGTTGTATACATTGATGGGCCATAAGGCATGTCCTCTGCCTAAGGAAAGGTACCAATGAATTGGTTTCTTATCGGATAGAAGTTTCCCCAAGTAGGTAATGGTGGCTGAGTTGGGAGACCCAAGGAGAAAGATGGGTCAGGCAAATGGAACACCAACAACCATATAGGACAAACTAAATAAAAGACCACCACCATAACATAACCACCAATGAGATAAACATCAATCAAAGAAGAACCTAGTTGTACCATAGATTGGATGGGGGTAGGAATGCCCCCAATAGGTAGATGGGTGGAGGACGAGCTTAACTAAGCAATGGATTCAATCCAAAAGGGTTGTTGAAGGTTGTAAAATTGGGAACACCCAATGGGGTAAGGGTTAAGAGGCCAGGAGCCGATATGAAAGGAATTGGGGTGATGGAGACAAAATATTGTTGGGAACCACCTAGAGTGGGTGTAGCTAGGGTTCCTATATTTACCATAGGTTGTATAGTGGGGTAACCAACAACATGCATGGAGCTTGATGTAGGTAGGTTAGGTGGCCTGGGAGAAAAGGTGTCCACAAAAGACCATGACTCATTAGTAGTCATCAGGGTGTTTAAATGGGGATTTAGTGAACATAGAGAAGGTAGTGGAGTGACCTAAATTAATATGGGCCCAAGAGGATTAGTAAGGGGAGGATTTTAGGGAGGTACAAATCCTTCAGTAAATGGGTTATCCAGTATGAGAGGCTTTGGGTCGGTAAGGTGCAATGCATAGTCTAAAACTTGAGACAAAATCCCCTCAATAGAGGGGGAATCAGGTTGACTCGTATATCCATCCACAGAAAGTGGGGGAAGGCCTCACAAGCGTCAAGACTGATGAGGTCTTGTGGTAGCTAGGGTGAAAGATATATGTTTCATAGGTTTATTAAATGGTGATGTGTATATATATGTTTCATAGCTTTATATAAGTATAATCTCAATAACAAACAACAGAGGGCCTAAAAAGAAAGAAAATATCTAAGAGCTTAGCAAGCAGTCATATGTTTTCTAATAGTAACAACTAGGTGGTGATGGAATCCAGTAGTGAAGGACTATAAGAAGAAGTTATTTTGTAGTATACCTGGGGGGGTATTATGGGGTACAGAGGGAGGTACCCAAGGGAATAATGTAATAATGTGATGGGATTATCACATTATTCCTAACTACTTGTGGTCCCTTACATTATGCAGGTTAACCACTTTTATCACATTATTTCTAACTACTTCTGGTCCCTTACATTATGAGGGTTAACCACTTTTATCACATTATTCCTAACTACTTGTGGTCCCTTACATTATGCAGGTTAAACACCTTATTTATTAACTATGGCCCATCACATTATTACATTATTCCCTTGGGTACCTCCCTCTGTACCCCATAATATCCCCCATAGATTTTCTTTTTCCGCTTATTTTTCAAACTCTACAAACATGAAAAATATGTCGAGTTATACCTCCGTTGGACTCATTAAAATATCAAACAACGATGGACTCATTGAACATGACGAGGTCAAACCACTCCTTATCAGTGTTTGTTAAACATACTTGGAAGGATTCATCCGAAGGATGAACTTACAAATCAAGCATATGTTATCATCCTTAAGCTTGTCAAAAATAAAGAGGTATTGACCAGTAATGGTTGGGGAAATTGAGAAAACAAGGTATTCCACTTGTTAATGAAAGCGAGTCTATAATGGATCTGACCTGCAAATATATAATAATGCAAATATACCCAATAATAACTGCAAATAATCCTAAGAGAAATATAAGAACAAAGTATAAAAGCTTCAGATCTTTGTTAATATCAAACCCTTGAGGTCGGGTAACACCATACAACTACTCAAGGAAGGAGATCACTCCACAAGCCATATGCTTTTCAATACAAAAAAATACTTGACATCTCTCAATGGGGAGTATCTAGCCTCTATATGGGCTTCATACATACAATACCATGAGTCATTACCACGAGTATCTCAATACCATACATCTAATACATTGGGCTTATAATATTAATCCTAACTACCTGTGGTTCCTTACATTATGCATGTTAACCACTTTATTTATTAACTATGGGCGATCAAATTATTACATTATTCCCTTGGGTACCTCGCTCTATACCCCATAATATCCCCCCTAGGTATACTACATTCCATAACCCTTAAAAATGTTTCGTCCCTGAAACATAAGAAGAACGCAAATAATAAGATCTACTCAAAATAGTAGTCCACTAGTACCATGCACCTGCATTTAGTCATGCCAGAGAAAGATGAACACTCGATCTAGTTGGTGCCTTTCTCGCTTGAGATAGAAGTTATTTCTATTGGTTCCTTTGCATCAATGTGTTGTGGGTGGCTTGTCGCACCTCTCTAGGTGTCGTCCAGGGGTTGTTGTCCTTGTTGCTAATTCTTTTCTCCCTTGCTGGTTGTTATCTGGATGGGTGGTGTGGGTGGTGATATGATGAAGTTTTAACTGATGGTGTATCTTTTTTCAATTCGCCACCTGATGGAGCCTGAGTGGTATCTAGTACCTGTTGTGGCACCTGCGGTTGTTGCTTGTCTTCCATTATTACTTCCACCATATAATCCTCATCTGATGTGTCAGTACGTATAACGTTTTCTGCTTCCACCTCCTTGGAATCTACCTGTTTACTGATGGAAATATCTTGTAATGTAATTTTTTTCTTTTTATACCGAAGCTTCAGGAATTTATTCTGCACATTGATATTGATCCAAGGGTATCCAAAAAGAAATCCACATGATCCATATCTGAAATATAAAAATCTGAATGCAACACATACTTATCCATAGAAATATTTATAAATTTGAACATCTCCATTATCAACTTGTGTGTTTTCAATATGTTTTGCTCGGACTTGCAATTTTTTTTCCAAATTAACATTGATAAAATTATACTTGCAATTAGGAAATTATGATAAACACAATGGTGTTCTCTTTCTGAATACTTCCATGAACCTGTAATATGGTAAGATGAGTATAAAATAAGCCTTTATGGATCTTAGTGTCATTATTTCCGGCTTGAGACCACTTGTCCAAAAGGAAATTTTCAAATTCTTCATCAAGAAGGCTTACCAACTTCTTGTTGTCAAGTGAGTCCCACCATACGACCGTCTCATATTTAAAATAAAGTCGTGCTATATTTTTCCAAAGTGTTGGCCATGTTGCCTTAAGATATTTTAGGATTTCTTCAATAGTAGGACCATTATGACATCCTGTAAAAATCATCTCAGTATAAGCCATGAAGTAGAATGAGGGTTTTGAAAAAAAATTACTTACTTTATGCGACAAATTTAAAATGGCCACAACTTGGTAAATATGGCTTAGAATCCTTATTATAGTCTATTTTTGGAAATGGAACAACCATTCTGCATCTTCACATGTGATTGAAATCTTGATTTGGCCACCTTGGAAACTCATATCTGTGCTGCAATTGTCCCGTTGTCACAAAAATTCTGAAAAAAATAACTGATTTTAAATAAATGATATCTCCCTCATCCAGACTCTGATTCGATCAATTTTTTTTTTGAAATTGGGTTATTTTTCAAGAGGAGCTCAGATCTGCAATTAGAGCTTAAGACATCAGAATCATATATATAAAGACTCAGAGATAAACATGAGAAAGGGGATGCTATGAACTGATGAGATGCATGGAACACTTTTTAAAGACTTGATTTCCACCTTGAAACAAGAATTATCCACCAACGTTTTGATTTAAATGAATCTGTATCTAAAGGGAAATATAGCTAGCTACTACTATGACATGCAATCAGTGAAGAATAAAAAAACATGTATGAGAGACAAAGGGAGAAGAACATAATGCAATCCAACTTAATTGGAATCAGCATAAACTTTGTATTAATATTTTCAGGAAAACCAGAATACAGCAAGCTTCAAGTAAGCCTTTATGAAAACATGAAAGGTCCCATAAAAGAGCAGTCTTTCCCAAAATTCTGAACCTTTGTTAAGTTTTTCTTCCTCCCTTTTATAAGGAGAGTTAGAGCTTGAAAATCAGTTACAAAAATATCTCAGGCCTGAGCTTTCAACTGTCTCGGCATGTAGGCTCTGTCACCTCCAATTATTACAACAGGAATATGTTTTTCTTTAAAATAAAATAGAATGACAGACTAATAAACAAACTGAATAACAAACATGAAAACTGAATGATGGTGTATGAAAATATCTCCTTTCCACTTCCTCGGATGGCTTTTGGTCTAGCCATGTTATGCCACACATTAGGGGAATTTTGAGGTTTGAAATGGACCTCCTAAGAAAAATGTACAACCAAAATAAACTTTATAACAACCAATAGGATTCAAGGTGATGATGTCAACCATGGGGGATGATTCACCATTTGTAGAGTAAAAATGTAAAAAGATTAAAAAATAATAAACTAATAAAACTACATTTTCAACTCGTATTTTCAACTTATCTCCCTAAGGTTTTACTCAATTTTCGAGCGGGGTACTTGTTCGATGCAAAATTTTATTCCTCATCCAAGGAGAACCCATGTTGTATACGTTCGATGGACCCTACTACACGAAGAATGAGAAATACATGAAAAAAATGTGATTGCAATCATGTTTTTCATGTATTTCTAATTTTTCCTGTAACAGGGCCCATGAAAAGTATGCAACATGTGTACTCCTTAGATGAGGAATCAAATTTTGCATCCAATGAGTGTTTCCACTCGAAATTTGAGTTAACCCATAGGGAGATAAGTTGAAAATACGAGTTGAAAAAATAGTTTTTTCATTTTTCCCTCTAAAATTTGATGATGTAATATAATATTATTTTATTATTTCCATTATTATTTTATAATTTCCTTAGGAGGCCCATTTTAGACCTCAAAACTAACCTAATGTCATGCCTCATACACTCCTGGTCAGTTCCTTGTCGCTTTTAGTCTTAACAGTTCTACTCCTTCCTTTTACAAAAACTAGGAGCGATCACTCATGATGGCCATAACATCTCCTAAGAACATCTGCTAACTCATCGGTCCCTCTAGACTCCTTGTATAACACTATCAGAAGCATACATGCCCTTAAAAAAACCATAGTGTAATATCGGGAAATTTTCAGCATTGACACTTAACACTGGAAAACATCGCAAAATAGCAAATTCTTATCCCCTTTAGGCCCCTTTTTTTCTTTTTCATCATATGACCAGGGGTTATGACCTGGAGCTTAGCCCTAAGGCACTGGAGCCTTTACACTCCTCTTTGGGGGCCTTTTTACTTTGTAAATATTTTGATCCCTTTTCTTTTAATTTCCTCTAGAGACCGCGGGCTTAGCCAAATATCGGAGCTCGACAAATCGAGACTTCACACTAAACAAGATTCATGAAATAGTGAATACCGATCAAATTTTGTGCTTAGCTCTTGGTTCTTCGATTCTCTTCCCATGACCATAGGCCAACCCCTATATTGGAGCTCCTCAATTAGAGGTTTTTAATCGACGATTCTAGTTTGATGCATAACATGCTTCAACCTCCGATCGTTGATCTTTGATTAGTGATGTCATCACTGGCACGTGTTGATTCCTGAGTGGTGACACGTGTCACCTAGATATGCACCCATAGGACCCTGAAAATGCTAGATCAACATGCCACGTGTCCACCGTATTGCCACGTTAAGGTGACCTCAGCCGCCACATGGCCCTATCGGGACCAATAGAATTATGCCACGTGGCCCCCTTAGAAGAGAGAGAAAAAGGCCTGCCTACCCTTGGTTTTTCGCTGATTTCCTTTGTTAAACATTTCAAGGCTTTCCATGCACTTTAACACTAGAGGCTCAAATCCTGACAATCTTAATAACAATCAGAACTTTGAAAGGGCGTCATCTATTTTATCGCCAAATGCAGTGTGCTAATCTCCTATTGCTCCGATGCCTTGGACCTCTAATATGTGGGATTGCCGACGTGTGACCCCGTTGATACTACAGGACCCTCTGATTGCCGATATATATTGTGCCTTGGACCTTCAATCTCCAATTGTCGATATCGGTGATCAGTGATCACTTATTTTCTTTGAACTCCCCCGTGGCTTCTTTAAAAAATTCTGATTTGTGGGATCCGAGATTATACTTAAGAATTTTCCTTGGTTTTCTGGTTTTCAAGGGTAATTTTCAATTTTCTCTAACGTTTGATTCCAGAGTCCATTTGAGGAGTTCCATATACCATTGGAAATATAATTCTGAGTACTATGCATTGTAGGGGGTCCGATTTAGCTTTGAGTGCTTCTATGGCTTGGAGGTTTTCTCCAAACATATATATTCTTTTTCTTTGTTTGTACAGCTGGAACTCCTTTTCAAGAATTGACAACATTGACTCCAATTGGGGATAGTGCCTTGCTAGCAAGGTACCAATATCTTGCAGACTAGAAGACTTCTATCTATTGGGCATCGAGTCATTTTATTCATGCATATAAAAATAAAAACAGAAATATAAAGAACTGAAAGAATTACTGATATTTTATAATGGCTCACCGGCATGTAAAATGGATGAGAATTGAACCTCTTAATGATAGAAATAAATCTTGAGGAACTGCCCATTTACAAGCAGATCAAGCATGTCACCCTCCAAGTTCTCCAGCATAAAAGTATTTTTTTCTTTAGTCTCATTAACCTTGAAGGGTCCAAACCATAAGGGATCAAATTTACCATGTTTCCCTTTGTCTTCTCTCCTCACATCCCACCTTAGGACTAGATCTCCTAGTTGGAGAGGCCTATCCCTAGCTTTCTTATCAAACAGGGACCTTTTTTTTTTTTTTTTTTTTTTTTTTTTTTCTGGTAGTTGTCCAACCTGTGATTTACCTGTTCTCGGGTCTCCTGGAGATCCACCAATTGATCTATCCTTCTAGTTAAGGAGTTGGGTTCTTCTTCTGCATCTTGTAGCATATTATCCACTAGCATAGTAAGCTGAATCAGGAATACAACAACTTTTCCATAAACCAAATCGAAACGGGATTTACCTGTGGATCTTTTTTGAGTGACCCAGTTTTCCCATAATGCGAATTTTAGTTGAGAATCCTAGTTCCTCTTACTTTTTGCAATTTTCTTCTTCAGGATTCTCATCACCGTTTTTTTTTAAGACTCAGCCAACCCATTGCCTTGAGGATAGTAAGTAGTGGAATGACCGACTATGATGCTACATTTTTGACAAAAAGTGCAGAATTTTGTAGACTTAAATGCCTTGGTGTTTCAGGGAAAACTAGTGTCGATTCGAACTGCTAGTCCCACTAAGACGGGTAGCTATCTTAGAAACAAACAATGAAAGCTTTTCAAGATTTCCTTTAAGTGTGATAGATGGAAGAGAAGAAAAGAGGACCAACCTGTATCTTCCGCTTTGATCCTAGCTTGATTTCTCCTTTCCTTGATAGAAGTTTCCACTCCTCTCCTACTTGTCACGCTTCAAAGAGTACCTGTAGAGTCAAAGTAACAACAAACTATCAAAGCATCGCTATCTAAAACATCATAAACAATGCGGAATCAGAAACACATTGACTATACAATTGCATTCATAAACAATAAGATTCACAAATACAAGATTATATGGAGGAAAACTCAAAGAACTTTATTAATAGTAATGTAAGAGAGGATTACAACCCAGCTGTCTGATCCAACATCATCCTCCCAGTTGTAGAAGCCCTCTTCACCTCATGAACAAGCAAATCACCCAACAATGCAATGTCTCTTCTCACCAATAAACCAACAACACTTCCTTACAAAATACAAAATTCCAGCCTCTAGATCTCTCAAATGAGGGATCCATTTATAGATGTCTTGCAAGGGTGTGAGTCAGCTCTGGGTTTTTGATTAGTGTCATTCCACTGATAGTTCTTGGTTCCACTTAGAGATTTCATGATCTCTTACTCATCCCTGGGCGAATTCAGAGATGCAGGTGTCACAGGAGAAGTTTTTGGAAGATTCCATGATCATCCACGTTGCAAAATGTCTCTGCCATTTGTCTATTCTCGCTCATCACACCCCATAGAAGGCCATTTCAGTATGCATCACACCTGGCCAGTTAGGCAGTCAATATGCATCACACCTTGCCCATGGAGCAGTCTGTATGGTCTAGTTTTGGCCAGTTCTGGGTAGTTTTTCAGGTGGAACTTCTGGGAAATGATGTAATTAGTTGACCATGATCCTTTAGGGTATGAAACAACACTTTTAGGGACTTAAGGAGACCTTAGTTTATGGACATATGAGTTTGGGGTTGCAGTGCCCAAATATGTCTATAATAGCTGCCCCCTAAAGCATGAGGTCGTAAATCGTCTGATGTCGGGTGAAATGCTTTATTCATGAGGATCTGAGGTATTCGTACTGGAAGGTGACCTGTATAAGATACAATAAAATACATCATCATCATATTATTTTCATGATCTAGTTGATGCGGGCATTCCCATGCTCAGCTTTATAAATTCGTTTTCATGTACATAGGACAGACAATCGTCTGCTGTTGTAGACTGGTGATTCTTCGCATGAAGAGTCATCTTCTCTAGCTTAGATGACTATTTGTGCAGCTTCTGTGTACAATTGATGTCTTTATTTTCCTGAATATATCATAGCCCAAATGGATGAAATTAGATTCGGGGTCTTCAAAACTCGTCCAATCTTCGCCCGATGTACAAGTCGATCCATGTGAAAAGATGTTCTGAAGTCAAACATGGAAAGACATCACCTGATTACCAGCGAATAATGTAAGCTGTTAACAGACGCGAGAGGAGTCACCGATAATGATGATGACCCTCAAGGTACTACAGTACAATTCATGTGGTGTGAATACATGAGCTGATGTTGAACACCACGCAAAGTCTTTCGCTCGAAGGTCATTGATGTAAACCTGTCGCCAGAAGTGAGAAACTTGCCATTAAGGCATGCAAGCTTCAAAGTACTGAAAGGGTTATTTCTAAGTCAACTTCTTGGATAATGAGTTGATGTCGACAAGAAGTGACCTGTCGTAGGAGGGCCTTGATGTATCCCACATCTACGATGCGAAATGGAGCAAATGATTTTTGTGGAGGTGAAAACGATCTGATGATATAGGGTTCAAGAATGGCGGTCATGAAAAATGAAGGGTAGATGTAATGCAGTGGATGAGGCATTTGCTGGATGGTGAATTCTCTGAATGAATTCTCTTGAACATATTGGCGACACTGATATGGACTGGTGGCGTTAACCCCATGGATGGCACAATGGACCAATGGTGACGGTGAACGGAAAATCTCAACCCAACTCAATCACGGTGATGGAGTGAAAGTGTCATGTTCAAGAGCGACTTGCTACCAATAGAGTTCTTCAAGTTTTCTTCCCATTTTTCCCCAGTCATTGCCGACCAGTACCTCTTTATTTTTGACAAGCTTGAGGAGGATAACATATTCTTGGTCTATAATTTGCCCTTCGGGCAAACTTGTCGCTTTGTGTTTAGCGAGCCTAGCGTCAGTGAGACTCGTTCTTGTCTGGGTGGACAAGTTTGTCGCTATTGTTTTAACGAGTTTAACGACAAAGATAACTCAGTCCTTTTCATGTTTAGAGAGTTTGAAAGGGACGAAAAGGAGACTCCAATAGTCCTTTTTCGTGGCATAATCCCTTAAGTCCGAAAAAGTGTAAAATAATACGAAAGGGATGACTTTTCAATAGTTTTAACGAGCCGACAAAGACAAGCGCTCGATATTTTTGTTTAATAATCCCTCAAGTCCAAAAAGATTAAAATATATGAGAGGGATGGTGTTCCCCTTACTTTAACGAGCTGGAAAGGCCAATAGCTCGATAATTTTTTTTATTTTTAATGAGTCTAAAAAGAGTTTAAAAGAGACTCGTTTTTGAGGAACGAGTGGTATTTCTGGGTAGCAGCTGGTTCCAGGTAAGTTTGAAACTTCTCAAAACATGGCAGTGTGAAGAGGGTGTCCATCAGAATCACTCGTCGTAGATGTTCCTCAAAAGGGTAAACAATCAAGTGGAAGCGTATGGTCGGCCAAACGAATGGAGGTGACGGAAGGAACACAACCAAAGTTCAAAAGGGCTGATAGCAAAGCGATCATAAAGGTTATTTACCAATGGCGGGTTTATTTTTTAATGAGCTTGAACCTTGTGCCAACATGTGCTCAGTGCAAGTTGATTTTTTAACGAGCTTGAACCTTGCGGGAACATTGCTCTTACCAGTATTTTGATAATGTCTCTTGGTACATTTATTTTTTAATGAGCTTGAACACTACTATAACATGTGCTCATGACCTTTTTATGTAAACTAGAAACGACTGACCTACGAGGTTAAAGGGTTGAGAAACTACAAACTAAGAAAATCAAAGGTCGCTTTTCACTTGCATGCAAAGGTTTGCATGCCCCCAGGTCTTTCAGTAAAAGGAGAGTTTCCAAGTTACCAAATGGAAGTTCCTGCGGTTAGGCAGGATTGTTTTCGTCGGCAGACAAAAAATCTTCCTTTGCTTTGTCCATCGAAATAGCAAAGGTGATTGTTGTGAGATTCTAATCACATAACGTACGAAGGTGAATGCTATGAGCTTCCACTCACAATTGTACAAAGGAAATAATTGTGTCAATTGATTACATAACCTATACGGGAATGTTATTTGTTCCAAGTATTATGACCTTTCAAGAAAATCTCTCTTTTCGTCTGGGTTCGCGTGTCGAAGCAGCCTAGGGTGCATGCCCCCTAATCTTCATCACACTCACCGAACTACTCGTGGCAATTAGGTCGATGGGATGAAGATGGAAGAGACATTGTTGATGCAAAGAGACCATTTAGGGATGATGGTTGATTTATAGCTGTGTTTGAACCAGGAAATGAAAGCTGGTCGACAAGTTGCACCAGTCTACCTTCGCATGGAAAACACATCACTCAAAAGAATGTGGAAACAATGGCTTCCATGCCATATATATAATCACGTCCAAGGAGTAGATTGTAATCTAGTGGACCTTGGACTACCATCACGTTCAAATGAACGGTTTTCTTTCTCAAAGTTATCGGTAACTTTGGAAGGATCCCTAATGGTCGACTGGTTCCTTTGTTGAAGCTCAACAAATTTTGTTTTTCAGGCAAAAGCGATGGTGAACCAAGCGCTTTCCAAGCAGTTGAGGAAAGGATACTCACCGAAGCCCCTTCATCTATGATAGTGCCAGACACGATCATTTTGTAAACTTGTACTATGATTCGAAATGGTACATTAGATGGAAGGCGAGGTTTCGCTAGTTGATTCCAATCAAAGAAAACGACTAGACTGCTCGGAGGAGGTACCGGATAAATGTTCGGATAAGTTTCATGAACTGGGGGGGTCTCTTCCTGTTGTAAAGGAATGGGTGGATTTCCCCCAAGTTCCTTAGAATCTCTATCAACAAAAAGAATTTGAACGGTGTTGTTCTCATTCTCTTTGGAAACTATATCATCTGAAGGTGGATTTTCTGAAGGCAAGACTGGGTTGACTGCCATCTCGACTAGTTGACTTTGGTCCGGTATGGACTCAGAAGGTTCACTTTCAATGATAGGCGATTCGATCGACAATTGAGTTATGTCAATCAGGTTTTCAACTAGCGAAGGACTTGGTAAGAGTTTCTTGTATCTAGGTGGAAATTGCTTCGGTGAAACAGGCCGGTTATCCAAAATGCTTTTGGCTTCATCCAAAAAAGGACAACGGTGAAGAGTATGATAACCTTCACATAACCTACATGGGACTCTGACTTTTCCTTTCTACTTCGTTTTCACTAGTTGATGGTGTGTTGTCAATTTGATTGTCAGAGGTTGATGACACCGAATGGTGCAAACGGGGAGACCATTCCCTCAAGATCCGCAAGATGCAAGGGAAATCTCGATGGTAATGTCTATCCTTGCAAATTACGCATGGAGTTTTTGGTTTGGAAACTTTAGTGTGCGGATTTTCGCCAGATGATGCGTTGGTGTTGCCTTGTTTAGCTGGCTTCTTCTTCTTCTCCTTCCCTTTCTTTTTCTTCTCAGTTACTTGGTTTTTAGCAAGCGAAGAGGAAGAAGGGGAAGGAGAAACAAACGAAGTAGAAGGCGAAGGGGTAACTTCAGTATCATCTGGTTGCTGATTAGATTGTTGAGGAATTACGGTGTTTTGAACGACAGAAGTCAAGAAAAGCCATACCGGCAGGCCGATTGTGATTCTTGGAAGGGACAATGTAGCCATATATGGAGAACCAATATCTCCCCAAGAGGAGAAAGGACTAGGATTCCCTCCAAGAGGGACTCCTTGATTGGTAGATTCCATTATCTCAACCTTAGATCAACAAAGGAACAAGGATGTTATTCCGATTAAAATAAATTTTAAAGACACTTTGACGCAACTTGCTTTTTCAATTTTTAAGAGTCGAGAAAAAGCTAAAGGTGACTCTAGTCGCCTTCGATTTTTAATGAGCCTGAAGTGACAAGTGCTCAGATGGACCTTTTCTTTTAAGGAGTTGAAAAGGAACAAAAGTGACTGCTCTGGAAGTCTAGACAGAGGGTTTACCAAACCGATCGTAAAACTGCAAAATACACCTTGGTGATAAATGATAGAGAAATTACCAAGGACTTATGTACGACAGTCAATCTTCTCGAATGCTGTGTTCAGTGCATTACGATCGATAGGGCGGCAGACACGACTTCCTAAGGATAAAGGATATCAGCCTATTGTGGTCTCCCAATATATACTCGACGGTACGGGGAGCACAAGTCTATAATGGCACTTGTCGTATCAAAGAGGAGGAATCACCCAACCTTCGATGAAAATGATAGTTACCAGGTTTTACAACGCCGAAACACGTCTCTAGCCTAGACTTCTAGATGTGTTGCATTAGGTTCCAAAGTGTTTTTATGTTCATTGAGGTTTATTTTAGAGTTGATCTTGCTTAGAAGTTTGTCTTTCAAGGTTCACCGCATGATTTAGATGTGAAATTCCTAAATATGTAATCTAAAATGATAAACATTCGTTTATGTTCTTTTAGCAATGAAAATCCTAGCTACAAAGGAAAGAAGATAACGATTTTTTCTTTCAGCAGAGAGCATAGAGCACACACTAAATGCAATTTCATAAATCAAATTTCGCATGTATTCGAAATGCAGATGCACATGCATGTATTTGTTTTTCGCTTTCTTAATGTGTGAATGCCAAAAAAGAAAGCTGAGTACAGATCTGAACTATTTTCTTTCAAAGTGACAATACTAACAATTTTCTTTTCAAAATGAAAGGAAGACTAAGACGACACTTTTCAATTTCGAATTGAAAACTATTTTCGACACTTCAAATACTAATAATTTCAAATCAAGTACAATGACAAAAGTACAATCAACTATCTAGAAGAGGAAGACTTTACGACACTCTTCTTTTGATTCAAAATGACAATTACGACACTTGCATCAAAAATGACAGTTCGATTAGGCTACTTTCGACAAAGGAAGATTGTAAATGATTGACAAATACACAAAAACATTTACAATTCCTAACTTATGGAGGCTGAAATAATGTGAAGGAAGATGGTTTCAGCAAGAAGGTATTGATCATGAACAACAAAACTATTGAATAAAGCTGAAAGCAAGGAGGAAAAACCAAATTTCAGAGAAGAAAAACAATATCACTCAATCATCGCACCTGCAACACAGGGAAACAAGGATGCATCTCACCTGCAACACATGGGAGGTGCGATGCATCCAGGTTGCACAGTTACAGACAGTGTGATGGGCCAGGGAGCGAAACTGAGCTTGGTTTTTGCTCAAAATTTGCAGCTAAGTTCAGTGATTTAGGCTGAGTAATGATGGACAGTAAAACAAAGCATAAGGGTAAGATTTGATGAGGTTCTGAGCTACCACAAGGGAACTTAGAATGCTTTGTAAGTCAGATGTTCAGTTCATAAATCAACCCAGAGATTGATTGAAGCAGCATTCATCTACTTCGAAATTGCATAGAAAAGGCATTTCGAAGGCTATTTGGCTAACTTTAGGCTCTATCTATAGTTTATAAAGCAAACAATAAACAAACAAAACAAACTATTCTCTCCCCAGTGGAGTCGCCATTTTGTTTCAGGGAAAACTAGTGTTGATTCAAACTGCTAGTCCCACTAAGATGGGTAGCTATCTTAGAAACAAACAACGAAAGCTTTTCAAGATTTCCTTTAAGTGTGATAGATGGAAGAGAAGAAAAGAGGACCAACCTGGATCTTCCGCTTTGATCCTAGCTTGATTTCTCCTTTCCTTGATAGAATTTGCCACTCCTCTCCTACTTGTCCCGCTTCAAAGAGTACCTGTAGAGTCAAAGTAACAACAAACTATCAAAGCATCTCTATATAAAACATCATAAAAAATGCGGAATCAGAAACACATTGACCATACAATTGCATTCATAAACAATAAGCTTCACAAATACAAGATTATATGGAGGAAAACTCAAAGAACTTTATTAATAGTAATGTAAGAGAGGATTACAACCCAACTGTCTGATCCAGCATCATCCTCCCAGTTGTAGAAGCCCTCTTCACCTCATGAACAAGAAAATCACCCAACAATGCAATGTCTCTTCTCACCAACAAACCAACAACACTTCCTTACAAAATACAAAATTCCAACCTCTAGATCTCTCAGATGAGGGATCCATTTATAGATGTCTTGCAAGGGTGTGAGTCAGCTTTGGGTTTTTGATTAGTGTCATTCCACTGATAGTTCTTGGTTCCACTTGGAGATTTCATGATCTCTTACTCATCCCTGGGCGAATTCAGAGAGGCAAGTGTCACAGGAGAAGTTTCTGGAAGATTCCATGATCATCCACCTTGCAAATTGTCTCTGCCATTTGTCTATTCTCACTCATCACACCCCACAGAAGGCCATTTTAATATGCATCGCACCTGGCCAGTTAGGCAGTCAGTATGCATCGCACCTTGCCCATGGAGCAGTCTGTATGGTCCAGTTTTGGCTAGTTCTGAGTAGTTTTTCAGGTGGAACTTCTGGGAAATGATGTAATCAGTTGACCATGATCCTTTAGGGTATGAAACAACAGTTTTAGGGACTTAAGGAGCCCTTATTTTATGGACATATGAGTTTGGGGTTGCAGTGCCCAAATATGTCTATAACAATTGGTATTATCAGTCATAATATTTGGAGGACATCAGAACTGGGCCAAGATATTCTCCTCCAAAAAATTTAGTACCATTGTTTCAGTTGCGTTCCTAGCTGGGATTTCTTCTACCCACTCGGTGAAATAGTTTGTGGTTGTAAGGATCTGCTTGTGTTGGCCACTGGAAGGAGGACGTATCTCTCCGATGAAGTCTAGTCCCCATTTCCTGAAGGGTTCTTCTACACAAACAAGGATCAAGGGGAGTGGAGCTAATTTTTTCCTTTTAGCAAACACTTGACACTGCTGACAAGACCTAACATAATAATGAATATCCCCAAATAGTTTGGGCCAATAGAACCCCACTTTCAATATCTTAAGTGTTGTGGTCTTTTGGTTGTAGTGCCCCCCACAAACTTTACTATGGAACTCATCCACCATCCTTCGCGTTTCAATCTCAATTAAACAAAGTAGTAGAATTCCTACCAGGTCCTTCCAGTACATTTTCCCATTTGATAGCACCAACTTCTGGGCCCTCAATGCCCTGTACTTGGATTTTTCCACCTTTGTTGGGCACCTCAAAAATAATAAATAGTGGATGACACTTTGATACCAGGCCAAAGTTTCATATTTGGTGTGAATCTTTCGGACTGAAGACCTGATCATTGGCCGTGTCCTCTCTTCACCTTATTTTGTTAATAAATTGATCCCCGATGCCTCATAATTTACTCTGATACAATTTTCACCAATCCTTGTCCTTTAATGAGCTTAGTGGGTTTTACCTCCATGTCATACTCTGGATTTTTGCAATCCACTTACCCCTTTTACCATCACTGTCTCCTTGTACCAGTATGTCCTTCACTGCTGTTGTTGGGACGTAAGCCATGATGCTCGAGTGTAACACATAGACTCTGCAATCCTTCAGATATTTGACTAGAGAATATGCCTATTTTTCGAGTATATTATACTTCAGTTCAGCATCCTGCAACAATTCCCTGAAGAAAGCTATAGGTTGCTCATGGCCTTATTTATTTTTTCTAAAGTAACACAATAGCTACAATATGGGAGAGGAAAAAGAAAATATATAAAATGGCCTTAAATGGTCCAAGCTAACTAGCACTGGAGCCTCTACAAAAGATCTCTTGATTCTAGAGAAGGATTCTCAAGAATCTGGGCTCCACTTTACTTCATTCTCCTTTTTCAACATTTTGGTAACACCTCTCACTATTTCTGCGTAATTAGGTACAAACTTTCTCAAGAAATAAATCCTCGCCAAGAAGACTTGGACCTCCTTCTTATTCCTTGGCAGGGAAATATGAATGATAACCTCCACCCACTTAGGATCGATTTTTACCCCTTCCTGCGCCACTATGTGCCACAACAACTTGCCTTCGCTCAAAGCGAACATGGATTTCTTGGGATTTAAGGACATTCCATAAATTCTGCACATTTCAAAGGCAAGCTTTAGATGTTCAATGTGCTCCTAACCTATTTTGGAGAAAAAAATGATGTCATCCAGATAAACCACCACCAATTTTTCTTGCTCTCCCACAAACACTACGTCCATTTCCATCTGGAATGTTGCTCCTGCATTTATTTAGCCGAATGACATCCTTGCGTACATGAAATTCCCCCAAGGAGTCGTGAATGCGGTTTTCTTTTGATCCTCAGGTTGTATTGTCACTTGGTTATATCTTGAAAAGCCATACATCATTGATATCCTAGCAGATCCAACTACCTTCTGTAAAATGCGATCAATTTTAGGCAATGGGTAGTTTTCCTTCAAAGAAGCTTTGTTTAGATTCATAAAATCTACACACAGTGTGATTTCTCCATTCTTCTTTCTAACAGGAACCAGATTGGCAACTTGCCCTGAGTACCTCAATGGTACAATGACCTTAGCTTGAAGCAACTTCTTCACTTATTTCTCAATGGATGGGAGTAGAAGTGGATTAATCTATCTGAGCTTTTGCTTACAAGGTTTCATATCATTCTTTAAAGGGATATTAAGTTGCATAATATTTATACCAAAAGTTTTCAAATCATCATAAGACCAAGAAAAAAAATCTCTATAAGATTTTAGGAGATTTGAGTACCTTTGTTTGTAGTGCTGGGGTATCTTTGTCGATAACTTGATCAACCAGGGTTTATCTTCTGAGCCTATGTTGTAATCTTCTAAATGTCCCTCAGCTTCCTGTTCAGCAGGCTTAGAATCCATGTCGTTTGATTTGAGTATCATTTCCAAAGGAACTAGACCCCATGGAATAGCATTTCCTTTCAAGTGGATAACTTTATGTCCTGCGATGTTTTCCTCCCACGTAGATGGTTGTTATTTTGTTACTTCTCCCTCTTCTTGATCAATCACGGAGTTTGATAATTCTCAGATGACCTCCATGAAGCACTTGATTTTCTCATCATCCTCAAGTACTTGCTAGTGTTTCACATTATCAAGCACAGAGGGTTTGTATCTGACTTCAATTTCGTACCTGAGAAGACTATTTTGTGGTGGCTTGAAGTTGCTGGCAGCTATAGCTAAGGAATCAACCATTCAATTTCCTTCTCTTGGCAAGAATTGGACATTAAAGGAAGAGAAGAAGTTTTCGATCAAGTCCAAAACTTAATTTTTGTAGGCCCTCAATTGGGGGTGCTTGGTTTGGCATTGGTCCTTTATATGCTTGACTACTAGTTCAGACTCTCCAAATACGACCATGCATTCAATATTTAGATTCTTTGCCACTTGGATGCCTAGTAGCAATGCCTCATATTCTGCCACATTGTTGGTGGCCTCAAACTCCAATTTGAAGGAGAGAGGAATTAAGTTACCTTATGGAGATATCAATAATACCCCTGCCCCATTTCCTTCTTTTGAATTCGCCCCATCAAAATATAGCTTCCATTCCTTGCTACATTATTTGAGTTGTTGGTCTGATTGGACTGTAGGGTATATCTATGTTTCTTCTAGAATGAATTCATCTTTTTCCAGCATAAAGCAGGAAATGTCCCTTTTTACATCATACACAGGCGCATTGTCACAACAATCAGCTATGGTGACTGTTTTTATGAATCTAGATTCTCTATAGAGTTTCCTTTCCTCTCCACCAAAGATGGGAATGGTAGCATAAGTTAGATCCAGCTTGATAGACCCTCCAATCTTAGATCCCCAAGACCTGGACAACAACATACCAAACCTTGATGGGATGTTAGCAACTATTATATCCATTACCACACTTTTCGTTGAGATTTGGGCCAAATTTACCACCAAGTCTTTGATCATCCCTAAGCATTTGACCCTCTTAAAGTCAAAATAATAGATATCCTTATAGGGCTTGGTTATCTCTACATCCAGCTGTTCCATTACAGATAATGGCATCAAATTATGAGGAGCTCCAAAGTCTAACATGAAATTATGAAGCAAGAGGTCATGTACTACCAGAGTGACATAAAAAGGTGGGGTGGAAGGATCTTGCTCCTCAACATGTGGTCCAAAGAATACCATAGGAATTTCTTCCCGCAAGTTTAGACTATCAAGGGGTTGGACTAAAGTGGAAGGGAACAGAAACTGAGAGACTTGGGCCTTATAAGTGAGTTGTTTCAAGAGTTCAGACAATGGGAATGGGATCTTGACTTTTTCAATCTCTTTGTTGAGGTTAAAGAGTGTATGGCCTTTTTCTTTGGTGTTAGTTTCTATAGGTTCCTTTTCTTTTTCATGAACGAGTTTAGTGGGAGGAGGTGACTTACCTTCTTTAATGACTTCAGGCTAATAGCTGTTCGAATCAGAGGATTCTTTCTTTCTTGAGATAATTGGGTCTATTGGTCCCTTCTCCTTATCAGCAAACTTAGGGGGCTCCTGGGAGGAAGTACCTTCATTTTGATCTTATTCTCTCGATCTCTTTCTAGATGATTGCAAATCATACTTCTTGTGCAACTAAGCCTGCATGAAGTCAGTCCAGTGAGGCATGAAGCTCCCCCTCCTCTTAATATGTACTAGGTTCTTGTTCCTCATCAGAGAAAGAGGAGTCCAAGTTCCCTTGAAACTTTCTTGGTTCTGGTGACAATTCCTCCGTATCATCTTCTATATACAACAGAGGATGAATATGGTGTTGTTGCTCTTTCCTCTCCCTTTGCATTAACTTTAGGGGAGGCCTTCTATGTTGGGGATTGGAACTTCGATTGGCAGTTGGGAAGTTATATCTCTGAGGGCTTTTATTCTCCAGCTCAATTTTTGTCAGTTTATTGGATAAATTCTTTATCAACTTATCCATTTTTTCTATCCTTTGTTCTTGAAATTCTCTTCCACTTGGGGAAGCTACCTCCTCTTTTCCATTTTTCTTCTATCTAAATTCAATCCTGCTTCTTGACTTCCCTATGGATATATAGTTTTCCTATACTTCAAGGGCATCAGTTTGGATCTGGTCCAAGGTAGAAGACTTCCTTTCTCTGAGAGTAAAACCGAATTCTAAATCAAAGGCCCCAACAAAGACTACTTAAGCATGGACCTGTGGAGGTTTGATTTCAGTAGGAAGATTATTGTACATCTTATTAAATCTTTTAATAAAATCTGAGATATCCTCACCAGATTTCTTCTTGATAACATTAAACTCAGTGAGGATGTACCCATGGTCTCTCTTCTCACCCCATTTATGCAAAAATGAGTTCTCCATTTCTTCCCAAGTGTTAATGGAAGCATTTGGAAAGGATTTAAACCATTTCCTGACCTCCCCATCCAAAGATTGGACGAAAAGCCTCAACACTACATCTTGATGTTCAACATTTTGATTCTCTGCAAAGGCACATAAAATTTCTATATGCCTCTGTGTTGTTACATCAGCTTCTTCATTATAACTAGGCAGGAGCTTGAGGTAGTCCTGTGGCATAGAATTTATTTAGCAGGAAACATGGGACAACCATTTGAATCAGAGGTGGTGGTGCTTGAATCACTTGAGGAGTCTGAGGTATGACCAATGGTAAGACAAACAACTAATAATTGAATGAAAAGTTGTTCACACTATGGGTAAGGATTCTTTGGAGTTTATATTTTATTTTCTCAGCTTCTTCTTTGACCTCTAGGGAAGTAGTACTAAACAGATGATCACTTTTTGGAGAATATATCAGAACTTTAGGGGGGAAGTTCGGAACAATGAATTACAAATCTCTGTGAACTAGATGCAGATGTTTCAGGAAATGAAGAGACAGTGGCATTAGTATTTGGAGTCTTTTCTTTCCAAAACCTTCTAGATATTATCTTCTCAGGGTCAGATACATATGGAATTTTTTGTTGAGAGGTATTTGAGCAAGTATGGGGTCTCTGATAAGCTAGAATGATCGGCTATAATTATAGACAGTGGAGTCGCCAAGGTGAGAGATCTTCAAGCCACACTTCCCTTGCTCACCTAACAGAGGGAATTTAACTATTTTTCGTACCTGGGGAAAAGTATTTCACAATTCGGTCCCTGACAATGGAACCAAAAAGATGTTGTCTCTTTTTCTAGCACCCGGAGCACAAGTGCTTTAGGAGATATGAAATCCTCCTAGAGACAGCCTTTGGGTTGATTGCAGACCAGTTCCTAGGAAATCTTAAAGAGTGCTTGACAGATTTATAGCAAAGACTTAAAACACCTTAGTTTCTCACAGAAATATAAATGAGTTTGATTCAAAATCATTCATAAGATACCAAATAGAAATAAATTGATACACAAGAGTACTTAGGAAATAATCTTTGGCTTAAGGTGGCCAAATAAGACCCAGAATTTGCAGCGATTTAGTTGTTGAAACATATGTAATGGGGGAAGATAACAGAGGAGGAATCCATCATATAGAGCTTAAGACATAAGAATCCTATATATCAAGACTCAGAGAGAAATGAGAGAAAGGGGATTCTATGAACTGCTGAGATGCATGGAGCGCTTTTTAAAGACTTGATTTCCACCTTGAAATAGGCATTATCCACCAACGTTTTGATTTAAATGAATCTATATCTAAAGGGAAATACAACTAGTTGCTACTATGACATGCAATCTATGAAGAATTAAAAACATATATGAAAGACAGAGGGAGAAGAACATATTGCAATCCAAATCAGTTGGAATCACCATAAACTTTGTATTAATATTTTCAGGAAAACCTTAATACAACAAGCTTCAGGTAGGCCTTTATGAAAACAGGAAAGGTCCCATAGAAGAGCATTCTTTCCCAAAATTTTGAACCTTTGTTAAGTGTTTCTTCCTCCCTTTTATAAGGAGAGGGAGAGCTTGAAAATTAGTTACAAAAATATCTCAGGCCTGAGCTTCCAGCTGTCTGCATGACTAGTTGTCTCGGCATGTAGGCTCTGTCGCCTCCAATTATTACAACAAAAAGATGATTTTCTTTAAAATAAAACATAATGACATACTAATAAGCAAACTGAATAAAAAACATGAAAACTAAATGGTGTATGAAAATATGTCCTTTCCACTTCCTCGGATGGCTTTTGGTCTAGCCACATTTATGCCACATCATGCCTCATACACACTTGGTTGGTTCCCTGTGACTTTCAGTGTTAAAAGTTTTACTCCTTCCTTTTACAGAAACAGGGAGCGATCACTTGTGATGGCCATAACATCTCCTAAGCACAACTTCCAACTCAACCATCCCTCCAGACTCCCTGTATAACACTATTAGAGCCATACATGCCTTTAAAACAACCACAGTGTAATATTGAGAATTTTCCAGCATTGACACTTAACACTGGAAAACATTGTAAACCAACGAATTCTGATCCCCTTTAGGCCCCTTTTTTTCTTTTTCGTCATACGACTGGGGGATATGACCGGATGCTTAGCCCTAAGGTGCTAGAGCCTTTAGACTCTTTTCAGGGGCCTTTGTCCTTTTTCGACCCCTTTTCCTTTAATTTCCTCTAGAGACCACGTGCTTAGCCAAATATCGGAGCTCGACAAATCAGGACTTCACACTGAACAAGCTTCATGAAACAATGAATGTAGATCACCTTTTCTTCTTAGCTCTTGGTTCTTTTGTTCTTCCTGTGACCATAGGCCAACCCCTATATCAGAGCCCCCCAATTAGAGGTTTTCAATCGGCGATTCCACTTTCATGCATAAAACTCTTCGACCTTCGATCACCGATCTCTAATTAGTGATGTCATCACTGCCACATGTTGCTTCCTGAGTGGTGACATGTGTCACCTAGATATGCCCCCATATGACCCTAAAAATGCCAGATCATCATGCCATGTGTCCACCATACTGCCATCTCAAGGTGATATCAGCCACCATGTGGCCCTATTCGGACCAATAGAATTCCGCCACGTGCTCCCCTTAGAAGAGAGAGAAAAAGGCTTGCTTGCCCTTGGCTTTTCACTGATTTCTTTTGTTAAACATTTCAAGACTTTTATGACGCTTTAACACTAGAAGCTAAAATCCTGACAATCTTAATCACAATCATAACTTTGAAAGGGTGTCATCTATTTCATATGCGGGATTGCCGACGTGTGACCTTGTCGATACTGCAGGACCCCCCGATCGCCGATATATATTGTGCTTTGGATCTCCAATCTCTGATTTCTAATATCAGAGACCACTGATCACTAGTTCACTTTGACCTCCCCTGTAGCTACTTTATAAAACTCCAATATTCAGGATCCGAGATTATACTTAAGCATTTTCCTTGGTTTTATGGTTTTCAAGGGTAACTTTAAATCTGCTCTAACTTTTGATTCCGGAGTCGATTTGAGGAGTTCCATATACCAGTAGAAAGATGATTTCGAGTACTATCCATTGGAGGGGGTATGATTTAGCTTTGAGTGCTTATATGGCTTGGAGGTTTTCTCCAAACATCTATGTTCTTTTGCCTTCTTTGTACAACTGGAACTTTTTTTTCAGAAGGTGACAACATGTCTCTCAATACCATACATCTAATACAATGGGCTTATCACATTATTCCTAACTACTTGTGGTTCCTTACATTATTTGGGTTAACCAGTTTATTTATTAACTATGGCCCATCACATTATTACATTATTCCCTTCGGTACCTCCCTCTGTACCCCATAATATCCCCCCTAGGTATACTACATATTTGGGATAAAGATAGTTGCAATTACCTCAGTGTGAAGAGGGCAAGAACTCTCATGGAGATGAGTAATCTCCCAATAAACCAAATACGGAGTAGGTTCATTTGTATTCAGGTACCAAGGCAGCCCACCCTAGTCACCTTGTGTATGTTTCCCTAATATTTTGGATACTACTCTTTACCTACAAATCACTGTCATAACCGGGGGCATCATGGTCGTAGGAAACATGCTGTGTGGGTAGTATACTTGAGTCCCCAACTCATTTATGAAATTCCTGAAGGAATCTCCAATACATGGAATGAACACCAAAATGCACTCAAAGGTTAGCTACCTTCTCATACACTTTGATGTTGCCTCACGCTTAACTCCCGTGTGAGAGGAACAATGGCAGTCCATAAGGGTGCAGTAGGATTTTCACTCACTTGTGACTATAGTTTGGTTTGCAATCTTGGGAGTTGACTTGAACAACCTAACCCAAGACCCTAGCCTAGACTATTGTGTGTTTTTCTTGTGAAAGAGTTTTTGATCAATTTTCTTACGTGATTGCTTTTAAGGTACTTCTTTAATGTATTTGGAAGGGGTTTCGAAATATGAAATTGTGATGAATCTAACTCAAACCATGCATATTATGCTCTTTATATTTTTCTTTTAAAGATAAAAAGTTCTGCAATGAGAGAGTAATATGATTCATTTCCCAAAATAAACAAGCACAATGCAAATTTAGGCTTACCTAAGAAATTCAGAGAATCAAACTCAATCTAAATGCACACTAATGAAATGAACAATCAATTAAATAAGTAGAGAAAAATGATTTTTTTATATTTTATTTTAAGGATGCAAGCTAAGCCAATCTTCAAAAGAAGCATCAAAACTATTCAAAGTTCACACCAACAAAGACTCTAGGACTAAAAGCAAGAAAAACTTAGGTAGTGAAATCCATAGTCAAAGTGAAAATTAGAGCTTTTAAGGTAATAACCCAGGTGACCGGGCTAGAACAAAGCATTAGACAAAGGGATAATGCATTGTACTTAATAGATAGAGTGCATTATAATGCACTTATTTCCACACCTAGGGTGTGTTACAAGGGTTTTTCTTAGAGAAGAAGCAGTCTAGGTAAAGAAAACAAGAACTTAAATAAAATAAGCTAACATGCATGCAAATGAGAGGAATTCAATCAAAAATAAAATTAGAGATCTAGAATCCAGGAACAAAACAAATTAGGAAGCAATACACTCCCCAACAGATTCACCAATTCCATTATAAGGAATAATGCTCATATGAACAAATAATAACCCTCTCATGTTTTCCCCGAAACTCGAGACAAAAAAGGTAAGGCATCGACTTTTATAAGGCTTGAAACTTTTAGAAATACAAAGAGTAAATTAGAGATTGTTGTGATAAGTGAAAGATGAACTTGTGAATCCTTGCATGCAAATCCATTAGAGTGGTCAATGTAATTGGGAAGTGCTCCTAGCTAGCTCCAAAGGCTAGTCCTGCACATAACTAAGAACATATTAAACCATTCATAGCATGATAATATCATCAATACAAACCATAGTAAATACACAACTAAGTATTACTGAATAAACTAGTGTAAGCCAAACTTCCAAACAATCATTAGTAAAAACACAATACAAATGATCATTGAAAAATAGTCTGAAAGGAAGAATAATCAATCTATATATTAACAAGTAGAAGGAAGATTACAATCAACTGTGAAGTTGCAACAACACCTTATCCAACTCCTAGCTCCAATATTTTCTTTCAGTGAAGATATTGATAACATAACAATGCATAAAATTTTGATCCCTTTCTTAATGGCAAGATCTCAATTTATAGGCAAATGGAGTCTATGAACATTGCCAGTGTCTCTCTGGTGCAATTTTGGTAAAAGCTTTGGGGTGGAAGAAAACAACTATATAAGAGGTCGAGGTGACCAGATTCCACCATTTGAGAGCTTCCTTAAGCGAACAAAAGTGTCACAGAGAGTTAACTCATGCTTTTTTTCTCAAGATTGCATGAGATTATGGTAACCCGAGACAAATGAAGAGGAAAATTGTTACTTACTAGGGTGACGCAAGTTTCACAACTGACGACCAATTTTATAATGAACTGTATTAGGTATAAAGGGTGTGTTATAGTCTTAAATGGGCCAGAGCTAGAGGTTGACTTCATCCAAAAACACAACGATCTCCTTTGAGTTGATGAGGAGGTATTTTCAGAGATAACAATTTGTACGTGGAGATCCATGCCATATAAGGTTGTTATTTAACCCCCTGGAATACTCTAGGGTTCTATATATATTTTGACAAAAGAAATATACTTGACAAGACAATGTACTCCTAAAAGTTCCTTGTACAAACCATGGATTCTTCTCGGCAAATTTCCATGTCTGAGACTTCGTGTTCTCAGAGCCATTTTTATTATGGACTAGAAAGTATATATTGGCCATGAAGCAATTATGTGTTTCAATAATTTTTTTGGCCTTTTAATTATTGAAGATATTAGAGTCTTTTGTCTCAGGGTTGACCAGATTAAATAAAGGTAGCAAAGACACAAAAGAAGAATTGGAGGTTCACAAAAATGTTATTTCATTCAAAGTTGAATACCCTAAGATGTATGGAGAACAATATGGTTACCTTGGAGGACAAAAGAGCATCAAAGAGGTCAAGGACATGGAATTTAGAAGATTAAATGGTGAGGAATTTATGTACTTATCTCAAATTTGTTTATTTGGCATTCCAACTTAAAATATCTTTAGTTCCACACACATTAGGAAAATTATTACCCCATTTTTAATAGAATTTTCAAATTTTAAGTTAGTTTTCATGAAATATCTATGAAATATTTTGAGTAGAAGTAAAGATCCATGATTGCGATTGATTTAAAAGTTAATTATGTTTTTATTAATAATAATAATTATTTAATTGTACGTTTTAATGATGTATAAAAATTACCTGCAAATGAATTCTTAAAACGAAAAAAAATATACAATGGCAAGAATATAAAAATATACATAGAGATTTCCTACTAGAACCCAAAACTGGGAAAACCAGATTGATTTTTCATTATATTCCTTTCAATGTTACAATACATTATATACATGTTGAAGCACTCATAAACCCCAATCCATTAACCCTGGATTAGAACATAATCATAGTTCTCTTGACTGGATCTAGAAAATACCATGGGAAAAACCATCATGCCCAAGACCATGTGCAAAACTATGCGTGGGTCCACCCACCATCGTTGGGTCTACCCCCCATTCTTTGGTCCACCCACCATCCTTGGGTCTGCTTAATGATTATTCAATCCACATACAAAAAAAATCTTGGGGCGCTACACAGGACCATGTGCAGGGGGCTACTACCCCCCTGCAAACATTTTAGTAGGGGGCTACTGCCCCCCTGCAAATCTTCCAGCAGGGGGGGTGCAATCCCCCTTGAACCCCCCACTGCGCTTGGCACAACGTAACAATGCATGGGACTAGTTGTGGAAGTAATATAACACATACCCAACATTAACTAATTTTTATAAGATGTTAGGGTGGTTCGAGTAAATTTGACATGATCAAGTTAATAGAGGTTTTTGAGCTCTAGGTATATGGAAAACGATGGTTTTTCCCATGGTATTCATCTCTAATTTGTCTTGGTGATCGATGGGATAACACATGTCTTTAGACACCCCGACTTCTCTTGGTGTTTTGTGATCCTAACATGAGATAACATGAGATATATTATGTAGTAAGTATTTTTATGGTTATTAGTATTTACTAACTATCTAATTTATATAGCTCCACTAGATTTTAATTTAAAATTGTAACTCAAAATGCTCTCATTCCTACAATAAAATTTTGGCATTTTTGTAATTCGTTGTTAATTTGAAATCCAATCTTAAAATGTTAACATATGTTCATTCTTTCTACAGTTTAACATGCTTGCATTTCATTGTGAATTTGGTTGTTTGAAACATTTGTAAATTATTTAATGCCTCTATTTTTTGAAATGTTTGTCCTTCTGTATGACCTTCATATATTTGGAATTTCTCTGCACATAATCGAGAATAAATATGGTGGCCTTAGCACCATCAAGTGGAACATCTTTCTTAAGAAGGGGTTGAGTACAACCATGATTCTTATACTCATAAAATTGAATCTGCCATCCTTATGTGTTAGGGCCATTTTTGGAAAAAATGTTAAATTAAATTAATTTTAAAATTGATTCAGAAATCATTATGTGAATTTTTTTCCCCAAATTTACAAATAACCTTGCATGGATATTATTGTGTTTGGATCCCTCTTTAAGTATCAATGGATATCCTTTCAATTAATTTCTAGTTTGCATCATAATATATATCTTGAAAATTGATTGAAAATATTTTGATTTATTAACAAGTAGAAAATGAGATTCTCATTAAATTCAAATATTTTGTCCTTAAAACTTTTGAAATATGTTTATTGCTGTAAAATGTAAGAGGATAACTTATTGGATGTGATCTTTAGGTTCATGGAAAACTTTGGTTTATGTATACAACATCTCGACACACTTTGCAAGAAGTCATTGGGATTCCCTACTGTAATAATCAACTCAGATTGTTATGTAGATTAAGGTGATCTATCCATGATTTCACATTAACGAGCAATGGTGACAATTGGTGCGACTCTTGTTGTCCTTTTGGTAATCTTTTGATACTACTTTTTCATGCAAGAATGATAACATCAAACAACCTTACAAAAAAATGGAGCGATAACTCTGATAGAAAACAGGTTTGCAATGAGTATATTTGCTAAGGTATTTTAACATCTGTTCACTTTATCATGAGTGCAATTGATAAAAGGCTCTCTCAAATGTTATATATAAAAAATGCTAAGATGGTCATATTCCATGGAGATATTGCATACAAATCTCAAGATATAACAAAAAGAATTGAAACACTTGATGATATGATATCACCGGGTCTAGAGGATTTGGTAATGTGTACAAATTGGTGATGGATGACAATAGTGCATTTTCCATGAAGAAAGTTCTAAACAATGGGGTAAGGTCAGATCATCAATTTGAAAGTGAGCTTGAGATTTTAGGAATCACCAAACGTAGAAACCTCGTGAATTTGTGAGGTTATTGTAATTCTCCATTGACCAAACTTCTTATTTATGATTACTTTCCTCTAGGAAGCTTAGATGAGTTACTATATGGTTAGTATAATCACAATCTCAATTTGTTGAATTTAACTTCACATGGTGATGTAGGAGCATCAACCTCTAGGCAACTATTTTTATCTAGTCCCAAGAAGGTCATGAAATTCTCCAAAGGGGAAGAAATTCCCTCAACTGTAAATTGTAAAAATTAGAGATAGTGTGTTTTGATGTAGTTACATGTGTCTTGATTCAAAAATGAATCTATATAATTAGGATGTTAGGATATTTTAGATAAGTTGGTATCTTGCCCAAATGGACCTCTCTAATGAGAACAAGCATCAAGTTGAGATATGAGTTCATTTTAGAAATAATGGGCAGATGTCCAAAAAAAATCTATTCGGTTGAGACATATTATGGCCAATCAAAGGATATATATATATAGTCCAAGTGGCCCAGAGTATAGTATACAATGTTTGAGGTTGTATAATTTGAGCACTCATACAGAGGGTTCATGTAACTCAATGTAAATATTTCTTATTTGAGTAATGGATATGGTTTTGAATCCCTTCTGTGTATGTCTGGGCATATGACTTTTGGGTGTGGTCATATTGTTTATGTGGATTCCCTAATCAGGTATTGATATGACACCTACCTATCATTTTGAGTAGAGAGCTAAAGAGCCTCAGCTGAGAGCCGACATAAAATTTGTATGAATATGTCTTGGGCTGGTTAATAGAGTAAGGTTTTGATTTATGTTTTACATACATATATGATATGTGTGATCTGGTTTCCTTGGAAATCACTTGTACACTATGAGAGGGTGTGCATAGTATATATGTTATCATCATAATAAGGAAGCGCTTGAACACTTGACCTAGAAAGGGGAAGGTCCTTCAAACGTAAGCAAGAAAAAACATATTACGAGAGGGTATGATCTACTGTGTATCGAGGGACCAGATCGGGAATGCACCATGCATATCAAGCACATTGTTGCAACATCTAGGGGACAACCCCATAATCCTAACCAAATTTTGAGTGGGTGGTTCAACTTGTTAGTCAAGATGAGAACCCAATTATATGACCAAATTTATCTTAGGAGCTATGACCAGAGTGGCCTAAGTGTGAAATTCCTAAGCAAGGGCCACATTCATAAGATGTAGGATGCCCACAACATGTACTGAATAACCTACGCAAGTCAACATACTATCAAGAGAGCCAAGGAAGGGAACAAGTGTGGTGCATTGGGGTATGGTGCAAAGTCATGAGTGTTCAAATGGGAGTAAAAGTGTAGGGCAAAGGAAAAAAAATGCAAGGGTGTGCTGGAATTGTGACAATTTTAAAGGGGTAGAACTACATCCAAACATATTGAAACCTCGAGGGGGGGACCACAAGTGCAAACCCCCCCACTTCTTGATGGACGTCAAGGGGAGTGCCCCCTTGCAATTAGTTGATCCCTTTCATGAATCCCCACCGTCAAATTGTAGTGTGGAACCCTATGCTAGATCCATGAGTACAAACCCACCCCACCTGCTGATGTCACAAGGGGGAGGCCCCCACACTCTATGAGAATTGTTGATCTATGAGTTAGATCATGGTTGTTGGTTAGCAATTCCATGTGTCGAGTTTGTGAGAGGAGAGAAGGGGTTTAATGTAGTTGTTGAATTCAATGAGTGATCTGAATGTAGAATGGAGGTCCATGCCAATAGTGCTTGGTTACCAACTTGACCATGTAATATGAGTTGAGTCCTTCACCCCGGGATTAGAATAAGCACAGGTGCTTGTGAAGAGGCTTGAGGGTGGTGGCTACTTATGCACTATAATTAAGGGTTTAATGTTACTGCTAGGGTCCTTAGGAAGTTGTAGACCAGGGGCACTAGGAATGGTCCTTTAAGGCCAGGGAGGAATTAATAAGTGAAAACTAGAGAGCATCCATAATGGTTGCATCAAGTGGTATCAAAGCGAGTAATGCTCTTGGGATTGGAATGAATATCATGAAGTTTTTTTCTTGAGATGGTTGTGATCCATTCCCTGAGGGTTGTGTGATTAGGGAGTTTGAGATCTGTCTTCAAGAAACGAATGTGGTTGAAGTCAATGATGGAAGATACCCACGCCATGGTTGAAGCCACAATGTTGTTTAGTTCGTCATATTTTGAGATGTGGGTGGTATAAGAAACCATTGTGACCATTGATGATAAATTTTGAACTGAAAAATTAAGAGGGATATATAGAACATTGATTTTGTTTTTATGTTGTGCAACCAAGAATGGGTATAACATTAAAGAACAAAATTTTCTATTAAGATCTATTCATATAAAGTGTTGTGTTCTGAGGGAAGTTTGTGTAGATTGTGCAACCTATTTACTTGCAAAATTAAAAGTGATCTTTCATGATTTTCTTAAAACCCATCAAACGACAAGACAAAAGTAGAAAAAAAGGAATTGTGGTAGAGAACCATGCACTAGAGAAGTTGCGAAAAGAGATATTCCAGCTAAGCTTAGAGAGTGAGGGCAACAAAGGAAGTCCTCGAGAGAAAGGAGAAGAGAAGAGGAAGATTTCTCAAGAGAGGTGAGCAGTAGGTGCAGAAGCCCATGAGAGCAAGGAGTGCTTAAAAGGTTCTAGAGGAGATAACCAAAGGAATAAAAAAAGGCTAAGCTAAGGAGAAGGCTTGGAGAGGTATTGGGGTAATAGATTAATGGATAAGACTTGTTACGAGGGTCGATTGTATCTCATAGTGGGAAAGAGGAATCTCACAAAAGGAATGAGAAGATGATTCATGATAGTCATTACAAATGTTCAAGTGGAAGCCATAACAGAGGAAAAGAAGATGTTGGCATAAGAGGAAGGATGAGTCAAGAGAAATTTGATTGAGAAATGGCTGACTTAAAGGAAAGAGTAAGCATAACGTTGCAGTTGCTACAAGAAATGGAGGAATACCAAAGATAAGGTTGTGTATTAAGGAAGAAAAAGGTGAAATGACCTCTATTGCAAAAGAGGTTGAAGCTCAACCTAAGTGCTTCATTAGAGAGGAAAGAACTCAAGAAAATTGAGTATGAGGGAGAAGGTTTTTACCTTTGTGAGCTAGAATAAGGACCACTCCTTGATGAATATGGTGATGAGGAAGAGAGGAGACTGAGGGTAAGTCTCATGGACTATGTAAAAATTCCAAACTAGCAGGAGAAGTTGATGATAGAGAATGGGGCCAGAGATCCTTATATTTTTGAAATTGACAGATTATGTGTGGATGCAGATCTTGTAGGTAATGAAGGTGGGAAACCATTAAATGTTGTAAAAAAGGAAGAAGATAAGGTGGAATTGTCCTTAAGAGATAGAGACAAGGAGGATTCAACTAATGAAATGAAGGGAAATAGACTTGTGATGGTGAAAGAGAGTGTAACCCGTGGTGAACATGTGAGGAAGTGAGTTGCAGATGTTAAGGTGATGTATTTACCTTCAATTTTTTTTTTTTTGTTGCTAAATCACTATAAAGGTGCATTGACAGATATGGAGCATGGAGATATTGTTCCAAACAAGGAAGAAAGTGCATAAAGATCTTCACAGAAGTAGGATAAAGAAGAAATAAATTCATGTCTTAAAAATAACCAAGAGGAGTACTGCCATAAATTGACAGAATAAACCATGCCTATAACTAGAACTAAGTTGGATTATGAAGATAGCCATGTAAAAGGTGAAGGGTAGATCTCGAAGGTTGTTATAAAGAGAAGAAAAGACAAAGAGCTCATTTTTTAATACACTCACACATAGGAAGAAGGATAAGATTCATATATCATGTTGTCACAATATGAAATGGACTTGCAATTTCTAGAGGATTGGTTGGACAATCCTAAGATTAAGGAAGAGTGCATAAAGAATACAACCAAGGATATAGAAGAGAATGAGGTCCTAAAATCATATAAATATTCTAATAAATTGCATGATGAAAGGATTTTGAGAGTATAGTTGAGCACACAAAAAAAGGATAGAAAATGTTGTTAGAGGAAGATGCGAAAAAAGGAGAAATATGGAGGGAGCCATGTAACTCTAAAATTCATAAGGAAATATATGTATAGCCAAGATACACCTAAGAATAATTTGAAGGCATCCTGAATTGATTTAAAAGTGTTGTAATTAGCCAAGCATGAAGAGTCTTGAATAAAGAAGTGCAACTCAACATTCAAGCAAGCATAAAGATTGTCAAAGAAGAAGGGATAGTTCGTGAAGATGACAGTGAGGAAGCCCCAAATCAAGGTTGCATGGTTACAGTGAATATTTTGCAAAAATAATGTGTGGATAATATATTTTTCCAAATCCCCCGAGTTGTAGAGTTGAAACCATAATTAACCTAAATTTTGGACAACATATAGAAGAGTAGAAATCAATAACAGAATGGGTGAATTGTCTTGGGAAAAATGGTGACCAAGGGGTAGGTCATGATATTTTGCAACCAACAAAGAAATAAGGAAACAAGCAAGGAAGTGTGGTTGGATGTAGAATATTACATCATCACAACAAGAAGGAAACAACAAAGCAGGGAATGGAACCCTATAATATTGAAGATGACAATAGAACATTTGGGGCAAGTCCATTACCAACAATAATACAAAGTATGGGATCTAGGAGGATTGAAATTTTTTGAAGTACATGACTAGGAGGTCATGGAAAATTTTCAACCTGGGGAGTCTAATGCAGGAGCATCAACCTCTAAGAAACTATTTTTTTTCTAGTCCCAAGAGGGTCATGAAATTCTCCATAGGGGAAGAAAATACCTCAATTGCAAATTGTAAAAATTAGAAATAGTGTGGTTTGATGTATTTATACATGTGTCCTGATTCTAGAAATAATTTGGAATATTAGGTTGTTAGGATATTTTAGATAACTTGGTATCTTGCCTAAGTTAGCCTATGTAATAACAAAAAGTGTCAAGCTAAGTTGTGAGTTAGTTTTAGGAATAATAGATAGATTTCCAAACAACTTTGTTCTATTAAGATATATTATGGCCAATCAAAGGAAGTATATATGTGTGTGTATGGTTAGTGCAAGTGGCCATAGTATAAGTAGACTGAGTTTGAGGTTTACAGTTGGAGTTCTCTAACAAAGGGTCTATGTAACTCATTGTAAATATTTCTTCTTTGAGTAATCGATATGGTTTTGAATCCCTTCTGTGTATATGCGGGCATATGACTTCTGGGTGTGGTCATATTTTTTATGTGGCTTTTCCAGTCTAGTATTGATATGGCACCTGCCTATCCTTTTGAGTAGAGAGTTAGAGAGCCTCGACTGGGAGATCACATAAACCCTCTATGTAAATATGTTTTGGGATGGTTAATAGAGCGAGGTTTTGATTTGTGTTTTACATACATATATGATATGTGTGATCTAGTTTCCTTGGAAATTGCTTGTACACTCTATGAGGATGTGCGTAGTAATTATGTTCTTGTCATAATCAATAGGTTACTCGAATGCTTGTCCTGGAAAGGGAGATGTCCTTCAAAATGAAGCAAGAATGAACATATTATGAGAGGGCACATTCTATAGTGTACCCCAAGGGACTGGATTGGGAATGTGCTATGCATAGTAAGCATGTTGTCGCAACATCCAGGGGACAACACCAAAATCCCAACAAAAGTTCTAGTTGGTCATTCAACCTATTAGTTAAGTTGATAACCCAACTCTCAACCAAATTTATCCAGGATTTGATAACCAAAGTGGCCTAAGGCACGAAAGTCTCAAGAAAGGACCAAATTTGTCCGACATTGGATTCCTGCAATGTGTATTGAAAAACCCAGGAAAGCCAACAAACTATCGGGAGAGTCGAATGGAATGAGTGTGGTGCATTAGGGCCCAAAGTGAGGTCGTGAGTGTTCAACGGGGAGCGAAAGCATAAAGGAGAGGAAAAAAATGCAAGGGCGTGTTGGAACTATGATAATTCGAAAGGAGTGAATCTACATCCATGCACATCAAAACCTTAAAGGGGGAACCACTAGTGTGGATCCCCCCTCTCTTCTTAGCTAACATCATGTGGGGTACCCCTCTGCAAGCCATCGATCACTTCCATGAATCCCCATCGTTAGATTGAAGTGTGTAACCCTGTGCTCGATCCATGAGTGTGGACCCCCCCGCTAATGTCACAAGGGGGAGGCCCTTGCACTCAATGAATGTAGTTTATTGATGAGTTTGATTGTGGTTGTTGGATGAAAATTGCACATGTTGAGTTTGCAATAGGAGAGAAGGAGGTCAGTGTAGTTGTTGAATTCAATGAGTGAGCATAAGATAAAATGGAGGGACACGCCAATAACACCTGGTCACCAACTTAACTGTGGGAAATTAGTTGAGTCCTTCGCCCTGGGATTGGAATAAGCATAGGTGTTTAGGAAGAGGCACAAGGGTGGTGGCTATGTATGCACTATACTTGAGGGTTTAGCGCCGCTACTAAGGTCCTAAGGATGTTGTGGCCAGGGACACAAGGAATGATCCTTTAAGGCCAAAGAGTAATCAAGAGGTGAAAACTAGAGAGCATCAAGAATGATTTCATCACATGGAATCCTTCAAGATGAATTTAGTTCTTGTTTTTTCTGTTACAATATTTTCAAAACTATCTGGACCATAGAGAAATAAACTTAACTTTAGAATGGAGATATTGATTGAAACTAGTAGTTGGAGAAGCTCAAGTTATTGCTTATCTACACCATGATTTATTGATCTGTAAACCACTTGGATGTTCCATTGGACAATTCCTCACAACCAATCTACTAAAATTTATTTTAAAATACAAAATCTACACTATAAGGAATAGTTTTCTACTTCAATTTCTAGATTTGTCAAATTCTATTTATTGCATATACATGAAAATTATAATTATTAATAAATTATATAACATTTATAACAATCACTCACAAACCACATTAACACAACATATGACCCAAGAAAACCTTTTGGGAAAAATCCAATTGGAAGGTGAAGTTGCTTTGCTCTCTCTTTCTCTGAATGTAAATGGATGCAAGTACAAAGGAGAGAGAATTATGACCCATGGGATACTATAGTGTACAAACCCTCTATTTTATCTCTCCCTATCCACTTTCATCTACTTTGTTTATCGATGGAACAAAATGCACTGAAATAGAATGTAACCCTTTTTCCTCCTAGTGCCTTGGTTATAAGTGACAACCCGACAACCCACAATTGTTTGAGTTTAACTCATTAAACTCTTAGCTAGAGTTACAATATGTATTTTCTAGAGCTGTCTTCATCATGATCATGTGGCTAGCCTATTTTCCATGAATGATTTGGGTTGACATGGCTCCTCTCGAATCATGGTCGTCAAAGAAAGAAGGTCAACTTCCGGTAGCATATCTTTTGTTTATAGACTCCAATTGAGGTGATTCTCGCGTCATTGGAAAGGTATGTTTGTGTAGAATAGCGCTTTGGTTCACACACTTAAGAAACATATATTTACCCCCAAAATCCACCTTTTGATGCGTAAAACAGCTTCCAAAAGGTTTCAAACCCCAATTCACCAAACTTGGACCCATTGGTAAAAATGGTCATGTGAGCCAATTCCTCCATTTTTCCACTCTAAAAGTATCAAGATGGATGAAAAATAATATAATGATCCAATTCATATCATACCTCCCTATATTGGGAGGCTTTAAGTACCTAAAATATTTTACTAAATGAGGTGAGGAAATTTTCCTTCCACCTTCTCTTGAGTGTACCATTTAGCCTTGCCTAGAAGTTGTCATTTCAACCTAATTTTCCAAAATTCATGCTACCATGTCTTGTAGTTATAGACCTATTTTGCAATATTGTATCCTTTGTAAACTATTCTTGAGCATACGATGCTAAATCTTCTACAAAAGGTATGACTTATTCCTCTTCCTGATCTAGCATGAAAGGCTCATAGAGTTTCATATCCTCTACATTCACCACTAAGTAAATGTGCATGTATGGGGGTATACTAAGTGTTACACAAAAATATCGTCACCATGATTATTCGCATTCAGTATGGGTCTATCATCACTTGTACTGTCCTCCTAGGCAAGTCTCAGACCTCAGCTCTTCAAGTCAAGCTTTGAAAATAAGAGAAAGACATTAAAAATCAATGAAACTCTGGTTCCGCACTTTCTCTCACTGTTACCTGCGGTCCCGCACCTTCTGTTTACAAAAATTGCGGACCTGCCCGCTCTGTCCCTAAAGGTGTGGGTGTGGACCCTTGTGAAAGTCAAAAGGTGCAAGTTTTATCTTAAAAAACTCACTTTGGGTTAATTCTAGATGATTCTAGAAGGAATTTTGACGTGGATTTGCCGCTCTTAGGTGGTTCATGCATCCCAAAAGAGAAGGAGCTAATCCCTTGATGAGAGGAGCTATCCCTTTGAAGGAGGGCTTTATCCATTTGAAGGAGGACCTAGTAACCTCCCTCCATTGCACTATAAATTTAGGCATTGGCTGGTTGCTGGGGAGGTTAGAAGCTGAACATTTTTAAGGGTAAATGCTGGTGAAATTAAGACTTCCTAGTTGAGCTTAAGAGGAGAGATCACATACCTTTTTGGCTTCATTGGGAAGAGAGTGAAACTTGTCAAAGTAGAGGAGACTTCTTGCTGGACCCTGGGAGGAGCTTGTACAGCGTCAAGGCACATGTTGTAAAGTTCTTCTTCTTTTGAATTAATACAATCAAACTCATTTTTCTCAACAAATTGTCTCATGTTATTTGTTTCATGAATTCCTTGACTTTCATGTTAAATATGTTTTATGATATTGGCTTTTTCAGGTGCTATTTAATTTGTTTGCTTGTTTGTGTTTGCAGATTCGTGACAAAGGAGCTCATTTGGATCGAAGAAGCGAGGGCATCCACAAACTTGCGTTGGACCTAAGGTAGGCCCTAAAAACACTTGTTTTCCTTTGTTTATTAAAGCATATTTAGAGAAAGATAGTGTCTGGTTGGTTTGCTTGTCATTAGGTCTTCTTTAGATTCTAGGAAGGTCTATCTTGTCCGCAAAATCGACTTATTCCGTGTGACAAAATGGCGACTCCGTTGGGGACTTGATTTTTTCCTTGTTTTTACTTTGACCTGAGAAACTGTGTTTTTGTTTCTATTTTTGGCTTGTTGTGTGTGGAATTGGGTAGAATTAGTAGATCTAGGGTTATTTTTTGTTTTTCATAAATTTGGGAGAGGACCGCACCCTAGGCTTTTGACACAGTGCGTACTTATCCACACTTTTGCTTTTAGCACAGAGTGGTACCGCACCTGTGTTAACTGTGGGCCTGCGGACCCTGTCAAAATTTTGGAAAACCTAAGATTTTCTCTGTTAGTCAGCTTAGTTTTTGTTTAGATGTTATTATCCCCTGCCCAGACCTGCATATAACCTGTCAGAAGCTTTCCTTAGGTTAATTCCATTGGCATTCCCGTTTTAAGCTTTTATCAATTGGGTGTTTCGAGTCTCTTTTTGAGAAATTCTTATTTTGATTCCTTTGGTCATTACTTGGAGGTTTGTCTTAGTCTTTTCACAATTTTGCATCTTTTTGCAAAAAAATTTCCCCCTCATTCGCCTAAATTGTGTATGAGTGTTAATCGCCTTTGAGTGTTTTTATTTTTTGATCTTTGGAACTCTCACCCGATTTTCTTGACTTGCACTTGATTGGTTCTTAGATTACATTAGAATCATCTTGTGTTTGAGAATTCTCTTGCATAGATCACATTTGCATAATTAGAATTCTCATTTTCAGAATATGAATGAAAAATGTGCATAGATTACATTTGCATACTTTTCAAGTGAATTGTGCATAGATTACAATTGCAAAGTTTACATTCTAAAAAATCAATCGTAGATTTAGATCAGCTTTCTTTGATTTGAATTTACATATTTTTATGCTTGTTTTTTAACATATAAAAATAAAAAATGTTTTGAAATTGATTTGCATTAGTTTTTCTTGATGAAATTAGCGCATTAGAGAATTTGTTATATTTTCTCTTAGTGATCAATTTTTGCACTGTTTGAAGTGAATGGAAACTCTCTCCTTACTTTAGTTAGGATTCATCGAATTGAAAGGATTACATTATCATATTCGATTGCATTCAGTTTTGGGTCGGGTCATAACACCATTGGTTTCATATCCATTTACCCCTTTGAGTAATAACAGCCTAAATAACACAGCGCTTAATTAAAATTTATCTAGTAATTTTTACATTTTTAGGGCTCTTTCCACCAATCTAGCTTAGGCTAGTGTCTTGGAATAGGTTTTAGTTAACTCTCCAAGACAGTAAAACAAACAAGTAGTTGTATCTTGCAGTAGGAGAGAAATCCAATTGTTGCATCTATGCTCTGGGAAAGCTCCTCTTAAAGGAGAAGCACGAGATCATGGCTGAACCAGTGTGGGAATCAATCCTTCCTCATTAGGAACGACGCCAGATATTCACGTGTTAAAAACGGTAAACCTCGGATTAACCATTGTCGAGGAGCCTGGGGTCACTTGTTGGTAAACCTTGGATTATGTCAAGGAGCCTTCAAGGGGATTGAGCTTGCTACTCTGCCCTTGCGTGCGTATCGGATCGTAGACTGTTCCCCCAGGTATATTTGTTTTAGTTGGTAACCTTAGTGGCCATATTCTATAGGATTCTTCCTAAGGTGACAGTGGTGGGAAGATCCCACTGTACCTGGAGCAGACGTCGGCTAGATTCACTTGGATTTTCTGGGGGGTTCTCTTCACTCGAGACGGTTTAGTGGAGGAACTTGTGCCAGTCTATTCATTAAGCAGGTTGCCGGGGTAACTGTTCCAACCGCCATTTCTGTATTGAACTTTGCGACGTTGGATTTCATCACCAACTAGTGTTTTCAATACGGAAAGTTATTGTTTGTGTGTGGTTTGACTCCTAGATTTGATAGTGCGTGTTAATTTCTTTGTTTTTACTTTTAGAGACCATAGGTGTGAATTGTGAATTTTAATTGTTAGGTGTGAATTGTGAATTGTTAATTTTAGTTTTAAATTCACTGAAGTTGAATATAATGGCAAGTGTTCCGGAATTTACCGACCAAGGAACCCCTCTTAACAAGAATCCTAGTACCTTTCCTTATTTTGGAAATGTTGGTCCTCCTTATATGGCTACTTTGTCATTACCTGGATTTACAATAGGTTTACCGATATGGTTATTTTCAACTTCGTTGGCCCCAAATACTCCAATTGTTCCACCTCAACCGAATGCTTCACCTCAACAGAGTTCACCATCTCAACATCACCAACCTTCTGTTGACCCTTTACCTTCTTCACCTAATTTTTCTTCCTCCATTTCTTCCTCTTCACTTGGTAAAAGCCTTGACGCTAGTAACCAGGTGTCTAAGAAGAAGAAGAAAGGGAAGAAGAAGAAGCAAGATAAGAAAGAAGTCAACCAACCAACCATGGCTGTAAGTGTTAGTTGTGTTGAGGAAAACTCCGACATGCATCGTAAACCCAAATACCCTTGCAGGCTTTGTAAGGGTGACCACTTCCTTATCAATTGTCCTGGTATTCCAAAGGTCTTGGAAGTATGGTCAGAAAAATCTCATCAACTTTCCATTGATCCATCAACCAGTGATAGTCAGGTTCGTGGGAAAAAGGGTAAAGTTAGGTTTCCTTGTCAGTTATGCAAAGGGAGTCATCAAACTTACATTTGCCCTCACATGGATGAAGCCTCAAAATTGTTGGAAAACCTTACTGTTCCACAGCAAGAATTTCCAACTGGTTACCGTAAACTTTCTCCCAACCTACTGTCAACTGACAGAGTGATTGATCTAATTTCAAGTACAGTCAATCACACTCTTCCATTGGAGAGTGAAACTCATGTCACTCAGGTTGATGATCCATTAGTTGATCAAGTGGTCGATTCAATTTCACATTCAATCGATCCCACTTTCCCTTTAGAGAGTGAACTTCATACCGCTCAGGTTCTTTTTGTTACATCAGATTCTTCTATGCCGGGGGGCATTTCATCTGTTTCTACAGAACCCCCTCCAAGTACTGAGGTCTTTTCCTTTGATTGGAATAGACTGACAGAACCTCGTCTTTCTTCCTCCATCCCTTTCCAAATCATTGTCAAGGTTGGTGGTAGGGACATGCATCGCACACAGGTAGATGAAGGTGCTTCTGTTAGTATTTTATCCTCAACTGCTTGGAAAGCTTTGGGTTCCCCTCAGCTTGCACCTATTACGCAAAATCTGAAAGCTTTTAACAGAACCATTAGTGAACCTTTAGGGATCCTTCCTAAGTTTTCTATTACCTTGGAAGGTAAAACTGTCTATATTGAGCTTATGGTAGTTCGAGGTCCCTTGGTTTTCAATTTACTCCTTGGGTGAGACTATGTTTATGCAATGAAAGCTGTCGTATCGACACTCTTTCGCGTGATGTCTTTCCCTCACAATGGAAATATTGTGACTGTAGACCAGCTTTCGTTCCCTAGTTTTTTTTCAATTACCAATAATATGACAGCCCTAAATGTTCCTGATTCTCAAGTGGTATTTACCCCGCCACGGGTTAATTATGTGGCAACTGGTCCCATGTTTTCAGTTACCGATGTAAGTGAGCCTCTCGTTGTTTGCTCATCTTCCTTCGATTTAGATCCAGTAATTGACATGGAAAACTCTATGGGATTACTTGAACATGATGTTCTTATCCCTTTTGAGTCCCTTGACATGTGTTCCTTCCAAAGAACTATTCTTCCTTCTGATGAAGACCTCTTGGAAGCCATGATCAAGGTGTGTCCATTGACATGTCTTTCTTCCAGTTGGAAGCCATAAGCAGTGAGTATGAGGATAGTTCTTTTCCTGTGTCAACCTCGTTAAAAAATGAATCAGGTTTGAGGACGGTTCTTTTCCTGTGTCAACCTCGTTAAAAAATGAATCAGTTGGTCAGAGGATAGTTCCTGTTACTGAGTCAACCTCGTTAAAAAATGAATCAGTGAGTATGAGGATAGTTCTTTTCTTATGTCAACCTCGCTAAAAAATGAATCAGGTTTGAGGACGGTTCTTTTCCTGTGTCAACCTCGTTAAAAAATGAATCAGTTGGTCTCGAGGAAAGTTCCTTTTATTGTGTCGACCTCGTTAAAAAATGAATCGGTGAGTCTGAGGATGGTTCTTTTCCTGTGTCAACCTCGTTAAAAAATGAATACGGTATGAGGATAGTTCTTTTCTTGTGTCAACCTCCTTAAAAAATGAAACAACTCCCTTTTCAAGTTAAATCTTGAAAGTAAACCTTCATTCCATTCACCTGGTTGAATGCAATGAAGCTTGGGGGGCATGTATCTCGCTTTGCATCATTATGCTGGGGGCATGCGAACTTCTGGAGCATAGTTCCTTGTCTTGTGTCAAGCTCGTTAAAAAATGAAACAAGGAGTCTTGAGCATAGTTCCTTGTCTTGTGTCAAGCTCTTTAAAAAATGAAACAAGGGTAGGTTATATAGGTAGATTGTAGAGAGTAGAAGCGAGGATAGTTTTGTTCTTGTGTCAACCTCGTTAAAAAATGAGATAGGGTGTTTGAGGATAGTTCCTGTTACTGAGTCAACCTCGTTAAAAAATGAATCGGGTAGATTTTAGGATATATAGGTAGATTGTAGAGAGTAGAAGCGAGGATAGTTTTGTTCCTGTGTCAACCTCGTTAAAAAATGAGACAGGGTGTTTGAGGATAGTTCCTGTTACTGAGTCAACCTCATTAAAAAAATGAATCAGGTAGATTTTAGGATATATAGGTAGATTGTAGAGAGCAGTCATGAGCATAGTTCCTTATCTTGTGTCAAGCTCGTTTAAAAAATGAAACAAGGCTTTTGAGGATAGTTCTTTTCCCGTGTCAACCTCACTAAAAAATGAAACAACTCCCACGAGTCTTTCCAAGATTTCGAAAGTAAACCTTCATTTCATCCACCTGGTTGAATGCAATGAAGCTTGGGGGGCATGTACCTCGATTTGCGTCATTATGCTGGGGGCATGCGAACTTATAACAAGCACAGTTTTTCGTTTCAAGCTTGCGTAAACATGAAACCAGATCTGAGCATAGTTCTTTTCTTGAGTCAAGCTCGTTAAAAAATGAAACAAATCCTCCTCTAATTGAGTCGAGAGTTTGACTAGATCTCATAAATGTTAAGTTGTATATTTAGGTTAGTTATTTCAGTTTTTTGCATAATTTTCTTACAGTTGTAGGTCGAGTCTTTCAAATGATCTCGTAACTAAACCTTCATTCCATCCAGCTATCAATTACTAGCAGTGTACTTAGTTGAATGAAATGAAGATGGGGGGCATGCGCTCTAGCAGTTACGCTTAGGGGGCATCAAGCACAATTTTCTCTCTGTTTCAAGCTTGTGTAAAAATGAAACTACTTTGAAGCATAGTTTTTCTCTGTTTCAAGCTTTTGTAAAAATGAAACCTATCTCGAGTCAATTTCAGTTATTTTCAAGACTCGTTAAACTCATGAAAATCCCGAGATTATTTTGCTATCTTTCATTCTCGTAAAACAAATTAAAATGCCGAGTTCTTTCTGTCTTTTCCTGCTCGTAAATTAAATTGAAAGTTGGCCATATGAGTACATTTTTATCATTTTTTTCGAACTCATTAAAACTTACAAAAAAATGAAAACCATGAGTACATTTTTATCATTTTTTCGAACTCATTAAAACTTACAAAAAAGTGAAAACCATGAGTACATTTTTATCATTTTTTCAAACTCGTTAAAACTTACGAAAAAGTGAAACCTTAGAGTCACCTTTAAGCTCTTTTCTGACTCCTAAAAACATGAAAAGATTGCCGAGTTTTTCTTTTAAACTTGTTAAAATGGAATTAAAAGACGGTCCACTTACAACTCTTTTCTGACCGTAAAAACATGAAAAGATTGCCAGATTTTTGTCGTTTCAAATTCGATATTGGTTATAAAAACGACGTGTCGTTGATCGCTTTTTTACTTTTTCGGGTCAAGGGCACTAATGACGAAAAGTACTCGGTCATAAAAGATCAAGTGGTTCTCTCAAGTATTATTTTATACTTTTTCGAACTTGAGAGACACAAATTTACGAAAAAGGTCAACCCTGGAGTTTTCTTAAATTTTTTCAGACTCTCTAAAATTGAAAAACGCTGAGTTTCTCCTATACTGGACTCGTTAAAATTTCACAGTAAAGGACCTGTTCAATTACAAACAGGAACGAACCACTCCTTCTTAGGGTTCGAATTAAAACTAAGTTGGACTCATTCGAAGGATGAGCTTATAATCAAGCAAATGTTATCCTCCTCAAGCTTGTCAAAAATAAAGAGGTACTTGCCAGAAATGGTGGGGGAAAAGAGAGAAAAATGAGTCTGTTTGTCATACTTCGTAACCACTCTTGAACACAACACTTTTATTCACCTGGGTTGGGAAATCCTTTGCCTAACAGTTGATCAAACCACATTGAAAGTCTTCAGCCAGTTTCTGGGTATTAACTTTGGGTTAATTGTCACCAAGCCATCTGTCGTGTCGTTATGTGTTCAAGAGGTCACTACCAATAAGCCATTCATCTGCAAAATATCTGTCATCCATCTTGACCATCCCTGAGTCAGTCCTTGCAACTAAATTTCTTCAACTTGATCTATGATTTCGTGTTGTGGGCTTGCCTACGACGGATCGCTTTCTATCGATTTCAGCTCATTATCTAGAAAGATGATCTCGAAATCGTCAGTACCTTGAGATCGGCATGCCTCAATGGCATGTTTCTCGCCTTTGACGACAGGTTGAATCATTGACCTTCGATCAAAGGATTCCATGACATGTTCGACATCAACACATTTATTCGCATCTCATGGCTTGTACTGGGTACTTTGAGAGCCATTGACATCACTGGTGGTTTCTCTCACACTTGTTAACAGTTTACATCATTGACTGGTAATCAAATGGTTTCTACCATGTTCGATATCAACACATTCATTCGCATGGATAGAATCGTACTGTTTCGGGAAGTAGAAATGAAGACCCTGGATCTAGTTTCCACATTCCAGGCTGCGAGGAATTTTGTATTCATTATATAATGGACTATTCATAAACAGATGGCTACATCCATACTGTGTCCACATGAGTCTATACTTGTGATGTTTTACAAGATCATTCCTGTATCATAGCAGTAGTTAGTTTTCTAAGTCAGTTTTGATCTGAGTATGGGAATGCCTACCTCAGCGATGATATGATCTCATATATATATCTTGCATTGAATGTTTTTATAGGTTCCAACCGGGCTATCCACAAGATGATCCTTGAAATGATAAAGTACTTCACTCTTCCTAAATGATAAATGAAATCCTCATCTACTACAAACTTCGCACTTTAGGGGGCAATCTGTTACACAAAAATATCATCACCATGATTATTCGCAGTCAGTATGGGTCTATCATCACTTGTACTGTCCTCCTAGGCAAGTCTCAGACCTCAGCTCTTCAAGTCAAGCTTTGAAAATAAGAGAAATACATTAAAAATCAATGAAACTCTGGTTCCGCACTTTCTCTCACTGTTACCTGCGGTCCCGCACCTTCTGTTTACAAAAACTGCGGACCTGCCCACTCTGTCCCTAAAGGTGTGGGTGCGGACCCTGTGAAAGTCAAAAGGCGCAAGTTTTATCTTAAAAAACTCACTTTGGGTTAATTCTAGATGATTATAGAAGGAATTTTGACGTGGATTTGCTGCTCTTAGGTGGTTCATGCATCCCAAAAGAGAAGGAGCTAATCCCTTGATGAGAGGAGCTATCCCTTTGAAGGAGGGCTTTATCCCTTTGAAGGAGGACCTAGTAATCTCCCTCCATTGCACTATAAATTCAGGCATTGGGCTGGTTGCTGGGGAGGTTAGAAGCTGAACATTTTTGAGGGTAGATGCTTGTGAAATTAAGACTTCCTAGTTGAGCTTAAGAGGAGAGATCACATACCTTTTTGGCTTCATTGGGAAGAGAGTGAAACTTGTCAAAGTAGAGGAGACTTCTTGCTGGACCCTGGGAGGAGCTTGTACAGCGTCAAGGCACAGGTTGTAAAGTTCTTCTTCTTTTGAATTAATACAATCAAACTCATTTTTCTCAACAAATTGTCTCATGTTATTTGTTTCATGAATTCCTTGACTTTCATGTTAAATATGTTTTATGATATTGGCTTTTCAGGTGCTATTTAATTTGTTTGCTTGTTTGTGTTTGCAGATTCACGACAAAGGAGCTCATTTGGATCGAAGAAGTGAGGGCATCCACAAACTTGCGTTGGACCTAAGGTAGGCCCTAAAAACACTTGTTTGCCTTTGTTTATTAAAGCATATTTAGAGAAAGATAGTGTCTGGTTGGTTTGCTTTTCATTAGGTCTTCTTTAGATTCTAGGAAGGTTTATCTTGTCCGCAAGAACGACTTATTCCGTGTGACACTAAGTTTATAGAAATTATCTCTCCCCTTATCCTATATCTCAAAAGGGCCATTTCATACAACCTTTATCTTCTTATGAGGACCATGTAGCCTCTTCATGTTCAACTCTAAACATACTTTATCTCCCACCTTGAATGAATTCTCTATTTTGTGTTAATCATGCCTTAGCATGTATTTTTCTTATGAATTTTGTAGTGTTTCATGTACATGTGGATGGATTTGCGTGATCTTCTCAACGCATTATTTTTCCCTTAAGGCATACCTTGTAAGATACTCCCTCACTCCTCATTGTTCCCATATGAAATACCTGAATGTGGAGGTGGAAAATATCCAAAAGAAGTTTTGAATGGAGACTTACTAGTAGAAGTGTGGACTTCTCTATAATGTTTTATATATATCGGTATTTTCATCCCAAGTCTTTGGATTCTTTTAATTATAATCCCTCAAAAGCTATACAAAAGTCTTGTTAACTACTTATGTTTTCCCATATGTTTGTGGATATAATGTTGTCGACCTCTTCAACTTCCTGACCGTCTTATTCCACAATGTAGTCCAAAATAAACTTAGAAATATTGTGTCCCTATTGGAAATGATGCTCCTTGGTATCCCAAAGTGCACCCAGGCTTATCCAAAGAACACGTTTGTTTCTTCTTTCAATTCGATGGCATTTTTACAGGTATTAGAACACACACCTTGCTAAACCTATCAACTACCATGAATGGGTAGTCATGTCCCTTCATGGTTGTTGGTAAACCTCCAACAAAGTCTAATATACATACCTGACAAGTTGGCTATTATCTTCCCTACAATAAAATTCCTTTCAAACTTGTAGGTGTTAGCCTCTTTGATCAGCTATAGTTTCTCACCCTTAGGAACACATAACTTATATAGCATGTAAATTAACCTGAACTAAAGATGGTAATTGACTATTTTGTCCCCGTTTTCATATGCCTATGGCTTTGCAACTAATAAAACACCTCCTTGAAGTGCTCATCCTCTATGTATGCCTCTTTGTATGCATCAAGGTTGAAAGGTTCCTGTTGGGGGCTAAACTTGCATGTTTTTACTTACCTTATTATCCTATTTTCCTTCACATTTGCACTCCTAACTAAGCTATTCGATATCCTAAATCACACAGGTACAACTATAATCATGTCTTTATGAATTAATTAATCGTTGAAACATGGCATAGGGGATTATTACCAAAAGCGCTTGCTAAACTTGATCTTATGTATAGATTTCCAAGTCAAATGGCTAAGTTTAAATCATCGAGCTGGTAAAACTATTGTTAAACAACAATTGTAACGGTGGAACTGATCCAAACTTACTCTTTCTATCTTTTGTATTCAGTTTTGGCTTATTACAACCATTGTGTAATCACATGCAACAATTACCTTAATCTCAGGAACTGTTTTGTATAAGAGAGGATAGAGAGTTTGAAACAGGGAGTTGGCATATGAGAGAGTTGAGTTTTGTAACAGTGACTTTATATTAATGAAATTTACAGCTTTTTGATCTTTTTCTCAGTCTGTGAGTTCATCACAACCTTGATCAGGGAGTTGGGCCCACTCTCCTAATCAAGTGCTGCTGAGATAGTGTATGCTTAGTTTTCTCTTTCATGAATGCATTTCTTCTTTTCGCCATGATGGTTTGATGTAAATGTTGTGAACCAAATTGCTATTATAAGTTGATTAAATTTGTCATTTCCATTTTTTGTTACAATTGTTTATCATTTGTTAATGAATCCTTGACCAATTCTGGATTGTACGGTTGTTCCTGCATATACATTGAGCGTTAGCCTTGCAATAACCAGTAGATCTTGAATTAATAATTAATGTGGGAAAGGGTTGAATAATATCATTCATACTTGGACACCAACATTTTGGCGCTGTTGCCGGGGAGGCTATCAAAGGTGCAAGAGAACAATCGATGTTGGTCCTTGGATCACCCTCGTGTCCTGGAGAGAGAATTTTTCTTACTCTGCTCGAGGTTATAAGCTTTATTTTTATTTTTTTCTGTCTTTCTTTCGATTGATTGCATAAGTGCCGCTCTCTTGCCCTGAGGAGGGAATATTTTTTACCCTACTCCAGGCCCTGAGATTAAGATTTCTTTTCTTATTCTGTTTTCCTTTTTCTTTGCTCTTAAAACCTTTCTCTCATCCTGGGGAGGGAAGCTTTCTTACCCTACTCCAGGTCTTGAGTCTAGAATTTTCTTGATTGGTTTGTTGTTTTTTTTTCTCTTAAGAATCGCTCTCTCGCCCTGGGGAAGGAAGTTTTCTTACCTTTCTCCAGGCCCCAAGCTTAGGGTTTTCTTTACTTTTCTTTTGTTTTCTTTTCTGTTCCAAACCATTCTCTTGCCCTGGGGAGGGAAGCTCTCTTACCCTGCTCCAGGCCCTGAGCTATGAGAACTTTTAATGCTTTAATTGCATGAATAGAGATCCGAATAAAAGGGGAAGAGGAGGACCCCCAAGGAGAGGAAGGAAGGATTTAGGTAGGAACACCTACATCCAGGAAATCATCACAAAATTTGAAGCTGAAACATCTTCACGAGCCGTTGTTAGGGTGAAGACTCACATGAAGTCTAAGGGGCAGTCCGTTGAACAACCAATACTACCCTCGGGAGTGAGGACACCCCTTTCAATGACAGAAGGAGAGGAAGTAGAGAGAAAGGAATCAGAGAAAATAGAAGTACTCCTTTTGACAATAGAAGAAGAGGAAGTAGCGAGCAGAGGGTCAAAAAAAAAATCAATCCAAGTGTAGCAGAAGGAAACTTGTGAGGATTTGCTTCATTGTGTGATTAGGGAAGTGCTGTTAAGCAACCTCAACCATCAATTGTTATATAACAGGAACCTGTTGAGATTTCAAGTGATTATTGGAGGGTATTCATGGCACGTCCAACCTCCTCGATTGAATTCCCAATTGGGGACATTAGAGGTGATGCATCGATGAAGCCCATTCCACTAACCGCTTTGCCTAACTTCCATGGGATTTCCTTAGAAGATCCAGACACATTTATGTTCGAATTCGATATTGTCTGCAGGGGGTATGACTACGTAGTTGATGCTCAGAAATTGAAAATATTCCTTGCTACTCTAAAAGGGACAACTCTACGATGGTTTATGGGTCTAGGTGGAAAATCTATCTCCTCATGGGACGAGATGAAGAAAGCTTTTCTAGAGAAGTACCAGGATTATTGTAAATCCCGGGATATAAAGGAAGAAATTTTTAAGTTTATGTAGAAGGAGGATGAGAATATGGAGGATTGTGTGGAATGTTTCAAATATACCCTATAGAGATCCGGCCATAGTGACCTGGATAAGGATATCTTGAAAATTATTTTTCTTCGGGCCCTAAGGGAGGACTCTCTGGAGATTTTGAATATAGTAGGAAAGGGTGATATATCTAAAGAGGATTTTGACTCTATCTGTGAGTTATGCATTCAGTGTTCACGAGGGGTTGCAAGGAATAAGCAAGGAATTCAGACCTCCAAAACATCCAGCGGAGGAATTACAAAGGCAAAGATTAGAAATTTGTTGGATAACTTGAAGACCGACATCTTGAGTACACTTTCCTCTCAGATGGACACATTACAAGAAAATGGAGTTAGAAAGGACCATGGCCATCTTCTGCCCCAGTGCAGGAAGAAACATCCATTAAAGGAATGCCCATTAAATACTGTGGATACTTGTGCAATATGTGAACAATCTCACTCCACCAGTTCATGTCCATCTCTTCCTGGGCTGAAGGTAGTGTTCCAGGGAACAAATGAAGGAGTAGAGAAACTATTATTTATGGGTTCCAAGAAACCATGGCAGCCACGACCACCAAGCCCAAATCAAGGTATGTCTTAGGACCTTTCTCAATATTTTAGCAATTTAAATATGGGCCCTCAGTCAATACCTTTTTCACCATCATGGCCTCAATTTTATCAATATCCACCTTGGTAGTCTTGGTTCCCTTAGTCTAGTTCAAACCCTTCATGGTCTCAGAATTGGCGAGGGCCTTCTCCTCCTCCTGGTCAATTCCCTCAACCTATGCAACAACAGCAGTTACAGCTGCCTTCCAACATTCCCTCTAGTACTCCTCCCCTTCGTCCTCAACTTCCTATCCAACCTAATCCAAATCCTAATAATAAGGGTGTTCAATAGATTGACACTCTCAACCTTCCTTCATATATCATTTCTACTGCAGAATGTAATGAGATAAATCTGCGATCCAGTTGGGTAGTGAATGCTCAGACTTCACTGATTATCATTGAACATATTGGTGATGAAGATCCAGAACCATAATCTCGAGTAGCTGGGAATGAGTCAAATCAGAATTCTGTCAAACACCCCCCTCCTCATTCGAGTGCTACTCAGGGCTGCCCTACTGATCTACCTTATCCCGAGAGATTAACCCTGAGTAAACAGAATCCTCAACCAGAATTTGACCTTTTAGGGGAACTGCAAAATCTGTTTGTCAAAATTCCCTTACTCCAAGCTATGAAGGATGTGCCTATTTATGCTAAGACAATTAGAGAATATTGTTCCAAGAAACCTGGAAAGAAAACAAAGGATCTGCTTACCATTCATGTTATGGGGAAGCTATCAGACATTATGCTGGGAAAATCTATACCTGTGAAATATGGAGATCCAGGGAACCCAATTCTGACAGTGCAGATTAACGGGGTTGACATCCCAAATGTGTTGGTAGATTTGGGGGTTACGATTAATGTTATCACATCTGAAACTATGCTCACATTAGGTCTACGAAATATGAAACCAACTCCTACTGTCTTGGAATTAGCAGATAGATCTACAGTAAGACCAATAGGAAAATTGGAAGACATAACCATTTCAGTAGACTCATGGTGTTATCCCGTTGATCTTCTGGTATTACATACACAGTCCCCAGCTATGGTCACCCTCTGATTTTAGGAAGAACTTGGCTTGCAATTGTAGACGGTTATATCGGATGCTGGTCAGGAATGGTGATATCTAATAGGGAAAATACAAAGAACCTTATACTTTATCCCCCTGCAGAACCAAGTTCACAAAATAAGGAAACATTTAAACAAAATTGCCTACCTTTAGAAGGACCTGAACCTGAAAGTGAGGAAACTAGACCAGTCCTTACTATTAGTCAAGCCCTCTGTTTTAAAAATGAAATGGAAGATGATACTATTAGTACTTTTATCAGTAGCCCCCATGCTGAATCTGATACAACTCGTCAATTTCTAGAATCTGTTACGAGCTTTGAAACACAGGAAACTATTGAATCAGGAATTGAAGATGAAGATATTCCTATAGTTTCACCCTGTGACAGTATCTATATAGAAATTGAGCCAAGGAAGACATTGAATATTAATCTGAATATTTCACCATCCCATACCGAACAGCTCCTGAAAGTCCTTCGTGAACATAAGGAAGCATTCGCATGGGACTATACAGATATGAAGGGTATCCCTGCTGATTTATGCACTCATCATATATACATTAAAGAAGACTGTCGACCTGTGATACAGCCCCAAAGAAGAATGAACCCCGCCCTGAAAAAACATTGTCAAAGACGAACTTTAGAATTTACTGGATGTAGGATTTATTTACCCTATCTCGGATAGTCAATGGGTGTCCCCGCTAGTTATTATTCCTAAAAAGAATGGTAAGTGGCATATTTGTGTGGACTATAGGGAGTTAAACAAATAAACCTTGAAAGACCATTTTCCCTTGCCCTTCATTGACCAAGTCCTTGATACCTTAGCTGGGAAGAAGTTTTTTTCCTTCTTGGATGGGTTTAGTGGGTATAACCAAATCCGAATAGCTCTTGAGGATCAAGATAAAACCACTTTTACATGCCCTTGGGGAAATTTTACATACCAAGTCCTCCCATTTGGTCTTTGTAATGTGCCTACTACCTTCCAAAGGGCAATATTAGGGATTTTCTCTGATCTAGTCGATGATAGTGTTGAGATTTATATGGATGATTTTACACCATACGGGGGATCATTTGAGGAAGGGTTGGAAAACTTGGAGAAGGTGCTTAAAATATGCATACAAATGCATGTTTCTCTGAGTATAATTAAGTGTCATATGATGAGAGAAGAGGGCATAGTGTTGGGACACTTGCTTTCAACTGCTGGAATTCAAGTTGATCCGGCCAAGGTAGAGGTAATATTGCATTTTCTTGTACCAAAGACACTGACGCAGGTACATAGTTTTATTGGTTGCGCTGGCTATTATAGATGTTTTATAGAAATTTTTTCCATAATAGAATTTCCACTTTTTCAGCTATTAACTAAAGATGCAGAATTTTTGTGGAAAGATGAGTGTGAAGAGGCTTTTGCAAAAATCAAGGAACTAATCTGCCAAGCTCCGATCTTGTGAGGTCCTAATTGGGAACTCCTGTTTCACATCCACATTGATGCCTCTCAAACAACAATAGGGGCAGTTTTGGGACAACAAGAGGACAAGAAGCCATATGCGGTTTATTATGTCAGCAATAATTTGACACCTGTTGAATTAAACTATACGGTAACAGAAAAGGAGTTCTTGGCTATTATTTATGTTGTTAATAAATTTTGGCATTACATTACTAGATATCCTACTTTTGTGCATACTGATCATGCAACAATCAGGTACTTGATGAATAAACCTGTAACCCTTGGGTGTGTCACAAGGTGGTTATTATTACTTCAAGAATTTGACATTACCATCATAGATAAACTAGGCAAGGATAATGTAGTTGCTGATTTCCTGTCTAGATTAGATACTAATGATGAAGGTACACCCGTAGAAGATAGTTTTCCGGATGAATATATTTTTTGCAATTTCTACTCATACTCCGTGGTATGCAAATATTTCTAATTATCTTGCTACATGGAAGGTACCCTAGCATTTGTCATACAGGGAACAACGGAAGATCATTCGTCATAGTACCCGTTATTCATGGATAGCAAGATATCTTTTTCATACATGGATCGACTAGCAGATTCAACGCTATGTAGCAGAAGATGACATCTATGATGCCTTGAAGGCTGCTCACGACGACCCCTATGGGGAAAATTTTCCAGACAAATGGACTGGACATAAGGTGTTACAAATGGGATATTATTAGACCTCCATCTTTCGGGATGCGAGAGATTATGTTTGAAGATGTGATAGCTGCCAACGGATGGGTCAGCCTGGTCGATCAGACGAAATGTCGTTACAACCTCAAGTAGTCCTTGAACCTATTGAGAAATGGGATATCAATTTCATTGGCCCATTTAATCCATCTTCACATCAGAAAGTTCATATTTTAGTCTGCACAGATTATTTGACGAAGTGGGTTGAGGCCAGGGCTGTGGCGAAAGCCACAGAACAGGTTGTCTCAGACTTTTTGTTCAAATAGATTTTTGCTCGATATGGCACCCCTAGAGAGATAGTTTCAGATGGGGGAGCACAATTTACATCACATATGATAGCAAGGCTTATGAAAAAGTATGGGATCAAGCATAGAATAACATCTCCATACCACCCTTAGGCGAACGGTCAAGTGGAAAGCATGAACAAGGTATTAGAAAACATTCTCACGAAGACTGTGGCAAAACATCGCCGAGATTGGGATGAAAAACTTCCTGAAGCTCTTTGGGCGTACAGAACATCATGGCGGGATACAATAGGGTTTTCACCATTTGAGATTGTATACGGTAAATCTCCATTATTTCCAATAGAATTTGAGATTAATATGCTCATGACAATGCTTGAAGTAGGATTGGACCTTCAAAAGCCCGGGAACATCGGCTGGAACAACTAAATGAACTGGATGAAATTCGTTTAATGGCTGTCCAGAGAACTACTGCAATTCAGCAGCAGAGAACAAAATGGCATGACAAATTTATTAAGAATAAGGTGTTTCATAAATAGGATTGGGCATTCATTTACGATTTCCGTTTTAAGGACTTTAAGGGGAAGCTTTGTTCTCGTTGGATGGGGCCTTATGAGATTGATGAGGTATTTGATAATGGAACTGTTAGACTTGTCATGATTTATGATACACATGCTTATTTGATTGTAAATGGACATTGTCCAGCCTCTAAAGATGTCTTCATCAAACATCTCTCTGATAAATCTAGTTTGAAGGTTGTTAGTGTAGAGAATTCCTCCTCTGCATCCTCTGATTATATATATATATATATATATATATATATATATATATATATATATATATATATATATATATATATATATATATATATATATATATATATATATATATATATAAAATCTATATATATATATAACAATATATAATCTATATAAATAAATAAATATTGTTACCACTCAATTGTTTTCTTTCAGGTACTACCATTGGTGTTTATATCCTACGGAGGAAAGAAATTTTTCTAAGTACCCAGTGTTGTTACTCCTCCGGTGCTGCTACTCCATGGTGAAAATTTTCCAAGTACCCTGTGCTATTACTCCTCCAGTGATGTTACTCCTCCAATGTTGTTACTCCTCCGATGCTGCTACTCCATGGTGAAATTTTTTCTAAGTACTCGGTGTTGTTACTCCTTTGGTGTTGTTACTCCTCTGGTGCTGCTACTCCGTGGTGAAAATTTTTCTAAGTACTCGGTGTTGTTACTCCTTCGGTGTTGTTACTCCTCTGATGTTGTTACTCCTCTGATGCTGCTACTCCGTGATGAAAATTTTTCTAAGTACCCAGTGTTGTTACTCCTTCGGTGCTGTTACTCCTCTGATGATGTTACTCCTCCAGTGCTGCTACTCCGTGGTGAAAATTTTCTAAGTACCCGGTGCTGTTACTCCTTCAGTGTTGTTACTACTCCATTGTTGTTACTCCTTTGGTGCTTCTACTCCGTGGCAAATTTTTTTCTAAGTGCTTGATTCTGGTACTCCTTTGATGTCGTTACACCATCAATGTGGTTACTCCTTCGAGGCTGTTACTCCTCAAGGTATGTCCCCGACCAGACTTTGCAGATTTTATTAGTAATTATTTTGACATGACTTGAGGTGACTGCGAACGGTCATTTTTTAGTTGGGGGGAGGTACAAATATATTTAAAAACAACCAATATCTACACTCTACGATCATCACCTTACTCTGCACAATTATCAATAGATATTGGATGTTAATGAACCAGTCCCTTCGAAACTTGCAGAGTAATTACCATAATGGATCTCCATTATTTCCATAATATGTCGTGGATTTTTCCCATCTTTCTAAAAATTTCCATTCGTACACCCCACTATTACCATTTCCTATGCCTTTTTGCAAACATTTACCTACTGATACTCCCTCCTAATGGTTTTACTGCTACTCCGAAGTGTTTCTACTAAGCTGTAGCAGAATGGGCGGAGCGACTGTGAGACATGAACTAGAGAGCACACTTTTGGTCCGCAGTACCCAGATGTATGATAGTTCTTTGTAGATGCAGGCTGGGATAGATACTTTGAGCAATTGCAGGTATTTGATGAGACTGTTACAACTGAATTTGCGTTGAACTTGGAAGGAGATCATTCCAGAGTTTGGGGTCTCGATATCCCTGTCACAAAGGAAGCCATTTCGGCCATCAGTGGACTGCCACAGGAAGGCCAAAAGTGGTTTTCGTAGAAGGCTCCCTTTTTGGAGTTCCCGGGAGTATTTTTACAAGCTGAGGAAATAACAATTCAAAAAGGAAGGGGATATGATCGTAGGTCACTACCTTATCCTCGGGGAAAAGCTGCATACTTGGTGTAAAGATTCCTTACCTGCGAAGGGTTCTTTACTGTGTTGTTAAAGTATCATTTCAAGTCGTTGGCATCCCTTCAGTTCCGGCATGCGAAAATCCATTTGCTGGATATGCTTTTCTTCCTGTGGAAAAGTCTTCAACTGATGGCACAATCCGCCCACCGCTCTCGGAAAGTATTAGCAGTCCTCACGAATCACGAGTTGGTCCGGCTATTGGTAATTCAAGTGTTGGCTTGAACTCCTGTACGTTGGTCAAAATTCATTGAATTTTCGGAAGAAGAAATGGAGGGCATTATACCTGCAGGGGAGGAGGATGATGAAGGCTCAACCAAAATGGAACACGCCACAGTTGATGCTCCTCCACAAGAACTAGGATTTCATGTTGGCTTAGCCGAAATGGAAGCCGATACTAATCCACAAGAGTGGGCATCACCTATTGGCTCAGTCGAAATGGAAGATGTTACAACCAATGTTGCTCCACAAGAACCAACATCGCCTGTTGGCTCAGTTGAAATGGGAGATGCCACAACCGATGTTGTTCCACAAGAACCAACATCGCCTGTTGGCTTGATAGAAGTGGAAAGGATGGAAATTGAGGACATGGTCGATGCTGCTTTAGCATCAGTTGACAATTCTCGAGAAGGACTACCACCAGAACCACATGAACAAATGAATTTGAGGTCCAGGGAAGAAAGTATAGGTGGTGCTACTACATAAGAACCAGCACCACTTGTCCAAGAAAACTTGGGGTCCGAAGCAGAAACTGTAAGTGGTGCTGCCACACAAGAACCAGCACCACTGACAAGAGAAACCCTGGAATTGGTGAAAGGAAAAGAACCTACAATTGACACTATTCTTCATGAACCACAGGGGGACTCAGCTCAAACAGAAAATGTAGGGCTTGAGGGGCATGATTCAGTGAGCACAACCCAGATGAAAATGGGTGAAGATGTTTTTCATTCTCCCCCCTCTGCAACTCTACCAAGAGGGGTGAGGAAATCTCGGACTCCTCGGCGCTCGAAGGAGGAAAAATTCATTCCCCCAATTTTAAAATTTGTTGGGACAAGATTCGATGCACTGGTTGAGGCAGCCACTCAAGTGCCGACACTCATTATTGCACAGATGGAACAATTTGGAAACATGGGAGTCAACACTGCTACAGAAGACCAAAGAAAAAATTGAATAAGTGGTGATGGATGCTAGCCCTGCAGGACCACCAGAGGAAGACATTCATGTTGACGGTACCCAACAAGGGTTTGAGTCAACTTTCGAACATACAGTGGATGACCGGGTGGCGGAGCAAGCACAGGAGAAAAATGCCGAGGGTGGTATTCTGCAGGTTGCCGAGACAACTCAAGAATTATAGAAAGACATAATGCCTACTGAAACTGACCCATCAGAGCGAGAGATAGTTCTCAAACATATGGAAGAACAGGTGGGGGAAAAATAAGTTGCGTATGTTAAACCCCCGATTGTAGTAATTTTGGAAGAAAATAAAGGGGACACCACTCAAGTTAATAAGCAAACAGAAGAAGTGAGAGTGAAGGTGGAACTAGTCGACACCTGTGCTGATGATCCACCAGGCCCCACACCAGCTACAAGACTAGTAGAGGAGGTTGCTGTCAAGTAGGAATTCATTGAACAATGCGCATGAAGGAGACATCCCCTTAAGGAAAGGTACCAGTCTCTGTTCAATGAACTTATGCAATTAAAAATAGACAATCAAAGATTGAGGAAAAGGGTGTTCCACTCGCAAAGAGGAGCAACAAGGTACAAGAGAAAAATTGCAATACTTAAGACTGGAGCTCCTCCCTCAGCAGCTCAGACTAGAAACAATCCCATTGTTTGTGCTGCAGTGCAAACTAAACCTATCAACTACTTAGTTGAGGCTCGGGAATTCCTTTTGACTGCTGAGATTTAGAAGTGGCAAGTTGCGGCTGCCCGTCTTCAACAGGGAATAATTGCTGTGAAAGATCATCCGAAAGAAGTAAATAGAGTTCGCATCCAGGTTTCATAAATGATTACTATTTATTTAGACTAGGTGGATAAGGAGAGGCAGAAAAGAAAAAAAAACAGAAGAAGGTTGAGCAGCTGGAAGAGCAAGTGCGAATGCTGAAATTCGATAAAGAATAAATGTTTACCTTAACACAACAGGTAATGGCATGTCGACCCCTTTCTCATAGTTATGCTTTGTTTCTTCATGAACAATACCTTCTCTTTTGCCTGTAAAGTATTCGTCACGAGATCAACCATGAAATCAAAGATCCTATACAGTTTCTTTGTATTATGAGACTTCATGATGTCTTAAACCAATATTTAATCCATGAATTGTATATGCATGATTATTTCTTGGAAAATGACCAAGCATTCAACCCAGTTCTCTATGTAGGGGATATTCAATTGAGAGCTTTTACTTCCTACACCATCAATCAAGTCAAGTGGAAGAAGGCCTCTGATACATTCAAAGCAAACCAATCCACTAGGCCTCTTTTCATTTGAAAAGAGCATTGTTAGTCTGACACTATTTATAATAAGCATACTTCCTTCTTAGGGATTGAGGGATGTCAAGAACAGATGTTGGTGACTCAGAGGTGGTGCACCAGGTTATGTACAACACAGGTGGTTTCTTGTCAAGATGAGGCTCGGGATAGTTGTCAGAGGAGATGGATGTTGTCATCATCGGCTATCAGAATAAGGGAACCTTTCGAGGCCCCTAACTATGCCCGAGCACTGGAAAGAATGCCATGTTATATTTCCTGCATCCATACTTGAGGGGTCCGTTGGATAGGTTTGATATTCCAGTTTCCCATCCTTTGGTTGCCAACAGATCAATACACTCCTACCTACAATGTAAATCGTGATTGGTGGAAAGAAGTTCTTATGACAGATGGATACAAACCTCGAGGAATAGAGATGGCTGAAAAATATGATCTTGCTTAGCTGCATGCTGATCATAGCCAATCTAACCCAGACCTATGTAGGCGATGGGCTGCATGAGGACATGCAGAAAGACCAGTTGGGGGGGAATGTTGGGGGCTAAACTTGCATGTTTTTACTTGCCTTTTTAGCCTATTTTCCTTCACATTTGCACTCCTAACTAAGTTATTCAATATCCTAAATCACACTGGTACACCTCTAATCATGTCTTTATGACTTAATTAACCGTTGAATCATGGTCTAGGGAATTATTACCAAAAGCGCTTACTAAACTTTATCTTATGTGCAGATTTCCAAGTCAAATGGCTAAGTTTAAATCATCGAGCTGGAAGCACTATTGTTAAATAACAACTGTAATGGTGGAACTAATCCAAAATTGCTCTTTCTATCTTTTGTATTCAGTTTAGGCTTATTATAGCCTTTATGTAATCGTAGGCAACAATTACCTTAATCTCAGGAACTGTTTTGTATAATAGAGGATAGAGAGTTTGAAACATGGATTTGGCATACGAGAGAGTTGAGCTTTGTAACAATGACTTTATATTAATGAAATTTACATCTTTCTGATCTTTTTATGAGTTTGTGAGTTCATCACAACTCTCATCAAGAAGTTCGTCCCACTCTCCCGATCAGGTGTTGTTGAGATAGTGTGTGCTCAGTTTTCTCTTTCATGAATGTATTTCTTCTTTTCGATGTGATGGTTTGATGTAAATGCTGTGAACCGAATTGCTGTTATAAGTTAATTATTGTTGTCATTTCCATTTTCTGTTACAGTTGTTTATTGTTTGTTAATGAATCCTTGGCCAATTTTGGGCTGTACAATTGTTCCTGCATATACATTACGCGTTAGCTTAGCAATAACCAGTAGATCCTGGATTGATAATTAATGTGGGAAAGGGTTGAATAATATCATTCACACTTGGACACAAACAACTCCATGTGCATAAGAGTTGTCAAAGTTGTGACCTTTGATGTGGGTGGCTTTGAAAGCATGTTGACCAAATTGTTTTTTCTACTCTTCTTGTACTTGATCACTAAATGAGATTGTTGGAGAAACCCCATCCACTTGTAATTCCTAGTTTGTTGTAGGTTACTTTGGTCTTGTAGGTACTATAGTGGCTAATTATATGTGTGGATTAATATTTCCTTTCCCATCAAATATTTTTTCCATTTCTTGATAGCTTGCACTATGGAATAGGTCTCATTGTCATAGGTAGGATAGTTGAGAAATGCCGCATGAAATACTTCTAGATGGTAGCATACAAGAGTTTCTTCCTACATCAAGACTACTCCCATAACATACCCACTCACATCTATCTCAACTTCGAAGGGACGTTGCAAGTTCGGTAATCCCAAAACCAATGCTTGATTGATCTTCTTCTTTAACTCCTCGAAGGCCCTCCATTGACCCTTTCCTTAGTGAAAATTTTTGTCACTCATTGTTATGGTGTCAAATGATGCTACTACTACTAAAACCAAGGCTATGAATTTTGTTATGTATTGTGTCACCCTAAAAAACTCCCGACCTTAGAAACATTAGTAAGCTCCAAACACTTCATAATGGTCTCCATCTTGGTAGGATCTATCTTAATCACTTCCCCACTTATCACATATCGTAGATGCACCAAAGACTAGTTTGCAAACTCATAGTTCCTGATATTTGTCTTTAGTTGGTGGTTATTTAATGTCTCTAGCACCTTAATCAAATGTGAGATGTGCTCCTCCAAGGTAGTAATATATACTAGTATATCATCCAAAAAAAAAATTAGCTAGTGAATATATAAAAATGGAATAGTATATCATTAATCAACCTCATAAACGTAGCTAGTGCATTGCACATGCCAAACTACATGACTAGCTACTCATACAAACCTTTCCTAGCTCTGAATGATGCCTTTGAGGTACCTTCTTCTCTAGCCTGAACATGGTGGTATATTTACTTTAAGTCCAACTTGTTGAAGTATTTGACTTGCTACAACTAATCTAACATATTGAGGATACAAGGTTATGGCAAGGGTATTTTTCAGAACATACACATACAAGGGGTTCATGTAATGGTGAAAGACGTCATCGCAGAAACTGCTTTAAACAAATCTCTAAAATGACCCTCTTTCAACTTAATTTTATGCTTAAGATGGTAGAATTAATTTTTTTTTTTTCTAAGTAGGGCTAAACTATTATATTACAGCAAGAGCAAAGTTACATCATCAAAATTACAACGGGGCCGCGGCCCTGTAAGATTTGTCCTAGGATAGACAGTAGACACCGGAGTATTCATGCCAGGAGTACATAGGACCCATGGACAAAAACTTAGAGCAACACTCATGTAGCTGACACATGAACAAAAGCACTTGAAGAACATCGACACAGAACAGAGATAACAGAAAACCGACACAATTACATAGAGACAGAGTAACAGATTCATATATGACCGCGTAGGGAGCTGACAGAGAAAAATTCTTGCTGTAAAACCTGGAGCGCGAGCTGGGCATGTTAATCTTCATCAGTAGTCTGCGGTTCATCTTCCGCCTTGCAGCAGGGAGGCTGGAGGATGGCCTTACCAGGGTTGCGCGTTCCACGGTCACTTGGGCCAGTGCCATAGTCACAAACAGGTTCTCTCGGGCCTGCTCCCGGGTCATGTATGGGCCGCATCATCTCAACAGCAGGGAATTCCATTTCCACTGTAGGAACAATCCCAGGAACACGCGGAGGGTTGGCACGGGGATTGCCTTCCTCATCTTCTCAAGGATTGCTGCAGTGCTCCACAGAGACAGTCACGAAGAAAGTAGAATTGGCTAAGGTGCAGGGAAGGCGGTATCTCACCATTGGGTGTTCCGTATGCCCACAGTCCATTCGCGCTGGAGGTTCCCCTATTCTGCCTCTGCCCGGGGGCCTTCCCCTCGGCCTTCTGCACTCAGAGGTTTCTTCAATTGAGGAAGAAGTCGAGGGGGCTCTTCCACTGTAGCCTCCCCTTCCACTGTTACCCCTTCCACGATTGCGCTGCATTCTGGTCCTCTGAACAGGGCGATCAATTCCCCAACGCAACACCACTGTTGGCACAGGTTTACTGCTAGACCGAATCCTAGCCTCCCAATTGCCCAAAGCTGTGGCTGCAGAGCCTTGACCTTCGCTCTCAAAGCTTGAATGAGAGCCGAGACTCTGAACCTCCACCACTTCCTTCGAAACCAGAACAAGAGCCAACGAGAGATGCGGGTAAGTAAGCACTGCCAAATTCTCAGAATCGCAACTGGCTTGCTTGTGAGCCTGCCAATTGCCCCACTCTGCAGCTGCTAAACACTTACATTCGCTCTCAGGGCCAGAATGAGAGCCGAAGTGCTGAACCTCCGTCACCTCCTGCAAGATCAGAACAGGTGCAGACGGGAAATGCGGGAGAATGTCCGAGAGGTTGCAGTTATGAAGCGCCATGTTTCGCTTCTCAAGACGCGCCATGAATGTCGACAGGACGCCTCTGTCAACACCCTTAACTCCCTTCCTTGAATGCAGCGGGTTGGTGAATTTATGGTGTGTCCTCCTGGCATGCGTGGCTCGTCCGGGCGGACACCTGCCCTTCGGACGAGCCTTATGCGCCATATGTCTAGCAACCACCCGCATCCGGGGGAGAGAGATCCTTTTGCACCAGGGTGATGCAGTCTTTTTTGAGTTGTTCATCTTCAACTATGTCCAGGGGTCCTGAGAAGTGAGTTGAGGTCTGGGAAACTCCTTGGTTAGCCAGTCTATCGGCTACCTTATTTGCTGTTCTTCGCACATGCTGAAAGGTGAAGCTATGTGGATTTGTAAGCTTTGCTTCCAGGGCTTCCAACCTGCTCAGGAGTCTCCAGCTGGTCGCTACCTTGTCCGCTGTTGTTCTTGCTTGGATTTTCTTGGCTGCATTGATTAGGATGAGAGAATCGCCTTCAACCTCCAGTGGAAGGAAGTGAAGTTGCTCTGCGAAGCAGATCCCATGCCAAAGTCCTTCCATTTCCGCTACATTATTGGTATCTTTGCCGAGAGAGCCATAATATATGTACATGGGTTTGCCTGTGTGACTTCTGATGATTCCTCCATAGCCTGCCGGACCAGGATTGCCCTTTGCTGCTCCATCAAAGTTGAGCTTGAAAGAGTTGAGAGCCGGAGGGGACCAAGAGGATGGAGACGTGGGGCCGCGGGGGGGGGGGGCGCGTGGTGACCTTTGCAAAGGCTGAAAGGTCAAGATTCCATGCTTTAAATATTTCCTTTTCTTGTTGCGTTTCTGGCATATCAGTGTCATACCAGGTTCTGATAGCTAAGGTTTCCTGGACATTTCTTTTATAGATGAGCCACAGGGCGTCTATTGTTCTGGAGGAGTTGTTGAAGATGCGTGAGTTACGCTCTTTCCAGAGCAGCCAGTACATGAAACCTGGAGTAAGATCTCATAAGGAGTTGAGTATTTGGCATCGAAATGGATGCTTGTCCCAATTCCTTATATTGTCCGTCACATCTTCGCTCCTTGGTGCTGCTCTTTTGTTGCAGTGCTCCACCCTCTCCCATAGTTGCTTTGCTAGTGGACAGGACTCCATTAAATGGCTGATTGTTTCAGTGTGGAGATTACAGTTCGGGCATCTAGAGGGCCCGATGAATCCTCGCTTTAGCAAGTTATCCCAAGTGAGTATACGCCTCTTACTGAGCAACCATAGGAAAGTTGAGATTTTGGGCCAGAGCCCAGGAAGCCAGACTCGTGCCCAGATTTGGTCTTGATTCTCTTGGCTGTTTGAGTAGCGCAGCTGATGTGCTTCTTTCGTGGTAAATGTGCCCTTATGCCTGTGACCCCATCTGAGCTTGTCCTGCTGGTTGGAGTAGCGTATTTTACGTTGCGCAAGTTCCTAGTCCAAGTCTGAGAATGTTTCACCTGCCCAGTCTCTTTGCCAGCTATTTGCAGATCTCCATGTTTGGTATTCTTGATGGTGCGTTTGCTGCCAGAATTGATGCACGTGAATGAGGTTTTCTTGTTGCATATACGATTGCCAGAGTGGCATCTGGAATAGATTAGTCAGCTTGGGGAGTTGCTGCCACGAATCCTCCCAGAACTTGGCTGACGTACCTGAGTGTATTTCCCAAAAGCTATGGTCCTGTATGAAGCTGCTGTGTATCTTCGCCGCATTCCAGATTGGAGAGCCCTTGGCACTGGGGTTGATTCTGATTAGTTCTTGCCATTGACTTCCCATAGCGTATTTTGCTTGCCATAAGCGAGCCCAAGGTGTGTGAGGCTTGGAGAGCCAGTTCCACCACATGCGGGCTCCCATAGTGTTGTTGCTTTGAAGAGGATCTCGAAGCCCAAGGCCTCCCTCTATTTTGGGTTTACATACATCTTTCCAATTCACGAGGGCCCATTTGCAGTTTCTGCCCGAGGAGCCCCAGAGGAAGTTTCGTTGAAGGTTGCGAATAGCTTTGAGGACCCATTTTGGAGCTGCCAGAGTGGAGAAGAGATACAGCGGCATAGCTTGAAGGACAGACTTGATCAGGACCAATCTGCCGGCCATATTGAGAGCACGAAAGGTCCACGAAGAGAGTTTTGATTCCAGCTTATCAAGGAGGGATTGCCATGAGGCATTTTTAATAGCAGAGGCCGAGAGGGGCGCTCCTAGATATTTAGATGGCAGATGGGAGATGGTGAATCCCAAGATTCTGGCTATGTTCCTTTGAGTGGAGGGGGGGGTATTGAAAAAGAAGAGCTGCGATTTGGAGGCGTTGATGGAGGTACCGGATGCTTCAGAGTAGAGGGAGAGGAGCGATTTAAACATGGAAGCTTCTTTTGAGGATGGGTGGCCAAATAACATGGTGTCATCCACGAATTGTTGATGGGTCAGCGGATTGAGGCCATGAATGGAGATACCCCTAAGCTTGTGAGAGGCTGTGGCTGCTTTGAGTAGTCTACTGAGCCCCTCTGCCATTAAGACAAAAAGAAAAGGGGAGAGAGGATCCCCTTGTCTTATGCCACGAGAGGGCCGAAATGGAGGAGAGGGGGATCCATTCAGAAGGACTGAGAAGCTAGGGGAGGTAATAAGGTTCATGATCCACCTGGTCCATGTAGCACTAAATCCAAAAGCTAGAAGCATTTTTTGGATAAAATTCCAACTAAGCTTATCAAAAGCTTTGGAGAGGTCGAGTTTTAGAATCATACCTGGTTTCTTGAGGATCTTTAAAGAGTGTATGACCTCGTTGGAAAGTATGATTCCATCCATAATCTGCCGTCCTTCCACATAGCCTGTCTGCTTCGGAGATATAAGAAGGGGAAGGAGAGGCTTGAGCCGATTTGCAATGACCTTTGAGATGAGCTTGTATATAACATTGCAGAGTGCGATAGGTCTGAAGTTCTCCGGCCTGTTGGGTTCTTCTCCTTTGGGAACCAGGGCTAGAAAAGTTGTATTGAGGGACGGTAGGATCCAATGCATGCTTCTGGATTCTTCAACCAGATTCCAAACTTCCTTCTTGATGAGGTCCCAGAATTCATGGAAAAAGTTAGCCGTGAAACCATCAGGACCTGGCGCTTTTCCATCCTTGAGTTGAGCCATGGCTTCGTCGACTTCTTGCATGGTAGTGGGCTGAAGTAATCTGTTGTTATGATCCTCAGTAATTATACTTGGAATGTGCTGTGTGATGGCTCGGATTGCTGCTTCTCTGTTTTCAATGGGCTCCGTTAATATTTCCTTAAAATACCCTGTGAATTCCTTTTCCATATCCTCATGCTCTTCAATTCTTTCACCTTGTTGGTTGTTGATGAACGCTATGTTATTATGCATTCGCCGTTGAATGGTGGTCTTGTGGAAGAATTTTGTGTTCTTCTCCCCTTCTTTGAGCCAGTTGATTCTTGATTTTTGCCGCCAGAGTATTTCTTCTTGCTTCCTGCATTCCTCGATTTGGTTCCATAGTTCCTGTTCTTGTTGTGCTTGTTCTTTTGTTCTGCCTTGGAGGATGAGGTTTTGTTGGAGTTTACTCATTTGCTGTTCTAGTTGGAAGCGCTTCTCCTGAATGTTGCCAAAACTTGTGCGATTCCAGATTTTGAGGACATGTTTCAGATTCTTTAGCTTTTGCTGAAATTGATACATTTTGGCACCCTGCGGCGGAATGTAGGCTGCCCAAGCATCGTGAACAACCTTTTTGAAAGTGGCGTTTGTGAACCAGAATGCCTCGAATCTGAAGGGTCTGTTGCATTGATTGCCTGGTCTGGTCCATTGTAGCAAAATTGGCCAGTGATCTGACCCTCCTTGTGGGAGGATGGAAGCATGAAAATCCCCTCCAAGATGGATTGCATTGTCAGAGAGAAAGAATCTATCAAGGCGGGAGGCTATGTGTTGTATGCCTCGTCGCTTGTTTGTCCAAGTGAAAATTCCATTAGAGGTAGGGATGTCCATGAGATGGTTGGTTCGAATGAATTCTTTGAGGCTTTCGCTGTCACTGTCGAGCCCTATTCGGCCTCCCTGTTTCTCCGTCATTGAAGTTATTATATTGAAGTCGCCACCCCCAATCCATAGCGGGAATTGTCTGCTTTCATTGAGTTGAGCAAGCGTTTCCAGAAGTTCTATCTTTTGCTGAACTAATTGAGGGAAATAGACATTTGTAAGGTGGCCATGTATGCCAGTGCCAACGAGATGGAATGATGCTTGAATGAAATGGAGTGTGGCGTGAAAGTCGTATAATGTGACTATCTGAGGGTTCCAAAAGATGGCTAAGCCTCCTGAGGCTCCAGAGGCATCAACAGAGATGGCTCTGCTTCCTGCCCAAACTTTGCCTCGGATTCGTTCAATAGCATCCGTGGTGCTTTTGGTTTCTTGCATAAAAACTATGGTTGGTTTTTCTTGCTGAATCAGGTGTTTGATCATTCTGTGTTTTGAGGGACTGTTGAATCCTCTCACATTCCATGATATTAGCTTCATGTAAACTATGGTTTGGGTTTGTAGAATTTTGTCAACTTAGGGAATCGCCCCGATTCCATAAGTATTTCACCTAATGCTATTGTGCGCTGGAGTTCTGTCTTCCGTCCTCTTTTCTTGAGGTCCTTGAGTAGCTTTTTTCCATCCCATGGGCTACCTCCCTGGATACCCAGGCTTTTGTTATGCTGCGCTTTGGCTAGGACTCCTTCCAGCTTGTCGATCTGCCAAGGTTGAATGGAGTTATATTCTTTTTGTTTGCATGCTGTTTCAAGTGTGAAGATATCTAATCCATCAATAGCGACATCCGCTTGATCTTCTTCCATAACAATGTTGTCATCTAGAGCTTCCTCATCCTCTTCGTGCTGAAGCCTGAGAGCAAGAGAAACATCGGTTTCCATATCGGTGTCCTGCTGCTGGCTATCCTTTGAGGAGTGTTCTTTGGAGAATGAGGAGGGACTGAAATTTGATATGGATTTGCCTTTCTCCATAGTGGGACTGGGTGTGGGTTTCATTGGATCAGGGACAGAGACTTGCATGGGATCTGGGCGTGAGTGAGGTGGAGAGGGCGGAGAGGGAATGTGAGGGGGTTCAGAACTAGGTTGGCCAATATTTTCTTGCGTTGCAAGAACGAAGAATTTATTCTGGTGGTCCACTTTGGGAGTGTTTTCAATGACTGGCTGGCTCTTTTTGGCATGCCTGCGGCGGTTGGGTATTTTGATGAAACCTTCTGAGTCCATTTCAGAGCCAGCAACAGCTGCTTTGGACTGGACATTTAAGGGGCAGTCACGGAAGAGGTGACCGTGCTCATGACACTTACGACAGCGAAAGGGAATGTGTTCATAATCTAAAGATTGAGTCCATTCATAATCATCATGATAGAGCTTTACCGTGTCCGCGAGAGCATTGGTAAGGTGCATCAGGACGCAGATCCTGGCATAAGAGGTGTACTTGCGAGTCTTTGTCTCAGCTGCCACTCTGATGAAGGTGCCCAGTTTGTTGCCTATGTCTGCAAGTGTTTCTTCTTTCCAGTATTCTGCAGGGAGGGAGTACATCCTGATCCAGACTGGCGCCCAGCTGAAGTCCTCCTTGTCAGGATTGAATTTGGGCTTCCATTCAGTGAGATAGAGGCCTGAAGAATTGAAGAAGTACGGCCCTCCTTCGAATATTCTCACTCTATCCTCCACACAGTGAAATATAGTAGTGAAGAAGCCCTTTGGTCCTAGTTGCAGTGTTATTTGACCTTTGGGTTTCCACTTTGAGGCTATCCAGCCTTGTAAGGCCCTTTCCGTTGGCCAGAAGCCTAAAAATTTTCCGATGAGTGCATGGTCTTGCATGTACTGGATTTCACCATTGATGCGCTGGCTGGGCAGGTCCACTTTGATGGGTTCAGCCGCTTTTGGGATGCAGGTAGCTGATGTAACTTTATGCTGAGTCTTTTTGGCTTTAGCAGGCGTCTCTTTGTCGTCTTCTACTTCTTCTGTAGGGGTCGTATGGATCCTTGCTTCCGCTTTCTGATTTGCGCCTTGTCCTGTCTCTGGGTCGGCGTCAGAAGGGGGCGTAGTCTGAGAGTGCCTGGTAGCGTCAGAGCTTGCAGAGTGTTTTGGAGGGGGAGCAGAGCTCTCCCCTCCTCCTGCCATATCCATTTCTATCGACCAGCAAGGAGTCGGCGGCTGTAGCAGGGCGAAAAAAACAGGGCGGCAACTGGTTAGGGTTTGGGTGCAGTAGCAGAGCTCATCAAGCTAAGACGAAGATGGTAGAATTATTATTTTACATTTTAAAAAGAAATGTAAGAGAATTTCATTTCATATTTATTATATTGAATGTATTGAATTTCAAAATAATTAGTAACAAGTTTGCAAATATATGGTTTATTTCAATGGATATTTTTAGCTTAGGATTTTTGAATGCTTATTTATACAGTTTTGTTATCAAGCATATTGACTTTCCAATATCTTTTGTCTAAATCAAACCTATTAGTAAATTTACATATTTTAATAGTCTCTTGTCTATAGTATCTTGTCTCCTATCATTTTATAAGCTTATTTATACAAGTTTTTCATTGGGCATATTTATTTTCTATAATGTTGTCTACATCAACGTATGAGTAAACTTTTTAAGGATTCATTTTTTATCATTTTAATTTTCATATGTTGGATCCAAATAGAAAATAATGTATTTGCAAAGTGATCCTACTAGGAGATTGGATGCAACAATATATTATGTTTAGGTTTTGTTCAAACCAATGATCGAATAGCCATTGGTGCTACCATTACACCTATTTTTCTTATAATATTTCTTAGTATGATATCACTATACTCTTATGTAAGGCCTGATACTTTATCACCTTCCATTTTATTTTTTCAGGTAAAGTAAGATATAAATATATATTCATTGCCAAAAAAAAAATTAAATTCAAATCCATCTATAAAGATAAAAAACCAACATACAACTTTTATTTTTATATGTACTAATTTTTGTTTGTTGGAAAATGTAACTAGTTTTAGTCTTCATAATTGTCATTGCACTCATGCCAATATGCATGTGTTATGTAAAAATAAAAAATATTCTTTTAAAGCATGGGTTTCACGCTTTTTTTGATTGGTCTTCTAGGTAATGCATGTTCTTTATGCTTATAGGGTTTGTGATGTCATAAGATGTATTGTCATGAGTCAAGAGAGTAAATGTCATGTATATAAGACCCATTTAGGAAAGTTGTACTTCAATTTATAGATTTGTCAAATTCTATTTATCACATATACATGAAAATTATGATTATTCATAAACTATATAACATATAGAACAATCACTCACAAACCACATTAACACAATATATGACCCAAGAAAACCTTTTGGGAGAAACTCGAATTGGAAGGTGAAGTTGCTCTGCTCCCTCTTTCTCTGAATGGAAATGGATGCAAGTACAAAGGAGAGAGACTTGTGACCAATGGGATACTATAGTGTACAAACCCTCTATTTTCTCTCCATATCCACTTTCATCTAATTTGTTTGTCGATGGAACAAAATGCACTCGAATAGAATGTAACCCTTTTTCCTCCTAGTGCCTTGGTTATAACACAACCCGAAAACCCACAATTGGTTGAGTTTAACTCCTTAAACTCTTAGATAGAGTTACAATATGGATTCTTCTAGAGTCATCTTCATCGTGATCATGTGGCTAGCCTATTTTCCATGAATAATTTGGGTTTACATGGCTCCTCTTGAATCATGGTGGTCAAAGAAAGAAGGTCAACTTTCGGTTAGCATATATTTTGTCTATAGATTTCAATTGAGGCGATTTTCGTGTCGTTGGAAAGGTATTTTTG